>BSBK01005730.1:822500-1390000 GCA_027943335.1 Chamaecyparis obtusa
AAAAATGTGACCATGATGCCTACAATTATGTTTCTCAGTTGTTGTGTCCCAAGACCACTTATGACCCTTTACGACCATTTTTGATCCCTAAGAATACATCTTAGAGGTCTTAAAATGTTGTAAAGGGTCATAAGAGACTCCTAGGAGGGGCCAGATGAGCTTCCACCTTCACGTAGTTGGCCCTGTTAAGTAGAGAATGTTAAAATATTCTTGAAACAAAGAGTTGCTCAATAATTTAAAGTCTCAGTACAAGCACTAGAATTGAGTTTTTTGTCATGGGCTTGGAAATTTTTCTATATCAACATGCGATAGAGTTTGGGAAAAAAATCTATTGCATGTTGATATACAAAAATTTCCTAGCCGTGCTGAAAAACTCAATTCTAGTGCTTGTACTACATGACTGGTGCCAAAACAGGGCTCTCCCAATCACTGACTGTGACCCGCTGGCAACAAGCAATAGAACGAGTGTGGACACTTGAAGATAAATATCAGATAGGGGAAAAACACCTACAACAACAGAGACAATAGCTGTAGATACAGATGAGGATATCCCAAATCCCTAATATAATAAATATGGTGAAGAAAAAGAATAATGCAAAAATTATTACTATTTTGGAAGATGCAAATCCAACTGAGGAGATGTTGAAGAGGATAGATGAATTGATGGCACAAGCACACCATTTTGAAGTAAGCAGTAATGAATCTTTAGTTATAATAAAAGTTCAATAAAGGTTTATATTTTATACTCTTTTATGTTGTGAACTAAAATATGTATTTGTTCTTGTTACAGGATTTTTTGCTTGCTTAATTACCTGGTCATGGACATCGCAGTGAGGCCGGTAGTAGCATCATGCAAAATAGTAATAATTTTTGCATTGACTCTTTTTAGTTTTTTCTTCATCGTATTTATTATATTAGGGATTTCTGAGATATCATCATCTATATCTACACCAATTGCCTCTATTGTTGTAGGTACTTTTCCCCTATCCTGAACATCAAATTGTGACAAAAATATTAGTAAAACTATCATAATAACTCCATGAATGTTATTTTAAGTAATTATCTATGAATGTTGTGTATTAATATTGAATTATATGTCATGTTAATGAATATTGTTGTGTTAATGGGGAATTTAGATTGATGTTGGGGGGGGGACGGTGAGGTTAGATGAGCTTCCACCTTCACATGGTTGGCCTTGTTAAGTAGAGAATATTAAAGTATTCTCAAAACCAAGTGAAGCTCAAACTAACATACCTTCATTATTTAATCAATTTCATTCATTCTAGGTCTTTGCTCATAATTGCATTTTGAATGTGTCATTGTCAGACAACTATGAAATAAAAAAATTGAAGCGCCAATAGTCAACTTCTCATTGTCATTATTTGGCATGATTCGGCTTCATTTTGTGTAAGTATTCTCGTATTGAATGCGTCAACCTCTCTTGGCCTAATGTGGATTATTTCATTGGTTTGTGTTTTTGAGTAGGTGAAGTGTTAAATCAGTTCCTATCTTCTATTCTTAATTCATTCAAACTACAGGAGGGCTTGACAGATATACTCAACATCGAATTGACTGCTAGTATGGGAAATTGAACACACTGAGTCTTTGTCTTGAGAGAAAGAGTTGGGTAATGTTGTTTCTAGAGACCTGTGTAATTGTCCTTAGTGGCCTCTTTTTTTTAATAGGTTATTTTTATATATATATATAGTGTCCATGTGTTTTTTTAATACAGATTCTTTTTGTGTATATGCTAGTGCTATGGAACCTAAATAAATAATTATAAATGTAATAGATAATGTCTTCGATGAAGGAATTGATGTACCACATGTAAAACAAAATCCACGCTTAATGCAATTTTGTGCAAAATGAGTTTGTCTATTAGCATATCAGATTTTGTTACACCCTTCATGACTGTAATGTTTAAGTTAAGTATTGATGCAATTTTCTAAAGTAGCAAGTTCTGTTGTCATTTTTTTTTTCTAGTGGTTCTGAGGAGATCAAGAATTATCAAGGAAAGATATTGAAGTGGAAAGGAAAATTTTCTGAGAGGTTACAAATATTGAGTCATTGATCAGGTACACTTTTTTTTAAAAATAAGTCATAACATAGTTCCTGAATTTTAAAAATAAGTCATAATTATTCAGTATCATATTCTTAGCTGCAAGTTGCAGGTCTTCATACCATAAATTTTAGAGTTCAACTCTTACATGGATAAAGTTGTAGGTTATATTGAACCATCTGTTATCTTTTTTGACTCTTTAGTTGTCAAAAAGATTAAATTCACATCCTAGTTGTCATTGTGTTTGGGATATAAAGCTTTATTTAACGAAATTAATTCTTTTAATATTGAGATAAAAAATCTACAAATAAAGCCTAGACTGGGGATTGCAAAGAAAAATATCATATGAAGAACTACGGAAATGGCAGTATCAAAGTTCCTTACAAGCAATCCACATATCAAAATCTAGTTGTAGGATTGAAAAAAAAGACAAGATAAAAAATTTCATAGGTCCATACAAGACACCCACCAAAATATAGACCATCAATTTATAGAACCCTTGCAAGAAATCCCAAGGAATGATAGGTAGTGAAAACCAGATAGATAAAAAAAAGAACATAACCATATGCTACCTCACCTATTTGAGGTAAGCCAAACTTAGTCCAATTCTCTTAACAATGGTACATATCCATCCAAGTGCAGCAACCTTCAAAGATTTGCAGTGGTAAAGAGAATCCCCATATTTTATTAGCCTAACATAGTCTTTGGCCACTTTGGCAATGAGATTGCGAGCAATCAAGGGCCAACTTGTAATGATCTTTATATAAAACATTTAGCAGATCTCCATAAAATGGATGCACATCATCTTGGTGGGGTAAATCATCTTAGCAAATACATCCGAAGCAACAGTAGAAGCAACAGCAACAACAAATACATTACTGACACTTTTTGGGCATATTTCATCGACTCCTCAAAATGAGCAGCCTTTATTTCAGCTACCTCATCACTATCATCCTCATCCATTGCCTCAGGGTTCTCACTTCTTTTTATTTCACGTTCAATATCCTGTAAAAGTGTAGAGGAAAGAGAACATGACAAAATGAAATAATAAGATACAAGTTGAGGAAAATTGAATAAAAAAATGTAAAATTCTAACAAAACAGTTAAAAAAAAACCATTAAGAAATTCATAACCAAATCTAGTTTGCAAAAGCCATCGCAATTGAAACTCACCTTCTCAATATTTTCTCTAATAGCATACTTGCAAGCCCGCTGAAAAATCTCTGTAATATTGGCTCCATTGAATCCTTGGGTATAACAGGCCAATGCCATTAGGTATAATGAAAAATGTTTTCTTGGTTGTCATACCAACCATCTCCATCAACAACTAGTTAAGGACTCTATCCGCAGCACCACCAACATCCCCAACACTACTTCCACACTGCAAACATGCAAACCAATTATGCATCACCAGTCAGAGCCTATCTCTCAAATAGTTCAAATAAAATGAAAAAACCCATAGTTTCACGTAAGGCAGAGCAGATGGATTGCTAGAGCCTACTGACATATCTCTGTAATATCTCATCAATAAATATAATGGATAGGGCATTCTTCTCAGACTCCTCAAAAGCCTTCCGGAGATTTCTTTCACTTTCTCCAACTAACTTTGACATGATCTCAAGTCCATTGATACAAAAAAAGAAGGCATCGGTTTCATTTGCCACTGCCCTAGCAATTAAAGTTTTCCCAGAACCAGGAGGCCCATAGAGTAGAATACCCTTTGGGGGCTTGACACCAATATATTTGAAGAGTTGTGGGTGTCTAAGAGGAAGCTCTACCAATTCACGGATCACCAGTTAGAATTAGTTGAACTAGACTTTCTTTGTTGTAGAATTGATTTAGTATAGAATATTTTCCAGGAGGATTTTTTGTTAAAAGAAAGGTTTTTGTAGCATTATCTACCACTTGAGAAAAAGTTTCCATAGCTAAATTTCTTTGCCACAATCAATATTTCTCTAAAGAATTACAAGTTAGTAAGTCCTCGGCTAAAGGGCTAATAAAGTAAATAAAGTTTCAAACATATGAATAGATAAAACTCATACAAGCAAAAGCCAGAGCCAAATTGAATAGCATTGGCTATTTGTCAATGGAAGGTCTCTGCTAGAACAGAAACATTTGTCACTTCATTAAGATGACAATTGTGTACTAAGTTTCTAACTGTATAAGTCATCGTCATCTTTATTATCTACTATAGCAAATACATCTGAAGCACCAGCAGAAGCACCAGGAAATCAAAATTCAGAACCAAAGCCTCAAGATTGCTATAGTGTTTGTGCAAAAGCTTGATACTTCTGAATATTAGCATCACTAACACTTCTTCAGGCATATTTCATTGAATCCTCAAAATGAGCAACCTTTATTTCAGCTACCTCATCACTATCATCCTCATCCATTACCTCGGGGTTCTCACTTCTTTTTCTTTCACATTCAATATTATCCTGTAAAAGTGCAGAGGAAAGAGAACATGACAAATTGAAATAATAAGATACAAGTTGAGGAAAATTGAATAAAAAAATGTAAAATTCTAACAAACCAGTTCAAAAAAAACCATTAAGAAATTCATAACCAAATCTAGTTTGCAAAAGCCGCCACAATTGAAACTCACCTTCTCAATATTTTCTCTAATAGCATACTTGCAAGCCCACCGACAAATCTCTGTAATATCTCATCAATAAATATAATGGATGGGGCATTCTTCTCAGACTCCTCAAAAGCCTTCCGGAGATTTCTTTCACTTTCTCCAACCAACTTTGACATGATCTCAAGTCCATTGATAAAGAAAAAGAAGGCACCGGTTTCATTTGCCACTGCCCTAGCAATTAAAGTTTTCCCAGAACCAAGAGGCCCATAGAGCAGAATACCCTTTGGGGGCTTCACACCAATAGATTTGAAGAGTTGTGGGTGTCTAAGAGGAAGCTCTACCAATTCACGGATCACCAGTCAGAATTAGTTGAACTAGACTTTCTTTGTTGTAGAATTGATTTAGTATAGAATATTTTCCAGTAGGATTTTTTGTTAAAAGAAAGGTTTTTGTAGCATTATCTACCACTTGAGAAAAAGTTTCCATAGCTAAATTTCCTTGCCACAGTTAATATTTCTCTAAAGAATTACAAGTTAGTAAGTCCTCGGCTAAAGGGCTAATAAAGTAAATAAAGTTTCAAACATATGAATAGATAAAACTCATACAAGCAAAAGCCGGAGCCAAATTGAATAGCATTGGCTATTTGTCAATGGAAGGTCTCTGCTAGAATAGAAACATTTGTCACTTCATTAAGATGAAAATTGTGTACTAAGTTTCCTAACTGTATAAGTCATCATCATCTTTATTATCTACTATAACAAATACATCTGAAGCACCAACAGAAGCACCAGGAAATCAAAATTCAGAACCAAAGCCTCAAGATTGCTGTAGTGTTTGTGCAAAAGCTTGATACTTCTGAATATCAGCATCACTAACACTTCTTCAAGCATATTTCATTGAATCCTCAAAATGAGTAGCCTTTATTTCAGCTACCTCATCACTATCATCCTCATCCATTACCTCAGGGTTCTCACTTCTTTTTCTTTCACATTCAATATTATCTTGTAAAAGTGCAGAGGAAAGAGAACATGACAAATTGAAATAATAAGATACAAGTTGAGGAAAATTGAATAAAAAAATGTAAAATTCTAACAAACCAGTTCAAAAAAAACCATTAAGAAATTCATAACCAAATCTAGTTTGCAAAAGCCGCCACAATTGAAACTCACCTTCTCAATATTTTCTCTAATAGCATACTTGCAAGTCCGCTGAAAAATCGCTGTAATATCTCATCAATAAATATAATGGACAGGGAATTCTTCTCAGCCTCCTTAAAATCCTTTCAGAGGTTGCTTTCAATTTCTCCAGCCAACTTTGACATGATCTTAGGTCCATTGATAAAGGAAAAGAAGGCACCGGTTTCATTTGCCACTACCCTAGAAATTAAAGTTTTCCCAGAACTAGGAGGCCCATAGAGAAGAATAGCCTTTGGGGGCTTCACACCAATAGATTTGAAGAGTTGTAGGCATCTAAGAGGAAGCTCTACCAATTCATGGATCACCAGTCAGAGCCTATCTCTCAAATAGTTCAAACAAAATGAAAAAACCCATAGTTTCACGCAGAGCAAAGTAGATGGATTGCTAGAGCCCAAAGCAGTCTGGAAAATAGAATGAGAAGGGACCCACTGGCAACAAGGAGTAGAATGAGTGTGGACATCTAAAGATAAATATCTAGACTAATCACCTATCAAGATGCCGTTGGTGATTAGTCTAGATATTTATCTTCAATTTTTTTTTAAACACTCTACGTTTCATCAAAATTTTGACCCACATTTGTTGAAAGTCTGGTTTAAAATTGACCATTCTTGTTGAAATGTGGCGTCACGGGTTTGGCATCTTGGTCGGAGCCGCTAAATATTTCAACCAAATGTGGTTAAAATATGACTGTCATGAGTTTGGCATCCTGGTTGGAGTGACCAAAGTTTTCAACCAATATTAATTTATATTGGTCAAAAGATCGACCAATACACCAACACTTGAAAATGTTATTTTCGGCCTAGATTGCCCTCATTTTTTACCAATATTGGCATTGATCATTTGATGGTTTTAGGAATGGGTTGATATTTTGATGGAGATAATAGCGACAAACCAGTTGATCAACTATTCGACCGTGTTGGGTCGAAACTTTGACCAATAGTGCATCGAAAAATGGTGCAAAATATACTAGTGCATAGTTACCACATACTGAACATGTGACATTGAATTGCCTTTCCTTTTATAAGGGTTCACCGGTGTAATTGGATACTTAGGAACATACACTTTAGACATGCAATCCTCAACTTTATGTCCATATTTGTTACATGCTTAACAATATCCATAAAATCTACCACCAGTGGATCTACTACTAGATCTAGATCTACACTCATAAGTAGTATGACCATACTAATGACAATAATAGCAATAACCATCAAAAGAATATGGTTTATTCATTGGTTTACTCCTACACACATTTATAGTATGACCAGGATTTCCACAGTTATAACAAGTATGTATGTTAGGTTTCTTACCTGAATTTCTTGGATATACCTTCTAATCCATTTATGGCTCCTTAGGTTCATATTTGGATGAATCACCTATTTCAAATGTTCCTCGACCTGTGTAACCAAGACTGGTTGGGTCTTTGTGTCCTCTTTGTATCTTCAATTGTTCATCAATCTTTTGCATGCTTTCATTATATAGCTTCAAATTTTCATTTTATTCTTTCTCAATTTGCAATTCCTTCTTTAATTTCTCATTCTTTATTTTCACTTAGAATTTTATGGTTCTCCTCATTTGTGTAATGAAGGTGATCATGCATGATATAATTCTCTTGAGATATCCTGAAGAATTATTCCTCTGTTTCCTTTAATGGGTCCTCAAAAAATTTCTTGGCATCTTCAACAACCTTCCTTGAATCATCATATTTTATCTTTCCTTCAAGGTCTTAACACATCCTGAAAGATTGAATTTCAAGTTCTCTTTTTAGATTTCCCACTTCTTCTTTGAGTTTCTTGATCTTATCCATCAGATCTATAATTTCTACCTCAGATTCTTCAGACATACTACCTTCTGATATTTTTTCAATTTAATCCTAACTTTCACTTAATTTTTTAGTAAGTTCTCTCCTTTTGGAAAGAGACTTATTGAGCTTTCCCTGTAGCTCATTGATCATCTTGTGTGCATTCTCAAGTTCCATCTCATACCTATAATTCTCCATGAATGTGGATTTTCCCTCAATTTTTTAGGATTATCACCAAGAGGACCAAATCTCTCATACCAATTTTTAGTTTTCTTAGGTACTGAGAGGGGGGGAGGGGGGGGGTGAATCAATACAAAATAATAACCTACAAATTCAACCACAAATTTGAATGCCTTTAACAACAAATTACAAATAAGAAAACATATTACTGATTCAATGACAAAAATAAATAACACCAAATATCCACACATGCATCACACATAACACACCAATTTTTCCTATGGAAAATCTTGGTTAGAGGGAGAAAACTACAATGGGAATGACACCCACAATCTCTTCATTACAATAAATAGGTTTTCCTTGTTAGGAGCTATAAATACCCTTTTTGAGGGTTCACCCTGTTAGGAGTGATTTGTACACTATTAGGAGTACAATGAGATTTGCTAAGATCTACCTCGCTAGAGGATTTAAAACTTTCCATGAGTTCACTCGGTAAAAGAATTTACAATATAAGATCTATTAAAGTCCACCTTGTTAAGGGATTTTTCTTTCTACAACTATCAGGGAACAACAAGTAAGATCTGGATGTAGCACTGCTTTCCTGTCATATCCAATATGTTCTCTTCTCTCTATAACTACTCTCTGATATGCCTCTACTCAAGATTTTGATCGCAACGCTAGCAAACATGAATTTCACTTCATATCATCAACCAAAAACAACACTTTAACAATAGGATCAGTACCCAATAAATACTTGACTTACACCACCTTAATCTCCTACAAAATTCAATATTGAATCTCCCCACTCAAATAGTTTGTGCGAAATCACATATCACCATGTACAAAATAATTTTCCTACACCAGGTTGGCCCAATATAAGATTTACATGTGATAATTCCAAGAACAGTCAAAACCTTTTGACTATACCAAACATCTTTTGGAGTCTTCCCTTCTTTCTTGACTCAAGCATATAAATGAGAACTCATCAAATCCTTAATATCTAAGACATGTCACCATACCAACTATATTCACCATAGTAACCATACCAGTCTTTGATCAAAGATCTACCATTGGTAGCTCAAGAACATAAGCTCTTCAACTTGTAACCTCTATTGCCACTGAAATGCTTGCATACCAATCATCCAAATGAGTTACGATCATAACTATGATATCTTAAGTGTGTAACCATGCTATATCTAAGACCGCTCCACATAATTCTTTCTCAATCATGATCGCTACAAAAATCTCCAACTATAGTTGTTCTTCTTGTACACCACTCATTGTACTTAGCTAATTTCTACTTACCAATCGAACACTAACCTTACTGATTTTCCTAAACATCTGATATGACTATGTTTACATCAATGACAACCAAGATATAAATATCATTTGACCCCTCACTAAAATCATCATAATGCCAACACACTCACCACCTAAATATTTAAAATATAATCTCTCTCAATTATAAATATTAAATGAAAACTAAGATGACATTGCTTGGACCAAAATATTCATCCTTAAACATGGAACACTTCCAATAATTATGACTCAAACATCCAAAATGCACTAGAATCAATTGGTTGGCCAAGAACATGAAGAACACAAACTTGCCAACAAAAATACCAAATGTGAGAACAATTCTCAATACAAACTAGCAACACAACATGAACACAATGTAGAAATATCCACAAGCATCATGAATAAACACAACAAAATCCTTATCAACTCAAATTATAGAATCATCATCATCATTATACCAAACCTGAAGAATACCAACAATAATGACTGCCAATCTAGAAAAATAGCTTGAAAGCTTCTAAATCATGAACCAATTAAGATGATGACACACATCAATGTTCCAAACATACCAGTAGATTCATGAAGAAAAATATTACAATGCAAAGCAATGCAAATCAAATTACTACCACTTTGTCACCTCTAAACAATTGAAAAAGAATTCACAACACAAATACCCATAACTTTCACAAATCTTCATGAGAACCTCTAAAAGTTGAATTGAATAAACTAAAAACAATCTAAAACACACTGATACCATCCAAATATTCTTATCTTCTTTGTAAAAGCTACACCAGACTAACAAACTCACTGAAACACACTACAACACTATTACAAACAAAGAAATATATTGAAATCAATGACAACACATCTCTCAAATATGTGACAACACATTATCTATAGAACATATTGGCACATTATCCAATAATATCTTCCTTTGGAATTGATGGCAACATATAATGTGAAAAATAATCATTGTTAAAGAAATCAATAACTCTCCCTTAGATTTTTCACACAACTCTTCATGACTCTCTCCCTTAATATTTCATTGTTTTTTACATGAATCTCTTTGCCCCTTTGATATGAATAAAAAAAAAACATATTTGCACCATAAAAACTAAATCTATCTCCTCAAAATTAAACATTTGAACAAAACACAAGAATGACTACTCCTCCTAAGTAGTAGCTACCACTCATCAATCCATTAAATTAGAAGATATCTATGTGAAAAAAACTTGACTGCTACATACTAATGCACCTTAGTTCTGATTAGGATGGAAAATAACCCCTCGCTTCCCTCTGAGATACTCAAAAGTATTCTTAGGAAAAGGCTTCATGAAAATATCCACAATCTATTCCTTAGTAGGCACATACTCAAATATGACTTCCTTCTCATTAACCTTCTCTCTCAAAAAGTGAAACTTGATAGATATGTGTTTAGTCTTTGGATGTAGCACTGGATTCTTAGAAAAGTTAATCGCACTTGAATTGTCACAGTAGATAGAAAAAATTTCATCATATATAACATGATATCTTTCAATATCCACTTCATCCATACCACCTGAGTATAATTGATTACAAGATCAACTATTCTGCCTCTATAGTATATTGTGAAATACCATTTTTCTTTATGCTCAATCATGAAACCAACCTCTTTCCCAAGAAAAATGCACCATAACTAGTACTCTTCCTGTCATCAACATTTACTACCCAATCAAAATTAGTAAAGGAAATCAAAGTAAAATCATCATCTTTAGGATACCATAAACCATAATCAATTGTCCCTTTCAAATATCTAAAAATCCTTTTAATAACAAAAAGATGTGATTCCTTAGGATCTTCTTGAAATATAGCAACAATACAAATAACACCCACGATATCAAGTCTTGTCTGAGTCAAGTATAACAATACACCTATCATATATTTGTATCTGGTTTGATTTTCCTTAGGCAATTCATAATCTTTGGTCAACTAACAACCGGTCACCGTAGGAGTACTAACTAGCTTTGAATCTTCCATTCCAATTTTTTTCAACTATTTCACATAGTTGGACTGAGATATAAAGATTCCATTATCTGGCTATGTGATTTATGAACCAAGAAAGAATTTTATCTCTCCAATCATAGACATCTCAAATTCATTTTACATTTCATTTACAAACTCTTTACTCAGCTTGTCATTTCCCCAAAAGATAATATCATCAAAAAAGACTTCAAAATTCAAAATATTAGCATGATCAATTTTGAAATACAAATGACTATAAAAAATAACTTTATTAAAATGAACCTTCAATAAATATTTATCCAATCTTGCATACTAGGCTCTTGGGGCTTGCTTTAGTCCATACAAAGCTATATTCATTTGTAAAATCATATCACTTTGATCAATCAATATATATATACATCCGGTTTCTCAATGTACATTTCTTCCAACTCACTATTCAAGAATGCAAACTTGACATCCATCTGATAGAATTTAAAATCCTTGTAATCAACTGTGAGACCTCACCCTGAGCCTGTCATAGCCTTTCAGTTTCTGCATTTGAGATAGACTTATTTGATGTTATATTTTGATGCATTATAGTTTCATACACTTTATATTATGGATTTGATCACCATAGAGGTTAGATGCACATTATGTTATGTTTATTTTGATGAATATTGAATGGATTCTACTTGTGAGATTAATTTGGTTTTATGAATGTTATGATGATATTTAATTTTGCAAATGAATTATATATGCAATGATTATGTTGTTGGAGATTTGCCAGCAAGCCAGTGCTGACTGTATGTTTGTCATTGATGAAAACATATGGTAAGTAGCATGCATGGAAGCCTCATGCAATAAGCTTCTAGTATATACAACATGGACATGTTATCAGTATGATATCATGGACGCAAAGGTTAACTATTAGTACAGATAGTTATATAGCAACTATGTCAGCAGTGTTCCAGACAAAGTTACAGGCAGTGTTCTATGAATGATTGTCTGTACAATTATCATGGAGCCTTGCACATTTGGATATGTGATGGAGACATGTTAGTGACATTACATTTATGGAAAAAGATTTTGATGATCAGTAGAAGTGAAGTTATGTAGTCGCTATTCACAAGTAGTTTCTTGTGTTTATTAAGTAGAGCCGACAGAGATTATATTGGTTCAGGAGTTGTGCCTATTATTTCAGTATGCGCCCTTGGATTAGTGCTTGGAGAAGATTTATCAATGTTTAGTTAAGAGCGCATGATGTAATTCATCTTGAGAAGAAAGTTTCAGTTACTTTGGTAGAGCCGATAGTGTGTAGCGTGCGTCTACATTTATTAATATTGGATAGGTCCCATAATGTGTTGCATGCTTAGTAGAGCTGACAGCATTATTATTGGAGTATGTTATGATTTCTCTAATATGATTTCAAGGTGGTTCTAACAGGCCTACTAGATTATATCATTTATTGGAAAGATATTTATAGGAAGTCATTTGTGATTGCTAAGGTATGGTTCAGAGTTGATTGTGAAGAGTAGAGCAAAGTGTGTGAAGTGTTGAGCCATCAGTAGGAGGTCTATGTGATCAAGTAAAGAGTTTATTCTATACATTGGAACTGATCTAGAAAGTAGGTCAACGCGTAGTTCACCAAGATTTAGATATAGTGTGTATCTATTATTCAGAAGGTTGTAGCCTTCACCCATTTGAGCAATGTGCTCTCAAATAGTGCATCCTCACCCCTAACAAGGTTAATTGTAAAAGAATCCTAACAAGGTGCGACCCTTAACTAGGTCAATGTACTCAATATATTGTAAAGCAACTCCTAATAGGGTTAAAGATTTTCTAACAAGGATCATAAAACACTATTGCAGATTATTAGTGGGTGTCAATTCCCACTGGGGTTTTTACCTATTTGGGTTTCCCCATAACCAAAATATTGGTGTTGTGTTCAAGTTTTATTTTATTGTGTTTATGCTTTAAGTTTAAGTATACTTAATTGGATAAAGAATTGAAACTTGTAGATAACTGATTCACCCCCCCTCTTAGTTATCTCTTGGGACTATTCCTAACATATGTTACAAGATTAATTACGTGATAAATTGTATATTACATGATAAGTTGTATGTATGTTATAGATGAATTATTTTGCCATGTGAATTATGATTTAATTAAGGATATTGTAGATGAAATTATTTTGATCATGAATTTTATGAATTTACATGTATATTTTCTTGGACTACTGATGTTGGATTTTAGTGTGCAGGGAATTAGTCCATGGTAAATTCGGGGAACCAAAGCATAGACATATGTTAATTCAGTTAGCCAAGGTTGCATCTAATAAGAGACAAAACCTCATTGTAAAGTATTTTATTTGTGAACATTATGTGCATGTGTGTATTTAATTAATATGTTAAATGGTTAGTGTTAATTGTTTTTGAGAATGCCCAGGTGGATATGCCACATGGCTTATGTTGTGTCATTCTTGTTGTGTCACTTGACACTTGTATGTGTACTTGTGGCCATGACATGTCCACTTATGGATTGGATGCCCACTAACCTAGGATAGTACCATGAGGATCCCCATGTGAAAATTCCTTGGTTAGGGAGCTTGAGGTAGTGTCAACTCAAGGATTTCGAATTTGAACTTAACATGGACTTTTGGAGGGGTAAAAAGGTGCCTAGGGGAGTGTTTAGCCCATTTTTAGATAGCCCACTTGGTATACCTATGGGTAAGGGACATTTTTCACCATAGGACAACCTTTAGTTGACTAAATGACCCATCCAAAAGTTGGTTTTCTAAGATGGCCTAAAATCAACTTTTGAGACCATGTTGTGGTAAGAACACCACCCATTAGAAAGGTAGTCCTTATCCCACCTTTTAAGCTTACTTTTGTAAGAGACCAATTTTGAAAACCTTGTAAGGGGCTTAGGGAAGACCACCCAATGGGAATGTAACCTTATCCCTAGGAGTTTGTGGGGAGATGTGTGGAGGCCTTTTTAGAGGGGACTCTTCTTTTGAAAGAGTTGAAACACCCACTCTCTAACTTAGAGACATTGCTAATTTTGAAGAAGGAGGCTTAGGAAAAGAGGAGGCTCTTCATCAAATATCTTTCATAAGCTTGGATCTAGGTTGGTGGCTCCAATTGAAATTATCATGTAGCTTCTTTTCTTTTGTGTATGAGAAACTTGGAAGTTTGTTTTTTCATGTTGCTAGATGTTGAAGATCTTGTTGTTTATATGTTATTAGATAAGTATGTAAATCTTGTGCTTGTTTGGTGCAAGTCTTTTGTGTTGCCAATGTGAAGTTTTGTGTAGAATTTTTTTTTTTATGAAATGTTATGGGAGTCTCAAGGCCACACTCACCCATGGGGGGAAGAGTAGCCTTGGGGGTGAAGGGTTTTTCTTCTTTAGATAGCCATGGGTGTAGAGTCTCTCCTTGGTAAGGAGAAGGAAGAAAACATGAAAGTATGGGCTCCATGTAGCCATTTCTCTTTTGTTATAATGGAGGTCATAAGGGATTTGTATGGCTTGATGCCTTAGGGGACATAAAGGATTTTATTGGGCTTGTGAGAATATGTTTTTGGGAAAGCCATGTGTAGGAATGTCTCACGTTTTAGAAATGAGCTTTCTCCCCTTGGTATTTAGTCCACCTTCACTCCAAGAATAGGGTCAATGTGAGGCCCATTGTTTCATCCTTGGCTAGGAGTTTTAAGTGTTTGTTGTGTTGATGTTGTTGTTGGTTATGCATGAATGTAATCCCGTTTATGTGTTGGTTCCCCTAGCTCGAGGGTGGCTTCTTAGAAGCCTAGGTTGGGAGGTGAGCTTCCCCATGGTCTATCCATATTTTTCATTGCAGGATTTGGAGCCATGTTATTGAAAAAAGAAAGCTTAAAGATGAAGTTTCAATTTGATATGGTTCACTTTTGTTTTGGAAGTATTCTTCCTAATGTAAAGGAATCTTAAGGATCCTATTATGTTCATTGTTGATGTTCAAGATTAGTATGAAAGAGGTTTCTTTTACATTTTGTTAAGTTAATAGAAAGTTGAAAACCTTTGTATTTAAATACATGTAGTAAGAAAGTTTTATTGTGTGAATAGTTCTTTGTTTTAGTTGGAGGAAATCTAGTTTAAAAAAAAAGAGATTTTCCTTTTGTTTAGTCAAAAGTTGCAATGTATATGATAGAATAATTTTATTTTACTATTTGGAAGTTTAAAGTTTTAGTGCAACATTTGTGTTGTATTAGTTGCAGATTTTGTTATTATATGCTGTTGAAAAAGGTTACATTATAAACAAAGTTTTTTTCCTTATTAATAACTGTGCAAATTAGTTTACCATTCAGCATAGTTTCTTTTTATAGGATAAATTTTTAGCATTACTTAAGCTGTGAGAACAAATATATATATATATATATATATATATATATATATATATATATATATATATATATATATATATATATATATATATATATATATATATATATATATATATATATATATATATATATATATATATATATATATATATATATATAGTATCTATTTTACAAATTTTGCCTAGATTGTTTAAACTATATATTGTTGCAACCTGGAAATCTAATGCTCATAATGATTAAGGAGGATAGGTTTATCAATTGCAAAACAAAGATCTATCCTATTTTTTTTTCTAAACAAATGTATTTTATTTAATGCATTCTGTTTACTTCATTCTATAATAAAAAATAATGTACCTATTAGTTCATTATGGAAGTATTTAGTTGAGGTATGGAATATTTGTTTTCCTTAAAGGCTATATTAAAAAGCTATTTAAAATCTACAAATCTACATACAAAAGTTAGTATACTTTATTTAAATAAAAAAAGGGGGCACTGCATTTCATATATTCAAAAAAATAAAAAAAAGAGATTTATTTTACTGTTTTAATGAGTTTTATTTTAACAAAAAAAATATGTTTCTATTATATTTATCCTGCATACAAAAGAAATGAAAAAAAAAAATTGTTGTAGTATTTGTTGTTTTTTTTTAAAAAAAGGACTATTAATATCAAAGAAGATTTAATTAAAATATCTTATAAAAAAAAATTAATAACAAAAAAAATTTAATAAATAAAAAAGTAATTTTTTTTGGGGCTGGCAGGGCCGAACCCCCCCTCTGTCTTTTCCTTACTTGCGGGTTGCGCGGGGCCTGCGACTACACAGTTGGCCGTAGGTGGCGTGGCCCCCAGCCATGACCCGCGACTGCATAGCTCTGAAGCTGTGCAGGCCGCAGGTGACATGGCCTAAGCCATGATTTGTGACCTACACAGCCACAACTGTGTGGCCATAGAGCTCGTGGGGCCACGGAGCTCTGTGTGGCCCCGGAGTTGGCGTGGCAGCCCTTGTTCAGCCAGGGGTTGAGGGTAGAGCCTCAGCTCCCCTCCCCCATCTAAAAATCATTTTAAAAAAAATATACTATAAAAAAATAATACACAGAGGTTTAAGATAATAAAACAACAAACCATGTGGAAATAAAACAAGTTAAAAATGCAAATATTAAACTTAAAAAAAAAACAAAGGAAGAAGGAATGTATACCCATTTCTTGCTTGCATACCTGAATCTATTCACTCTTTTTGTTTTGGGCTGTGAGGAGTCTACTATGAGAGAAAGATATTTGTGGGCATATATACAATGCGTATATAAGCAACAAATATAAATATCTCATAGGAGTTCGTCCCCCCATTCTTGACTTCTCCTCATACCTGCAAGCAAAAAGATTTCAAAAATACATGCCTCCACCATTAGGGTTTGGAGAGGGAAAGTTTGAGAGAAAGAAATGAGTGTTTAGGGCACTTTTTGAGACTTTTCTTTTTCCCTCAAACCATAATTTCGGGATTAGGGTTTGGGCAAGGGAAGTCAATTCTTTTTCAAATTTATTTTCCCCACACTTTTTCCCTTTGTTTTACTTTACTTTTGTTTTCTTTTGTTTGGGTTTTTTTTAATCTTTTGTTTGAAAAGTATGAAATTTATATATGTTAAGATTTGGGTAATTTGTTTTAGCTTTATTTAATTATTTAGTTTGATGGGGAGATTATTGTTGGCAAATCTAATATGATAGAGGTTGGATAATAATTGGAAAAGTTTAACATTAAACGTTATTTAACCAAATTAAATATCATGATATCCGTTCTTTAATTTTCACAATAGTTTAATTATGCAACCACTCTAAAGGATATTATATTTATGTAAATTTCAAATTTAGATGTATAAATTTTAAATTTGAGACTTTAATTGAAGTTACTAAAATGTTTATTAAATTGATGATGTTTAGTAGGGGTATTCATTTTAATAGTATCCTGGATGAGAGACTTATTAATGACATATGGGTATTATTATAATTTCTTGGTAGGTAGTTTTATTAAAGTAATTTTATTTCTTTATTTTAATTAGAAGCTACTCGAGCGAGATATTGATACTCAATAAATGAAATGTAATTAGAGTCTTTAACCTAGTGAATTATTGATATTAATGGCCTCTCCACATCACTTAATTGCGGTAATTTATTGGAGGTCTGGAATTAAGTAGATTGAATTAATACATTAATTAAAATATTTCCAAACAATGTATTCACTATAAAGTAAACCTCGACAATATTATAAATCAAATTATAGTATAACGAAAACAAAATTCAAGAGGACTAACCTTAGTTGTATAATCTTCGTAATGTTAAAGTTGTTTCCGTCTTCAATCTTAAGAGGGATGTTGGTGAGGGCTTAAACCCTCACCATGATTTCCCCTCTAGTTAGAAATATATCTACCCTGTTTTGTGTTAACCCTTGCTTAGAATTCTTGTTATCGTTTGTATAGTTGTACGTTCATAAATCTGTTATTAACTTTTAAAAAAAAAAGGTTTGGTGTGTTTTTTCTTGTAGAAATATGGGCATGACATCAACATAACCAAGAAATATTATCACAACTTCAATTCTTTCCATAGGAGAAAAATTCTCCTCAAAATCAATACCTTCCACCTCTGAATATCCTTTGAAAACAAGTATTGCCTTATTTATGAATACTTCACCATCTTCATTCAATTTATTTCAGAAGAACCATTTAGCACATATAACATTTTTGTCTTTAGGTCTGAGAATAAGAACTCATATTTTTTCTTTACAATATGATTCAATTCTTCTTCCATTTCTTTAACCCAATGTTCATAATTACAAGCTTCATTCACATCCTTAGGTTCAATCTTTGAAATCAAACAATACTCAACTCTATCTTCAACAATTATTCTTCTAGTTTTAACACTTTTGTTTTTATCTCCTATTATCTGATTTTCAGAATGATTCAATCTTACACACCTTGGAGTCTTAGGAGTTTTGTGAATTTTAGACTCTTGTGTTCTTTCTTCTGTGCCCGTTTCCTCTTCTTCTTCAACCACTAGAACAATATAAACTTGATTCTATAATTGATTTCCTTGATTTATATTTTCATCCCTATCATCTAGAAATCATATTCACAAGATCTAGATTGTCATTAATTTCCTTCATCAACCTTAACATTAGTACTCTCAACTATCATTCTCAGTACCTTATTGTAACACTTGTATGCCTTGATTTTTTTTAATAACCATGAAAAATTACTTCATCACATATAGCATCAAACTTCCTATATCTTCATCTCTTTTGATATAATATTGTATTCTAAATACTCTAAAACATTTAATAGTAGGAACCTTAACACACCATAATTCATAAGGAATCTTACTAGTATCACCTTTAATATGTACACAATTAAGTGAATAAATTGCAGTAATCACAACTTCTCTCCAATAAACATGTATAACATTTTCTTTCATCATCATTGTCCTTGTAGTGTTTAGAATAGTTTTGTTCTTCCTTTCCACTACACCATTTTGCTGAGGGGTTTACAGAGAAGACATCTATCTCTTTATCCCGTGTTCTTCAAAAAAAATATTAAACTTACTAGAAGTGAATTCACCACCTCTATCAAATCTTAGACACTTCAGATTCAAACCCTTCTCTATCTCAACCATAGCTTTAAATATTTTCAATTTTTCTAAGGCCTCAAACTTCTTCCTCAATAAAGTATGCCACACCATCCTTCAATAATCATCAATTAACAACATGAAATATATATCTCCATTAAAAATTTTCACTCTAGAAGGACCACATAAAGTAGTATGCACAAGATCTAACACTCCATTTGAATTATGATTCTTTCTTCTAAAAGTATATCTGGTTTATTTTCCCAAATGGCATTCCTTACACATAGGCTTACTAGGTTTCTTCAATCTAGGAAGATCTCTCACAACTTGAATATAACTTATCTTGATAATATTATAAAAATTCAAATGACACATCCTCTTATGCCACAACCAACTTTCATCAATTTGAGAAATCAAACATCTATTCTCAATGCTATTCAATTTAAAGACATTACCTTTAGTTTTTGTACATGAAGAAATCTCAATATCGGAGCTTCCCAAGATTCTATATTTTCCATTCTTGAATTAAAATTCATATACCTTATCAAATAACTATCTAAAACTCAAAAAATTATGCTTTAGACCTTCAAGATATAAAACATCATCAATATTGTTCTTACCATCAAGAGTAATGGATCCTTTTCCACGGATTAGACAAGTTGCATCATCTCTAAATCTTACAACACCACCATCATATCGCTCCAAACTTAAAATTTTTCTCTTATTACCTATCATATGATGTGAACATCCAATGTCAATTACCCATTCATATTTCTCTTCAACTTGTGTGGAGAATGCTCTTTCCCCATTCATGTAGCTAGTAGATTCTAGATCATCTTCTTCCTTAATAGAAATAAATACCCATTCACCATATTTTGAACCACCTTTATTATACTCATCACTTATCACACATTCATCAATATTATAGTAACATTTCTAGGTTTGAACTTTGGAACTCTTTTAAGACACCTTGATGCAAAATGACCAACCTTATTACATGAAAAATATTTAAGAGACAAATTTCCTTCATACTTACCAACACCTTTAGGAAATATCTTGGAAATATGGGCTTCAACCTCTTGAATATCACACTCTTCTTTTTCAATCTCTTCCATCTCCTTTTCATATCTAGATATTCTAGAAGAACTTTCTCTTGAATCTTGTCTCTTCTTGTCCTTAGAAATAGTAGCTTTGAATGTAGATTCTACTTTAGGAAGGGAATTGTAAAATTCACTCATCTCAAAAGATAAAGCTTACCTATCAACACATATCTTGTCACATTCATCATGGTTATGATCTCCTCAATAGAAACAACCTTGTGTTTGTGGGAGCGAGGTAAGGATCACAATACTTTAGTAAAAATATCTGATTCATCTAACTGCCCATAGACACATTTGATACTACAAAAAAGTTCATTCACCTTTTGAATGTAAGAATTAATGTTCTCATCTTCATTCATCCTCAATGTCTCATACTTTCCTTGTATGCTCCGCAACTTTTCAAGCTTCACATAAGTATCACATTCATACAATATTTCCAATTTCTTCTAGATCTCATGTTTATTCTTCAATTCCATAACATTTTTCATCTAAATATTAGTTAAGGCACTCAACAATGCTTCCTTATCTCTGATGTTTTATTCAGACTTCTTTTTCTCATTAGGAGTAGTAGGACTTGCAAGAGGATTATATTTCTTGTCTGTAATCTCCTAATAGTTTTCTACAATGCATCTCAAATGACATTCCATGTGATATTTCAATTGAGAGTAATTTGTACAATCAATATCAGACCATCCTTCTTGAAAGCTTCCATCCTAGATCACCTCAATAAATTAAGCTTCCCACGAAGGAACTAGGCTCTGATACTAATTTATGGAAATATGATAGAAAACAACTGAGAGTGGGGGGAGGGGGTGAACCAATTATCCCAAAAAATCATGAAACTTAAATGTTAACTTCAGATTTGATAAATAAACATGCAAGCATAGATCCAAAACACATTAAGAACACATAACACCAAGATATTTTTATGTGGAAACCTTGTGAGGGGAAAAATAACAGTGGGGATGAATCCACAAGATATACTTTGTTAAAAGTATTTATACCCTTTTAGGAGTATTACAATGGGAATGAACTTCTATTTAGGCACACTACCTAGAGCTCACTACTCAAATAAAAAATGAAGGCTTACTGCCCAAGAAAGGAAGGATCATTTCCTTACAACAAACTAGATTATATCCACAAATCATGAACTGTATGATAGCATCTTCAACATGCATGGATAAATTCCATTGAGGCACACATACAACTTTATTTTCCACATTGAATCTTTTCCTTCAAAAGATATATTCAATTTTCACACATATCTATCTCATCAATTCATCCAAACATAGTCACATGATCCACTTATGAATACAATTACATTTATACATATCATCAACCTTGAAAGAATCAATAAGGTCGACTCAACATTCACCACCCAAATATTAAAAATATAATCTCTCTCAATTAAAAATATTAAATGTGAACCAAGGAAAAAATTTTGTGGACCAAAATCTTTATCCTTGAACATGGAACACTTCCAACAATTACGCCTCAAACATCCGCAACACACTAGAATCAATTGGTTGGCCAAGAACATGAAGAACACAAACTTGCCAACTAGAATCACCAAATGGGAGCACAATACTCAATGCAAACTAGAAACACAATAGGAACATGATCTAGAAACATCCACAAGCATCATGAATAACCATAAAAACATCCACATAAACTCAAATTATGGAATCATCATTGTCATTATACCAAACCTCAAGAATACCAACAACAACGACTATTAATCTAGAAAACTATCTTGCAAAACTCCAAATCATGAACCAATTGAGATGAGGATACATATCAATTTCCCAAAAATACCACTAGATCCACATGGAAAAATATTACAACGTGACACAATGCAGATCAAATTACTGTCACTTTGTCAACTCTGGACAACTGAAAAAGAAGTCATAACACATATACCCATAAATTTTACAAATCTTCATGCGAACCTTTAAAAGTTGAACTGAATCAACTACAGACATCCCACAACACATTGATGCCTGTGTGATGATGATAATCACCTTCATGAAATTAAGATCTAATTAGAAAAAACTCAAAGTAAATACAATGCAAATCTAATTAAAATTGAAACTAAGATCTATAGCATCTCATGGCTCTCTAGAAAGATGTGGTAAATGAAGCTCTCAGCTCAAATCTCCACTAGTGACACTTCTAAAATGAGAATATATGCTGCTATATGCTTCTACAATGCTTCTATGATGATGATTCTAGCTCAAATTGACAAAAGTATAATGCAAATGCTCTAAATGCTCTTAATTACTCTTAGAATGCTCTTCAATTGCCTATAGTAACAATGCTTTGCAAATAAATTTCTAAGATGATAATTTCTCTCAAAATGCTTCATATTTATAGTAAATTCCCAAGGGTAGGGGGTAGAGTGAATTAATCATGATTAACCCTTGGTTGAGTCAAATACTTCGATTTGTTCATAAATGGGGGGACAATTTAAAGGTTTGTCTCAAAGCTTTGGACAAAAGGGCAAAATTGAGTGGTTGAGATTGAAACTTTAGAATGAGTGATTGAGATTCATTCTTTTTGAGTGATTTGTGTCTTTTTGTCCTTAATTTTCATTGGTTGCTCAACTTTTTTGAAAGATATTAGGAATTATTAAATTCAATTAATTAATTAAATCTAGCCATGTAAGGGTAATAGGTTCATTTTGATTTTTGATTTAAACAACTATACAACTAATTGATTAAAATCAATTATGTAGTGCTTTTCACCCCTTTAAGCTTTGATTTAATTATTTAACCTCATTATTTGATTTTTCCTTTGCTTTTAATTGATTTTGTCCAACTTTATTTAATTATGTCCATTTTAATTGATTTGATCCCTTTTTGATTGGATTAGTGCATTGATGATTTTGAGCCATTTTATTGATTTTTGCAATTTAAAAGCACTTGTCCATTTTAGCATGTCTACAAATGCCCCTCTTTGAATTGATGTGCAAAGAACATTGATTCAAAGATTCTTTTGAGTCCTAATCACTTTTTAGGTCCTGATTGCTAATTCACTAATTCACTGATTGCTGCCTCTGCTATGATATTAATTGTTGCTGATATGATATGATAAATTGATATGCCACTGATAAAATGATACCAATTTTTTTTTTGATGCCCCACTAATTCCAATGATGTTTGATTTGATACTCTGCTACCCCCTCAGAAATTAAAACATATTGATTGCTTGATTTGAAAAATTTGATGATGTTGATTCAATATGTTTTCATTTTTTAAACAACTTGATGATATGCCCTGATTCAAGAATATGCCCCGATTGATTTGATAGGTCAATATAGGTCTAAACCAATTTTCACCTCAAAAATTAGGTCAAAGTAGTTTAAATAGGTTGAAAAACCTTCATTTACTATTCATTTGAACTTTTGTCTTTGGTGATTTTGCTCTGGTCCTGCGGTGAATTTTGAGATGGTTGTCCCTATCCGAGAGCATCGATTCAAGAGGTGTCAGTGATATGTGAGGCCACTTGAATATGGACCTCCAGTGAATCAATTCAAACTCCCTCTTTGCATTTATTGCTCATTTATTAGCATTTATTGCAATTTTCAATTTCATCGTTGCCTTGGATATGCAAATTCACGCCTAGGAATATTTCATTATTGCCTAGACCTTTTCACTATCACATCCGTGATTTTCACTCACGTAGCCATGTAGTAAAATGTCACCTAAGAAACCTTCATTCTCATTTGAGAACAAAATGTTCACACGTAGAGCTAGGACAGAAATGCCAATTTTAATATATTTTACCACGTAGGAAACCCTAGCAATTCACTGTCACCTAGGCCAGATTTTGTTATCACCTAGCATGATTCAGTGTCACTTGGCATGAGGATTATAATGTAACACCCACAAAGTGTCGCGTAACAAATTTTTGGTACCGCTTAAGAGAAATGTCACCTGGTATGATTAAAATCATGCCTGCAGACTTTTGAAATTTTTTTACACTTGTACTTAATTTGTTCTGATGAAAAATTTAATGATTTCAGATGCTCGATTCGAATGATTAGATTAGGTCTATTGCGTTCAACAAAAAAATGGATTAGGATATCAGGATAGTGGTACCAACAAATGTGATTTGTCAATCTGATTAGGATAGGATACTAATAGGATAAATCAATCAGTGTGAAAACTGATATGATTTGATATTGTTGATAATTCATTCTTAGGACACAAAGACATGAACAAATGATATTGGGCATGATTTCTTGATACTTTTGATAGAATTGATTAACTTGAGATAATTCCTTGATATGATATACTGATATGATTCCTTTGCTTTTCCAACAGGCAAACTTCCCTACTTTGTACATCTAGACAGTTTCATCTTGGGTCATTGATTTGGGTCAAACACTTACGAATGATGAGTTTCGTGTGATCAAGTTGTGTAGATTGAGTTTCCTTCTTGACCTTCCATAGTTCTAGTCAAACCATGGTTTATTGACTACAGTAGTGGAGCGATGGCATTCCAACCACAATACATTCCATTTGCCTTTTGGAGAGATGACTATCACGCTTGAGGACTTGTATAGATTGCTACATATCCCATGCAGAGGAGAGGTAGTTTACTATGATTCCATATATGATTCTACTGTCTACCGATGAGTGTTCGGGGACAACTCTATTGATGACCACAATAGCACTTGGCCTCAGTTTGCTTCATTTCCTACATTGCCAGTAGTATTTGGTACACTGATTGGTTGTTTGCTTCTTCCCGACCGGTGAGGTTGTGGTTTTTTTGTCAAATGGGGTAGGATTCTGGAGGATTTGCTTACACATCCTCAATGCTTTGATTGGGGTTCATGCATTCTTTCATAGCTCTATCATGATTTGCATGAGGTAGTCTATAGAGAGAGTGCTTCCTTGTCGGCCGGTGTAGTTATTCTCTAGTTGTGGATATGGGAGCATCTTCCCATTACTAGGCCTATTTCTGACAGGGTTCGACTGTGTGGTTTTCCATATGATTTTCTATATACTGGTATGGTTGTTCAGCACCATTTGGGTCATTTGGATTATTGGTGATGACAAGTTGATAATCTCGATCAGGTTCTATGGAGACCATACACTGGTTGTGAGCGTTGGAGAGAGGATGATGATGAGTTACCCTACATGTTTACTCCTCACTGGATGATTGGTCATACTACTACTACTACTATTGAACACTTCTACTTTGGCAGAGTTTCTATACAATATGGTCAGATACATGATATGCGGGTGCAACACTATATACTCAGGTACAGGTAGAGAGATCTATGTGGGGTCCTCTTATTGATTATTAGTTTGCATTGGATCAGATTGCTGGTATGGCCTACTGCAGATGGGAGATGCTTCCTGGTATGGAAAATGCAGGTATGTCTCGTGAGTATGCAGATTGGTGGGCTCATAATAGGTTTACTCATTTCACTGATCCAGTAGAGCCTATCCCAGGTCGGGGTGATGGTGATGGTGGTGATGGAGGTGGTGGTGGTAGACGACAGAGATGGTGAGGATAGAGAGATCCTTCAGTTATTGGTCGAGTACGGGTGAGAGGTGGTCATGCTAGAGATAGAGATCAAGCTAGAGGACATGATGATGTAGTTGATGTACATCCTAGAGTAGCAGATAGACATCATAGAGTTCACAAATAGTAGAGATAGGCTCATGTTGATGTTGCTAGGAAGATTCTAGGTGGATTAGATCCTTTGGTTCAGTTGTAGAGAGTTGCCTTGGCTCAATAGGATGATGTTCCAGTGCAGTAGGATCAAGTTTTGCCACAGTAGGTGCCTACACAGGATCAGGGACAGAGTTCATAGGATGCTCCTACTATTGGTACTTTAGCACAAGATGTGTAGTCACTGTAGATAGATGTATCCACTGTTGTTGGGCATTTAGATCAGGTTGCTACCTTGATGTAGTAGTTTATGTCTGCTATGATTTAGAGATAGAGTAGAGCGAGCACTTCTTAGGCTCCTCCTCCATAGGATGGTAGAGGTCCATATGGATCTGGTGCTACAGGATCTTGATTGATTGATGACAGATTCACTCATTGTTGATGTCCATGTATCACCTGCCATGTTATTTGATTGATCAGAACATTTGATGTATCACTTTGTATGACATTGTATCTTGATATACCGATTGGATGGATCATTGATGAACACTTTTTTGATGATATATGATTGTATACTCCTTGGTTCTCCTTGATGAGTTGTTATGAGATTATCTTTTATGCAGCTATATGATGTTTTATGCATTTACTTTGATTTATGCTATGGATGCAATTATCTTATTTTATGATATAAATAAATGAATGCAATGATTTATCAATTTATGACATGTTTTTCTCTATTCAATGTATGGATGCAAAATATTTTATGAAAATGCATATGTAAATGCCCCTATGTTTTTTTGATTTTTTTCTTTTTAATGGATGCAATTCTATCCTTAACTATATGTATGCAAAATGATGTATGATTCTTTTTTGTTTTCTCTCTTTTCTGGTATATGGATAATGATTAATGATTAATGCTATGCATGAATGTAAAAGATAATCTCATTTTCTTTGTTTTGATTTATCAAGAGTAAGACGTTTGATTGAACCCCCTCATTTTTTTAATATTTTGACTAACCAAGATTATTGATGTACCCCCTTGTCCTTGGAAGATTAACCACAAACAAATGCAATTAATCTAACATGATAATGCAATTAATCTAACATGATAATGCAATGCAATCTAAGTGTCACCAGCTTTTAGGAAAGAAATGCCATGGAGATAAATTTTTGTCATTGAGCATTTTGGGACCAGAAAGCAAGTATAATCATCACTGACCACATCATGATTATATGAATACCACTTTTTATCACCTTTGGTAACCTCTTTTTGAACCGAGTACAACCCTCACTAGTTGGATGACCAAACTATGGGAGTTTGAATACCGGTGTCAATGGATTCAATGTTGCAAGTGGATTTTTGGTATTAAGATATGGAAGATCTAAATAGCCAAGGGATCCATTTGCATAAACAAGCAAAGGTCAATCCTTCCTTTTGTGGGATAGTCCTCTATGGTTCTTTGATGACCATATCATTAGACAAACTCTCATAAGTTGATGAATCTTCCTCAAAACAATCACTCAAAGGCAAGAAAATATCATGTCTCTATCATGGCTAATCTAGTCAAAACATCATCGGTTAGCTCAAAAGATGTGATAAAAGTCAATTTCATAAAGATTATCAAAAGAAAGCTTCAAATGTTTTGCAATGTTTCATGATTTTCAAAAAAAATATTTCCAAGCATTCTGATCTTTAAGGTGTTTTATCAATTTTTAATCCTGAATAATAAAGTCAATGAAGGCTCAAGGATCAAGTTGTAGGATCAAATACTTGGGTTTGAATAATTATATCCATCAAAGGTTCAACAAACTTTCCACTTTTTTGAAGCTCTAATAAGTCTTTCTCTGACATGATTGATTGTAGCACTTATTAAATCCATTTGGTACCAAATTTCCAATCCTTTCCTACCCCCAAGTGATAAATGTGATCATGCGACAAAATTAGGGCTGTAGGAAATGCAACAATGTGACTAAAAAGCTTTATTATGACTATGCACAAATGACGGATGCAATGACAGTTTTACAAATGAGATGTTGGAAATGCAATATGGACATATGTGACTTGGGAAGACAGACTTAAGGGAACAAAAGGCGCTTGTTTACCAAGTTTTCACCCTTTGGATTTTTTTCTTTTTTTTCTTTTTCACTTTTTTTTTCTACCAAGGCGCCTATTGCTAGGTTTTCACCAAGGCACTTTTTCTTTTTTTCCTTTTTTTGTATTTTTCTTTTTTTCAATTTTTATTTTTATTTTTCTTTTTTCATTTTTTTTGCATTTTTCAAGATCTCTTTGACTATGTACAATAAATATGATGCTCCTCATCTAATACTCTTTATACTCTTTCGGCTACCTCATGTATAGAACCTTTTGAGATGAATGCTATTGATAGGTTCCCAGAGTTCCTCTCCTTCACAATTTGATAACTTATAGGTTCCCATTCCAAATGAAGACACAATGATGAATGGACCAAGCCAATTAGCCTCCCATTTTCCTTTCTTTTCTCTATCAGCTTGATTCTTTGGGTTTTCTCTTAACACTAAGTCTCCTACCTAAAAGACTCTTGGTTTGATATGCTTATTGTAGTTCCTTGAGATTCTATTTTGATACACTTTCAGGTGTTCATAAGCTTGTGTTTGGTGTTCTTCTAACAACTCTAATTGTTGAAGTCTAGTGATTCTATAGTCTTCATCTGTTATCAACCCTTGCAATGACACTCGTAAAGACAAAATTTTGACCTCCAATGGTAGAACTGCTTTGGCTCCATAGACTAATGAAAATGGTGTGGCTCCTATAGGTGTCTGAATGCTAGTTCTATAGGCCCATAATGATGGATTAATTTGCACATGCCAATCTCTTCCTGACTTATTTATCGATCTTTTCAAGATTTTCAAAATGTTCTTATTTGTGGCTTCAGCTTGTCCATTTCCTTGAGGATAATAAATGGATGAAGAATGGTGAGTGATATGAAATGTAGCACAAAGTTCATCCACATCCTTGTTTTTAAATTTCTTTCCATTATCTGTTATTATGGCATGAGGAATACCATATCTGCAAATGATATGATTCAAGATGAACATGGAAATTTGTTTACCCGTGGCCATGATCAAAGGAACCGCTTCAACCCACTTAGTGAAATACTTCATTGCGGTTATGGTATATTTGTGACCATTTGAAGAAGGTGGGCATATGATGTTAGAGTAGTCATATTATAGCTAATAATTAATTTATTTAATTATTAGTCTATTATTCTCTACACTTAAGTTAGACTTAGGCATCTCATTATTCTTTAGGGTTTTCACCTTTAGGGTTTTGGTACCCTTTTATAAAGATTCCCTCTTTGTAATTCATAGTGAGATTGTATTGTAATTTCATTTGGTCAATAGAAGATTTTTCTATCACAATGATTTTCCTGTCTCTGGCCTTTTGGCCGCCATAGTTTCTGCCTTCTCTTCTGTCTTCATTCTTGTAGCAGTCTTTGCATGCAGGTTTTCTTGGGAAGATTTGATGGTTATCAAATCTAACATGGTATCAGAGCCATCTTGCTGCTCACTGTTCGTGTTTTGTTGAAGTGTTTCAGAAGTAGGAGGTTTTCAAGGGTTTCAGAAATTTTTTTGTGGATCTGGGGGGGAGCCAAAATTTGGCTCACCTTGGGCAAAAACGGACACCACCATTGTGTCCGGAAGGCCCAAGAACCCCTAAATCCATATAAAACTTGTCCATTTTGGACACAGTGGCATCAGAGGCAAAATTTTTTTGCATACCAGGGCCGTACGGCCCTGGCACGCACTCCGAGGTAGGTACAGTCGGTGATTTTAAAAAAAATATAAAAAAACATCTCGTTTGGGCGGCCGCCCAGCGGCCACCAGCGCACCGCCAAGCGGCCACCACAGAGCCCCGCCCCCGCTCCATCTGCAGGCTCCGCGGCCCGCCCAGCCGCCGCCCGGCCCAGCCGCCACCCCGGCTCCGCCAGCGCCCCCGCGCCCTCTGCTCTGCTCCGCGGCCCGCCCAGCCGCCGCCCGGCCTGGCCGCCACCCCGGCTCCGCCCGCGCCCCCACCGCCCTCTGCTCTGCTCCGCCGGCCCACGCCCCCGCTCCGCTTTGCAGGCCCCGTGGGCTTTTTAGCCCCCCACGGTGGTCACATGGGTGACCGAGAGCCCTCGGCTCCACCCCCTGCGGGTGCCATGCGCCCAGGGGCTTTGCATTTCCAGCCCCAGGGGCTTTAAACAATTTTTTTGAAGCCTTTTTAGGGTACCTGGGCCTTTTTTGCAATATCTTGAGCATACGGAGGTCTTTTTTCGACTTCTTTATATCGCCGGAAAGCTCTTTCCGAGATATTTCTGATTATGGAGGTTAGAGTTTTTGAATCTTCTGTTTTGATAGTGTTTTTTTCTGTCAAAGGTGATGTTTACTTTTTGCCTTCCGGGAGCCATATCTCGCTCATCCAGACTCATTTTTGGGCTCACCATATATCGTCGGAAAGCTAGTTCTGTGTGCTATTCAGTGGTAGAGGTTATTTTTCCAGATTCTCCTCCAGGTTTTCACTCCTCCGCATTTGGCAATTTATGCCCTCTGGTGGAGTGCTTGGTTCTACAGGTCCGGGGATCTCTTCTTCTGAGTTCATAGCTCACTCTTCTTTCTGACTTTTGAGCATTGTATGCTTCTCTTCTGTAGCATTTCTTTTCTGTAAACACACTGAGATAAAGTGCCTGCTTTTGCATATCTGGGATCTTGTACACCTTGTGTTTGTTTGTACTCGCACTCAGTTATAAAGTGCCATGGGGGGTTATGATGTTTTGCCTTTTGTGCTCATCCACCTTTGTCAAGTGAGTGTACCTTCCACGATGTTAGCCCATGTTGTGTGTCCAGAAGATCTATTCTTCTTCTTCGACACCGCCCTTTATCCTGTGCGTGTACTTCTGTTGCACTATTGGTGTTCCTGATTCTTCTTCTTGCAGATGTTTCTGGCATTGCATTTCAGTGTTCCTGTCACCCCTCTCTCTGTTCAGCATTATGGGGGGGTTCACCTGTTGGCTCTATTGCTTCCTTGGTTCGGTTGAGTGATCTACGTATTCAGTTTTTGTTCCTATGTACTAGGCGGATGCAGTGGCTAGGCACCTATGCATTTCGGTGAGATGGATCATCTACTATATAGACACTCATTCATTCCTATTTTGGAGGTCACCTCTTTGATTGATCAGCTCTTCAGACTTTGTCTTCTCTACCTGGTCATGCACTATTTCAGTGGGGGTTCCAGCAGTATTCTTCTGACAGTGTTTGCAGCTTCATGCTTCGGAGATGCTTCATGCTCTTTCTTGTTCCTTTCTTTGGGACATTCCCTAGATTGGAGGCTTTGTTTCCTTCATCTAGTTTATTTTATTGTACTTGGGTACCTGATCAGGCCTTGTTGCCGGGACCCATAGCTCTTTCATGCATTTTTGTTTTCATGCATCTTGTAGTCCTTAGTTGTTTAGCTTCTCCCTAAGTTACACTTAAGGGGGGGTGTTAGAGTAGTCATATTATAGCTAATAATTAATTAATTTAATTATTAGTCTATTATTCTCTACACTTAAGTTAGACTTAGGCATCTCATTATTCTTTAGGGTTTTCACCTTTAGGGTTTTGGTACCCTTTTATAAGGATTCCCTCTTTGTAATTCATAGTGAGATTGTATTGTAATTTCATTTGGTCAATAGAAGCTTTTTCTATCACAATGATTTTCCTGTCTCTGGCCTTTTGGCCGCCATAGTTTCTGCCTTCTCTTTTGTCTTCATTCTTGTAGCAGTCTTTGCATGCAGGTGTTCTTGGGAAGATTTGATGGTTATCAAATCTAACATATGATGCTAATCAAGTCAAATCCCCATTGATAGAATGGCCATGGTGTAACAAATGGGTGTAATTATTGTGCTGGTACATGTATCATGTTTCCATGATATTGACATTTGCTGCATATCCTGACAAAGTGACAAGCATCTTTTTCTAAGGTCTTCCAGAAATACCCTAAGCGAAGGATCTTCTTGGCTAGGTTTAAACTGCTTGAGTGTGACCTACAAATGCCTTCGTGAACCTCATGTAAAGATAACTTAGACTCTTCTTCCTCTAGACATCTAAGTAACATCCTATCGAGACCCTTACGATACAATGTTTTTGAAAGGATTATGTAATGGGCTGATTGGCGTATGAAGTTTCATTTTTGGGTTCGGGATTGGTCTAAAGGTAGCACTTGGTCTTTGAGATAGGTATATATAGGGCCATACCAAGGTGAATCATGTCCATGAAGTAGGGAAAAAATTTGGGTGTTGGGAAGGTTGAATGCTGGTTTTACCAACTCTTTCACTAAGAACTCATACTTCTCATTTTGATCTAATTTTTGTAACAAGGAAGCCAAGGTGGCCATTGCATCAGCTGCTCTATTTTTCTCTCTTGAAATTTGCTCAAAAGTGATCAAGGTAAAGTACTTCTTCCATCCATCAATCGTGGTTTTATATGGCATTAGCTTTTCATCTTTAGTGTGGTATTCATTGTTGACTTAATTGATGATGAGTTGAGAATCTCCATATATTTGTAGCTCGGTGATGTTCCATTCTAAAGCCATTTTGATGCCTATGACTAGAGCCTCATATTCTGCTATATTGTTTGTGCATGGGAATAAGAGCTTGTAGGACTTAGGAATGGTGTACCCTTGAGGATTAACCAATAATATGCCCGCCCCAGAACCTCCTTGAGTATACGAGCCATCAAAGTTCAACTTCCACATTTTAGCCTCTATGTTGACAATTGCAGAATCCAAAAATTCCACTTGAATGGTTTGTGTAGAAGTCATTGGATTTTTAGCTAAGTGATCTACTATCACTTGTCATTTTATTACTTTTCTATCGACATACTCAATGTCGAACTCACTCAATATCATGACCCATTTTGCTATCCTACCCGTTAAGGTAGTTTTACTTAGCAAATACTTTAGAGGATCAATTTTGGCAATTAGCTTCACCTTGTGCATCAACATATAATGTCTCAATTTTTGAGATACAAAAACAACCACTAGACAAGCCCTTTCCATGAATGTGTAGTTAAGTTCAAATTTGATCAATGTCCTACTCAAATAATAGATCACTCTTTCTTTTCCCTGCTCATCTTCTTGCGCCAAAAGCATTCCTAGAGACCTTTTGATAGTGGATATGTATAGTAGCAATGGTTTTCCATTGATTGGTGGCATTAGGATAGGTGGATTTATTAAATAAGTCTTCAATAAAGTGAAGGCTTGGTCACATTCGTCATTCCACATGAAAATAATATCTTTATGTAGCAACCTTGTGAATGAATGACATTTTTCGGCCAATTGTGAAATGAACCTTCTTATGGATCATATTTTTCCTTGTAGAGACCTCATTTGACTTATGTTCTTTGGTATCTCCATATCCATTATTGCTTGTACTTTTTCTAGATCCACTTCAATTGCTTTTTCTGAAACTATGTAACCTAACAATTTGCCGGATTGGACACCAAAGGAACATTTCTTTGGGTTTAGTCTCACTTTGAATTGCTCCAACCGAATGAATATATTTTTCAATATTTGTAGGTGATCTTCTCTTTTGTGGGACTTGGCCAATATGTCATCCACATAATCTTCTAAAAATGTGTGCATCATGTCATGGAAGATAGTTTTCATTGCCCTTTGATATGTAGCTCTGACATTTTTAAGGCTGAAGGGCATGACATTCCAACAAAAGGTACCCCAAGGACATGTAAAGGTGGTATTCTCTTGGTCTTTGGGTACACTTTTTATCTGATTATATCCACTAAAACCATCCATTAATGAGTACATGGAGTGACCCGCTCTCAAGTCAACTATTCCATTAATGCTCAGAAGTGGGAAGTCATCCTTAGGACATGCAAGATTCAAGTCTTGAAAATCCATGCATACACAAATGGATTTGTCATGGTTTGTGACTAGTACAATGTTAGATATTCATTCAGCATAGGCTATTGCTCTTATGAATCCCACCTTCAACAATTTTTCTAATTTCGGCTTGACTAAGAGAGCAATATGTGGGTGCATTTTTCTCATCTTTTTCTTGATGGGCTTAACCCTTGGTCTAACATTCAAATGATGCATTATGAAGTTGGGATCCAATCTAGGCATGTTGGCATATGACCATGCAAAGTTCACTTGTTGTTCTTGGAAAAACTTGATGAAATTCTATCTTTCTAGAGGTGTAAGTGATGTAGCCAAGTGTATAAATTTTGGATCCAATTCTATCCCAATGTTGACCTTTTCTATCGGCTCTATGAGAATAGGTGACCTTTCTTCCTCATGCTCGAGTAGGGTATCTAATCTCTCTTCCTTTGGTGCCTTAGTTGGGTTTTCACCATAGGAAATGTTTTTTATCTTTACTTTTTTTGGTTCTAGTGCTACCACATAGTGGTTTTCATCACTAGAACTTTTCATTTTTTTCTTTTGACTAAGAGATTGGACCCTTGCTATTCTCATCATGTTCAGTTCAAATTCATTGGTGAAAGAGGGTTCAACCACATTAAGGTATTGGTTCATTTCTTGGTCATTTGGAAAATAAAGCAAGTCACTTGGCTCAGTTTGGTCCCAATCAATAAGATGGGGATTTATCAAGGATAAGGTTTCATTAGGCAAGTTATCATCAATTGGGTTTATGGACATGACTTCGTTTGAGGGTTCGTACATTGTATCATTTAGATCTATGACATGAGCTTCCTTGAGATGGTCCATGGAAGAAGGATCGAAATCCCTTTCACTTGAGTCTTTGTCAACTTCTACAGGAAATAGCATGGGAAAAACCACGAGAGGATTAAAACTAACATTTGAATCTCCCTCCTCTGAAGGCATCCAAAGTGTATCTATCCATGGCAGATTAGTAGGTGCTTGTCCTATGCTAAGACCTTGTATATTAGGTTCTTCATTGTGTTGAGTTTCTTGCCTTGAAATCTTTGCATAAGTATGTATTGTGACTATCTCCTTATCATGACATGATTCATCGGATAAGGTATCCCATTCATAATCTCAGGAGTCATCACTATCTACATCAGATTCCAATGTGTTCACTTGAGGATATGAGTCTTGCATTGGACTGGAGCTTTCTCCTTTGTATTGGTAGCCTACTCCAGATCTTTCTTCTTTTGCCCTCCAAGAAGGTTCAATGGGTTCTAATAAACCTCTATTTCTTCAACCTAAGGGTCCTCTTCCCTTGTATCCCATTTTCTGCATTATCTCAAATCTTTTCCCATACTGATCAGTTTGAATGTTGATATGCTGGATTCTTTCTATGGGAGTACTTGAGGTATCCTCTTCATCATGATAAAGTCATTGAAGGACTTCATTCTCCTCCTTGTGGAATGCTGCTTTGTCACTTTCTCTTACAAAGTAAGAGTTATACTTATGAGGTAGGTGTTCTTTTGATGGTTTGCCATGCATTTTTGGAGATGTGGGCAAGTCAAATAAGGAAACAGAGTATTCCCCTACTCCTCTGGAGCTAATTTTACATTGTTTGTCAAATGCATCCATCATCTCACTCATTTTCTTGTAGTTATCCTTTTTAGCTTCATCCTTTTCTTCTCGGGTGGATTTATAAAGTACCATCTCTGATTTAGGTGCTTGATCTGAACCTTCATTTGGAGTTGGACCCTCGTAGCTCACTTTTTCCTTTCCCTTAGTTGATGTTGATGAGCTACTTGAGGAGGGTTTGAAGTAGCACTTAATGCTATCATGGGATCATCCATTTTGATATCTTCAATGGTGGCTCTTTGGATGATTCCTTCTTAGTTATGTGGAATAAATAGCTCATGAAGGGGTTTGAGTGCATTGCAATATTGGAACAGATTTGAGTCCCCTCTAACCATGATTTCTTCACCCATGTACAAAAATTTGATGCATTGGTGGTACGTGGATGGGACTGCTTGCATCTCATGGATCCATGGTCTCCCAAATAAAATATTATAAGTTAGCTTCATGTCCAATACTTGGCAATTTGTGTCCTTTCTAACAGGTCCCACTTGAATGGGAAATACAATCATGCCTTTGAAGGCTCTTTCAGCTTCATCATAGGCCTTTATGGTGATTCTTTTCGTAGGGTCAATGCAAGACTCAAACAACCCTAGGGATTTGACAAGACTCAACGTGCAGATGTTAAGGCTAGCTCCTCCATCTATGAGAGCTCTTTTGACTCTATGTCTTTCAATCAAGACCTTTATATGCAATGGTAGATTTTTGGGATGAGTAATAGAAATGTCATCTTGGTCGGAGAATGACAAGCAATGAGGGGCAATGAAATGACCTACCATGTTTTGAAACTTCCCCTCTTCTAAGTTAGTAGGAACATTTTTCTCTACTAGAGCTTTCTCTAAAATTTCTTTATGGTTGGGAGATAGCTTCAATAGCTCCAAGATGGAGATTTTTGCTGGAGTTCTTTGTAGCTGATCTACCAAGCTATATGGTTTTGCTGCTATAGAAGATCATTTGATCACAATGTTGGACTACAGAGTGCTAATAATTTTAGGATCAACCCCTTATAGGGTAATCCTTGAAATCTACCCCCTAGTGATAACATTGGATGTCTCTTTTTGGGGCTATTCTTTGATCACTATAGCATTCACAATGTTATCATAAGGTGGCACAAAGTTAATGTTATTGCTGCTTTATTTCTTGCCATTGGATGAATCCCCTTTGTCATGTTTATAGAAGGGCTATTTGAAAGTCATATGGTCTTCATTTCTTTGAGGTCCATCGATGGTGATCATGCCACTATCGATTAAGTCTTGCACTACATTCTTTAGCTGCAAGCACTCATTTGTCATGTGGCCTCAAATCCTATGGTATTCGCAATGGCTATTTGCACTGCACCAACTAGGCTTGTTGTGTGTCTCATAAGGCTGAATGCTAGGTAGATTAATGATGTTGTTAGCCATGAGGGTCTTCAATTATTTTTCGAGGTGTTCACCCAAGGGTGTGAAGTTCCTTTGAGGAGTTGGCACCAAGAATTTATTAGATTTATTACTCCTTTGATTATTTCCTTGGTTGCCACTATTATCATTATTGTTGGAAGGTGCATTGGAGGTTTGGTTTGAATTATTCACCTAATGAGGTGTTCTTGTAAGAGAAAATAGAGTCACCTTCAAGTTTCTAGAATTAACAACCCCATCATTAACTATTCCCTTATTGTTGTTTTTATACCGATTATTGCTATTGAACCAATTCTTATTTTGATTGGTGCCATTGTTGGAGTTACTTTTGTAATCTTTGTACAATTTCAACTCTCCACTTTTAACCAACACTTCTTCTATTGTTACTCCATTTTCAATGAGGTCTTGGAATGTCTTGGGGCATTGCATTCTCAATTGGTAGTTCATCTCGTTGCTCAAACTATTGATGAATATATTCATTTTCTCCTTTTCGGGCACACTCCTAGGATACCTAGCAAATAGTGTCCTCCACCTTTGTAAGAAAGTGAGGAATGCTTCTCTGTCCTTTTGTTTAGTATTACATAATATTATCATTGTGACCTCATGCTTGATGTTTTATGAGTAATGGGCCACGAACTTTGAAGCTAGTTCTTCAAAGGTTTTTATGCCGGATGGTAGCTTAGAAAACCACTCCATGGCCATACCTCCTAAGCTTCTTGGAAATAGTCTCATTAAATAGGTGGTATCATGCATGAACTCTAAGCTCAATGCACACAACTCCCATAAGTGATCTTGTGGATCTGATGTTCCTTCATACTTGTCATATTTGGGAAACACTACATTGATTGGGAATGATGCCATTACTAGACTTTTATAAATGGGAACAGGCACAATGCTTCGATAGAAAAGGGTTTAGGAGCCCCACTTTGTTTGATTGTATCTAGTTGCATTTGGAATATCTTGAACTATTTGTTCATGATGTCAATGGCACTTTCTTCAACTTTAGGTGGTCTAAGTTGATTCACATCATAATCTCATGGAAGCTTAAGACCGGCTCGGGCTAGGTCCATGAAATACATCTCTTTATCTCTTGTCATTACCTTTTCCATGAGTCTTATAAAATAGGGGCACTGAATGGCTTCATCAACCTTATCATCGGTGGCATCATTGGCAATTGGTTTGGTATTAGTTCTTTGGTGAGTGGTATCAATTCCTTGAGTATTTCAATCCATCCCTCCACCATTGGTATTGCCTTGATTATTCATGTCAATACCTCCATTATTTGCATCACCTTGGTTGTTTGGATCAATGCCACTATTGTTGTTATTAGCCAAGCCACCATAGTACATCATGTTGTCTTCCACTTCTTGTTTAGGTCATTTTTGGGGTACTCTTGGAGTGGTAGAATCGTCACCGAGGTAAGAGAGCTCTTGCCTCAAATAAGTCCCGTCTACCTGCAAGGTTTTCTTGATGTAGTAGGATCTAGTAAAAGTAGGCATGGACCTTGGAGAATAAGAGGCAATATTACCCATAGTCAAATCCTTGTAGAATTTTTCAAAAATTGTGTAGAACAAGATTTTTGACTGGGCTGAAGGTTGGAGCAATAAGAACACGGAAAAGGGTATTCAAATATATGATCAAAATTTTCTTACCTCCTCTGCAAATACTCTCTATTTTCCCTTTTATATTTCTGGGCGTCACTGACCTGAGTGTAGGCGTGACTGAATTTTTCATATGCATGAACTGGTATATTGTTAGGCAGCACACTGCAGGTATGTAGGCGACACTTTGCTATTGATAAGCTATTTTCCAATTTTACCAGGAGTGTTTCAATATTTTTTGGGCGTGACTTCATTGTTGCTACACATTTTCATATAAGTCACAAGCATAACTAAGCCTCTGATAGGTGGGATTGTTTTGTGCACAGGCGGCACTTCTCTGACCAGGTTGTAAGATTTTGAATTTTTTAAACTTTTAAGATCAGGTCTTATGAAATTTCCTTGTTTGAAAATAGAACACAATCGTAACACACACATCAATTTTTCATCATGTCCCTAAAACAATCTAGTGTGTATATTCTCAATCATTTCCACAAGTATAACACAAGAAAGAATTCCAAGTAGCCTACCTAAAGTCAAATTTGGCTCTTAACATTTTGGCTCTAAAAGGTGGTCTTGCTACTTTATCAAGGATTTATTGTGGATTCCATTCAAATAGATCTTAAACTTTCATCCCCCAAGTATATTAAGGGGCTTCCCACATGAACCAAGGTATGATTTTGCATAATCCGTGAGGACTACTAGAGGAAGTTTGAAAAATTTAAAATTCATTTGTCACACACCCCATTAAGGATGTATGTGTTTCATTTTATAGCGGGTTGGACTCCTGTAGCAAAAGTGAGCGTATCCCACTTTGGGTTGTCCCTCTCACTGGCCTCATTAAGGCACAACTTGGGAGGTGAGCCCACTAATTCTCTAGCATGTTCATTCAAAGTAAGGAAAATGGAATTAAGGTTAAGCTTTTGGGAATTTGGTTCACCGAAAGGTGAAGAGCATATCCCTAACTTTCCCTTTAGTTCCCAAACACAATAGACAATTTTGTTCAATTTCTTTCACCCACTAACTATAGGGATTTGAGTATCTCTACTCCCTTCCACAAACAAGGGGCTTTGATTTATGTTCTTGATTCCTTAATCCTTCTTAATTACTAGATTCTCAAATTGCACCAATGCCACAAGCTAAGGGAAAATATTGACTAGTTTAGGCTTACCTTTTTCTTGTAGCTAACCGAAGTTAGGGGCATTTTTGATTGATTTCATTATTTTTTTATTACCTTGGAAAATAGCTCCTTCCAATGTGCTTATCCACCAGAAATTTAGTCAACACCAAAAAACACTATGAGGGAAAACCAAATCGAAAATTGATGAAGCAAACAACTATGTATGAATTTTATGCACCTTATTTGCAAATTTCCAAAGAAAACTTGAACTAAGGACTAAAAATCCAATTTAGAGAGATAAATTTCATTTTATAACCTTCAAAAATTGCAAGATAGTTCTGGAATACCTGATTGTCCTCCTCTTGTGTAGTCTCAAGGACAACCTTGATGTGTGCAATGTTTTCCTTCTTGATCCTCTTTGCTAACGCCTTTCCTTCTTGATTAAATTTGCTTTTCAGCTTCTGTACCTTTCTGTGATTGCTCATTTACTGTCAAATCATGTAAACAAAGAGTTAGACAAATGATTTAATCAATTTAACAGTAAATAAAGGCAATAGATAGTAGGCGACATTGTCTAGCTAATAGGTGTGAACAAATTGTCAGCAAGTGTAACTTTACTGACAGCAAGCGACACTTTGCAGTGACACAGGCAACACTGAAAATTACACAGGCATGAACAATTTATCACAAAGCGTGAACATAATTTAAAATTGTAGAAAATGATTTATGCTAAGCGACACTTTAATAACAGTAAGCATGAATTGACCGATTATAAGCGTAACTGTTATTTAAAATTGCGAAGCAAAGCTTAAAGATAGGCGATAACAAATTGCGGTAAAGCAATACTTCCTAAGTCACAGGTGTGACTTTAAGCACAAAAGGTTGAATGCTTTGATCTCCCAGGTGTGAGCTTCTGATTCACAGGTGATTGTAGAGAAACCAAGATAGAATAGAAGTTGTATGCTAGGCATGAATCCTCAGCTAACAAGTGTTAGGACAAAGATCTTAAGTGACAGTAAAATGACTGCCTGTGTGATTAAATCTCCCATAAGCGTGACTTCACCTGTTTCCTACAAAATATTCATAGAAAATAGACAAAACAAGCATGCAATATATGATCAAAATGATAAAATGAGGCCTAGGGCCCCACGGTGGGTGCCATTTGTGTGATGATGATAATCACCTTCATGAAATTAAGATCCAATTAGCAACAACTCAAAGTAAATACAATGCAAATCTAATTAAAATTGAAACTAAGATCTATAGCATCTCATGGCTGTCTAGAAAGATGTGGTAAGTGAAGCTCTCAGCTCAAATCTCCACTAGTGACACTTCTAAAACAAGAATGTATGCTGCTATATGCTTCTACAATGCTTCTATGATGATAATTCTAGCTCAAATTGACAAAATTATAATGCAAATGCTCTAAATGCTCTTAATTGCTCTTAGAATGCTCTTCAATTGCCTATAGTAACAATGCTTTGCAAATGAATTTCTAAGATGATAATTGCTCTCAAAATGCTTCATATTTATAGTAAATTCCCAAGAGTAGGGGGTAGAGTGAAGTAATCATGATTAACCCTTGGTTGAGTCAAATACTTTGCTTTTTTCATAAATGGGGGGACAATTTAAAGGTTTGTCTCAAAGCTTTGGACAAAAGGACAAAATTGAGTGGTTGAGATTGAAACTTTAGAATGAGTGATTGAGATTCATCCTTTTTGAGTGATTTGTGTCTTTTTGTCCTTAATTTTCATTGGTTGCTCAACTTTGTTGAAAGATATTAAGAATTATTAAATTCAATTAATTAATTAAATTTAGCCATGTAAGGGTAATAGGTTCATTTTGATTTTTGATTTAAACAACTATACAACTAATTGATTAAAATCAATTATGTAGTGCTTTTCACCCCTTTAAGCTTTGATTTAATTATTTAACCTCATTATTTGATTTTTCCTTTGCTTTTAATTGATTTTGTCCAACTTTATTTAATTATGTCCATTTTAATTGATTTGATCCCTTTTTGATTGGATTAGTGCATTTTGATGATTTTGAGCCATTTTATTGATTTTTGCAATTTAAAAGCACTTGTCCATTTTTTCGTGTCTACAATACCATCCAAAGATTCTGATCTTTAATATATAGGCTACACCTAACCAACAAAATCATTAAAACATACTGCAACACTATGACAAACAAAAAATATGTTGAAACCAATGATAACACATCTATCAAATATGTGAAACACATCTCTAAAGGGAATATTTGTACATTATCCAACAAAACACAATTCATAACATCAAGTGCACTTGACAAGTTTGAATACTACTTGATCATTTAAACTTGATGAAACACTACATCTCAACCATGGAGACAACCATCAGATATAATTCATTCATAAAACTTAATTCAAAGAACACTAAAGATGCAAACTAATGACTGACGTCTACATGCTTTCCCCAAAACTAAAGCATTTTACAATTTCTTACAATTATCTTGTGCACCTCTGCAGAAATTAGAAGATTGGAACCTTACTACCAGAAGAAGAAAAAGAATAAATAGAAGATTAGGAAACCTCCATATTCAAGTAGCCTCTAACACTTTTCCTTTTCCCTTAAAATCTGATTTTCTTACTCATTCTTTCCTCAATATTGAAAAATATTATGCTCATTTCCTTTATTTAATCTACATTTCCCAACAATCTGTCTATTTGGAACTTCATCTTGTTTCTAGTTTGATATTCCTTTTCAACTAAAAAAGAAATAGTTTCATATTAACCCCTTGTAGCTAAAAATAATTTACCCTTTGTTATGGATTAACTTTCTTGTGAAAAATACATCTCATGAACATAATTTTACTTTAAGGGAAAACTAAATGCTTTGTTTCCATTCATTTACCAAGGTAAAAATATACATTTAAAGCTGCTATTATTCTTATCAGTGAAAAAATTCACCCCTTTTTCATTCATGTGTAAAATCTTTTCACTGTCAAGTAAAAATAACTAACTAGATGAAAACACAAATGCAACCTCACACCATCTTCATTTATGAACACAATAGCCACTTTGCCTTATTTCCCTAGTGAAAATTTTTCACCTTATGAAGATACGATTTAATTTCATTCATATCCTTTGTAAAAATAATCACCCCATTAGTGTAAATCTCATCTCCATCTAGCATTAAACATCTCCCAAAAATTATTCAAAATGTGAATGCACTTTGGCTTTGTTTGATGTGTGAATATTTCACCATTTCATTTTTACCACTGAAATAATAGATCTAGCCATTTATTGAATCATTTTTCTTTGTTCTCTATTCCAAAAGATACAACCTTGTGGATGAGAAATAAATTTCCTTTAGGTGTCTTCAAATTCTATTCGATTTTACCATATTTTGTTTGTTCATTGACTTGTCAATACACACATGGACTGAAGTGGAAGACTTATATTTTTAGGCTCCCTTTTCAACCCCAAACCATGCCTTCAATTTTCTATGAAAAATTTCTTCAAGAATAGTTATAAAAGAAAACCTTTATTTTATCTTTCCCATCAAAGCATCGACCTCTTTAGAGTATTGATCATTTCATAGTGTAGAATCATAACACAATGTGATTGGACTATACACAACCATCATCCCTTGACCAATATAGTTTATAAATATCAAACATAACCATCATAGTTACAACTAGCATATATTTTACAAGCATGCATTATAGAGTCAAATTTAAACCTGTCTAATGCATTTGGTAGAAAGTTTTGACAACCCATTGATTGAATCATTTTCAATATTTCATACAAACTCCATTTTATACATATATTTCTTTAGAACATCTTATTAGATCAATTCAAACTCTCCATGCTTCCATGGATGACCATACCCTATTCCACAATTGTATATTAGCATATCAACAAAACTATTATGTGCATATTTGGCGGAAACAAAATTCTGTTAGCATGTTACCCTATTTTTCTACATGCAGAATGATAAACACAAATAGGAAAGGGTTGCATAAAGGTACTTCCATTCAACACTATTTTTCAGGTGATGTGGAATAAAATTTTGTTATTGCATTCATACCAATTTTTTATTGTACTCTAAGTATTGATTACATTTCAAATTTTCAATATTCATAATGGATCATTACATTGTGCATTCAAACTGAATGTAATATACAATTGTTCTTTCATATTTTATATTTCATGTCAATAAACAGAGTACAAAAGGTAGAATAGAAAGATATGATAGAGGTATGAGTAGGGTCCCATGCATTTCCTTGAGAAGTCATCTGCATTTAGGGGTTAACTGGTTGTCTGTCTAGTTTAGGTCCTCAGGTTCATTGTCTGAGTCTTCTTGTTTGGTTCTAGGTCTTTAGGGTTTCCTATCCTGCATCATGGAAGAGTTATAATTTGTTAGATCCAATTGGATCTAACAAATGCATAAGATCAAAACATCATACAACAATCAGAATCTTTCAGAGCTGCACATATATATCTGTGATATCAAATGCAATAAGAAAATGTGCATACACATAAACTAAAAAGTAGTATTAAAGGGACATAATTTTATGAAACCTTTTACTATTAATGGCCATCATTATGCGTGTTTTCATTATATAAACTAGATATCTGAATCAAAGGGACTTAGTGTTTATAGCTGAGAAACCCTTTTTAGGAAAATATGACCATATTAGGTTAGTGAACATACCAGTTGAATGACACTGATGCAAAAATATCATCATACAGGGTACTGTCATAAAAATAGATCTTCTGATCATGTTCACTAACCTGATGTAATGTATTTTATTTGATGTTTTTTTGAGCTTGTCAGGGAAAATAGAGTGAGATGCATTGCTAAACAAACTATGTATTACATATCATAGTTAAATATGAAAAGGAGGATGCAGTGTGTTGAATACAAACAATTGGGTCACTTTAAAAAATGCTATAAAGTGTTGATCATATGCTAAGATTCAAATTATCAAGTTCAAGGTCATAGAAATGTGTTTATGGGTGTCATGAGCCCATGATCGAACCTCATAAACAAAATTTACTACTGGAATTGCATCTATGTGCAAATCAGAAAAGAAAACAACCATGCTCCGTTTACAATGAAAAGATGTTACAAAAGGTGTATCTGTTACTAGAAAAAGAGATAATCATGCTTTGAATACAAAAATGCTACAGTGAATATTCAAAAAGTGCTAGATATATGATACAGGAAATGTATTTCTGATATCAAAAAATGTTCTTACAGTGTTGCATTTTATGCTTTTAAGAGAGATATAGTTTGATACACTTTTTGTTATCATTCCAACCAAGGGAAAAGCCAGATAGTGTTTTGTTATGCATTGGTCACTATTATTAACTCACAGTTGATAGCTTCAGTAATTAAAGAATGAGCTTGCAAGACAATTGATAAATATATTGCAGCTTCATGTTTTAGTTCTAGTGGTGGAGGCCAGCAAAGTCAAGATCAAATAAATAGTGAAAGTGCAAGCAAGTCACTGTTAATAGTGAGCAATGACTGGTGTATATCAAATACAATGAGCCCAAGTATCGACTGACTGGATACCAAAAAAAATGAGCTAGAGATGAGTAAGAATAAAGATACAGTTCAAGCAAGATAAACCACAGGAAGGGATAGCAAGGTAATGATGGGAGTCAATGTTATTAAACTAGAGTTGGCTGGTGTGAAAATGTGGAATATCAAGCAATGGAAACAACACACAATTCCAACATTTGAGCCATAAAGTGGGAATGAAAGCTTTCAAATTTTCTTTTGTTAAAAGGAAAGAAAGAAACCCAAAATCTCTGTGAAGAAAATTCGAACCAGCATGTTCCAGTAAAGTAAGTAACTACCAGTTGTCCTTTCTATTTCAAGTAATAAAGCGAAAACCCCTAAAATCTATGCAATTAAAGAAAAGTCAAACTTGGGTTTAACAATAGATAATATAACAAAGGAAGGGAACATGTTACTTATCTCTAAGTGAGATTGATATCTTTGCAAGAATGAGAGTTCCTCCGTTAGAAGATGAGTTCACTAGCTATCAAAGTCCAAGTTTAGAGCCAAGCAAGCCAAGTTTTTTGTTACAATGGAGTTCACTATTAGTCTAAGGCCCGTGAGTTCTAGCCTCAACATCCCATGCTCCAATCAAGCTGAGCTCTTTAGTTAAACCCAGGTCATAGTCAATGATATGGGCCTGAGAACAAGCAAATAAAGAATGCTTTGAAGTTGAGTGCTTCCAATAACAGTGCCAGTTAAAAAGATGAGCCAAGCTCGAGTCCATCCCATGAGTTTTTAGATCGAGCTCATCAAGATTTACAAGCTGAGCTCTCTTCTAGTCAAGAACCTGTGATCTTCTAGCCTTGAGAGATATTCATCTCAGTCGAGCACAAGACATTAAAATATTGAGTTCAAATCAATTTAGCAATGCCAATTAAAACTTGAGCTCATCACAATAACAAATGCCAAGCTCACTGTTACAATGGCTTGCATGTCAAATAAAACCTGTGCTTCAAGTTCAGTCACATCAACTTCCAACCTCAAAGCCAATTGCCAATTAAAGCTTGAGATCATCACATCAAAGCTGATTTCAAGTAATCAGCCAGATCTAATTTCCCTAGATGCATTGCGAGAACCAAGAATGCCTAGGTTTTGATAAGATTTCAATTCTGATGCCAGAGGAAATATATGCTATTAAATATCTATAGTGTACCTCCAGCCAGTGCTTCAAAACTGTAAATGCCACCTTGCACATTGCTTCAAGGATATTTTATATGGATTGTGAATTCATAGAGTGGTCATTTTGACCCTTTATGAATTTAGCTTATTATTAGAGCTTAGGTTTTAGTTTTTGGTCTAAGTTTTGATATTATTGAGGCTAGGTGGTATTTTGAATAAGGTTTAATTATTGTAAATGTTGGCATTTTTTCTAAAAGATGTTTATCATAAAATGCAAAACATTGAGGAGCTAATTTGGTGGCATGTTTTTATGCTACAAATTAGGATTTTGGGAGCTATTTTAGGGGCTAAAATGGCTTATACTTAGAGCTTGATTTGGAGTCATTTTGGGGCTATTTTATAGCTAATTTTGAGCATTTCTTGGAGCAAAATTAGGGGGCCTAGATTTTTGAATTCAGCCTTAGTAGGGCATATAACCGAGACTAATTTTTAGTTTTAGGGGTTTAGAATAGTGGAAAAGGAAGGCTTAGTGAACATTTTCATTCCTCTGTCCCCTTTTTGCATTTTTGTAACCATTTTCAAAGTTTTGAAGGAAATAAAGAAGGTTATTCATATTGCATCAATTTCTAAGTTTAACAACAATCCTAATCTTCTGTTCTGCATTGTAGTGTTTTATCTTTTGTATAACCAAGTTAAGCGAGTTATTTTCGACTCCTTCGTAGGTTATCAAAACCAAACCTTTTTGTAGAATATGTATGTCTGTTGATAGATTTTCATTGTTTGTGGTCTTACCCTAATAATGAGTTTTAGTTAACCTATATGTTGAATAATGAATGTCAATGCGAATCTCAATAGTTGTGATTGTGAATGCCAGTTCAAAGTTCTTGATAAGTCTGAGGCAAGTTTTGGTGTATCACCCTGTTTCCTTTTAGTTTTAAGCTATATCTTCCCCTTTTCCTTTCAAGTTCAGTTAGGAGGTGATATTTCCAAATCCAATAGGAATTGGCCTATAATATGAAGATTCCTTCTTAACTAGAGTCTACCTATAGCTCGAGAAGGTTTCCATTGTTAGGATGAAATATCGGTGAGCCCTAATGCCTGCATTAGGGTAATATTTTCAAACCTCAACATAGCCTACATTTATTTGAGAGATTTGGCCAAGAAGCTCACATATCTCACATTGGCTTGAAAGTTACAAATATTTCTTTACACCAAATCCATTCCTATGTGCTAAGAACCCCAATCTTTCTCATCAGCTAAAAATTCCCATACTTGGTGGCTCATTGGAGCATAAATTTTCCTTTCTCCAAGCTACTGAGTGAAACTTGTGAAGAGATTTCACTTTGGAAAGAGCTTCTAAATTGGCAATAATTTCAACCAATAAACACTTACATAGAAAACTCAAAGACTTGTTGGGATCATTTCTTCATCTCATCGAGTCTCTAAGTTGTCCTTTTTTCTAATGAATATATACATTGAGCCAACCAATTCAACATCATTTCCCAAGTTGGAGACTCAATGGATCTCTAGTAGAATCTAGGTGAGTATCCAAGAACACTCATTTTTCTAAACTCTACCCCATTGGATTGACACCTATTTTCCTTAACATACTCAAGATCTTGATGAAGGAAAATAAACTTCACAACAAGCCGATGAGAATCCTTTTGAATTTCTCCCACTACATACTGGCTAACTTATTTGAACAACTAGAGGGTTCTCAATAAATCAACACACAACCATATGTATCTCATTTTATCTGCCACATCAAAATATAAAACATGTTGAACAACCAAGAAAAATTCAATGAGCTCCTAAGTGAACTAATGTAAACACCTTGTGCCCATCGTACATATCAAAATTTCACTTTAGCTCGCTAGTGCTTTGGAACACTTTAGAGTTCTTGATGAGCCAATGATTTACCAACTTTCACCAAAGCTTACCCATGTGGATGTACACTCGTACATACTTAAAATCTCAACAACTTGATGAGAGGTGAAAAACTAGAATGAGCCAATGAGTGGACCCAAAATTTTTCTTTTTTGTTCAACTCACTTACTCGTTGAAACATGAGAACTAGTCTCAATGAGCTAATGAATGCAATGAACCTATTTTTCACATCAACATATAGATACACTCTCCAACTCATCAAGGCATTTGGGAACCTTCAACAAGCCAATGTATGAGCATTTCATTCAAAATCTTTGTCCACGTGGACCTACATTTAATTGAATAGCTAGCTTTCCATTAGCTCATCAACTCGGTGGGAAAAATAAAATGTCAATGAGACAATGCTTGAAATAAATCATCAGCTTCCACATCATACTTTGTAACGCACTGAGGGAACTCAAATTTTTCTTTGAGCTCCTGAGCTTGGAAACAAAAGTGAACACCTACGCATAAAATCAACTTAGTGAATCGTTGAAGCAATTTTGAGGCTTCAACGAGCCACTACAAAAACATAAAAGACATACATAAATGATAGATGGGATCTAACACAACCAACTCACAAACTTGAAAGACATAAGAAGGACTTTGACACATTAACGAGTATGGCCCAAGATGACATAAATTAAAACCAATATATGTACATGCATATGATTTCAGGGTCAAGTTGTAGTGCAAGGGGAAATATTTAGGTCATGAATTCAAAAAAGGATTCATAACATTAGCATTAATCATTAGGATAAAGGCATGTGGCTTATAACGATCATAACTTGGGAAAGGGTCGGTCAATTGATGAGATAAAAACCCTCGATTGAAAAACATAAAGTGGGTTAACTAAAATACCAGATCAATAATGAATTATAAAATAACACCAAGTGTTTAAATATTGATGAACATAGGCCAACATAATGAAACACCAACCCTAATGGGATTATAGAAAATTGCTCCAACAATGGCTCTAGTTGGGGACGTCTAGTTGTAGACTACCATGAGGATCCATAAATATTTGAGGGGAAGACCAAATATTTTATTTCATTGGGAAAAAAATTCAATAGGTTATCTCTACCCCTTACTATTTTGGTTTGAGAAATCAAACCAAATTTGATGGCCCAAGTCCACCGACAAGTGAAGACGTCAACTTTCCTTTTTCATAAACAAAATTTTCATCATCTTTCACTAAAACCAATATGAAAATATCACTATCATTTGCCTAATCAAATATAATGACACTTCCAATCAACCCATGATATACAACATTATCAACGTATTCACTATCACAACTCATTTCAAAATTATGCATAATCTGAAAGTATTGATCATTATGTGACATATTAACGCTATACTCATTGAATGGATCAAACCAAAGATCATTATAAAATTCATCATTGTCAAACTCAATGCCACAGTTTAGAAAATCATCATCTAGCTAAAAAAAGAAACACTCATATTCTACCTAGTAGATGGAATCATTAGGTCTAATTTGATCACTAGTTTGCATGTGAATAATAGAGCTCTCAAGAAATATTACTTGTAAATTAGGTATATCATACAAACCTTATTCAAGTGTATGAAAAAAAAATGGATCATACATAGGAATTTTTGGTAACTGCAACTCAAAATGCTATCAAAAGTTATCATCTTCACACTCTAAATGCTCTTCATTTATCTTCACTACAATATCTTGCAAACATCACAAAATTGTATCATCAATATTTGATGGCTCACTGAAAACTTTCATCTCTAATCCAAAAAAATAATTTGGTTTATCATTCAAGCCAACACCCATGTCAACATCAAAACTCTCAAAATATGACTTACCAAAATCTACACCGAAATCATCATGAATTTGATCACTACTGCCATAAATTCACAATCATTTTTTGTCCTCACTTCATCAAGTTGAAAATTTGAAAACATATCAGCAAGGACATTCTTTGGTTAATCATGCAATGCATTACGACAATTGAATATATTCTTATCCTTATATGAAATGTCATCTTACAAGATATCAAGTTCATAAGTAGAAGGAAAATTAGGAATACATGTGTCATACTTTGCATTAAAAATAACACCATCATCATCATCAAAACATATGTGTTCTAGGCATGACAAATGAGAGTCACTTTTAGATACATAGCTCTAATATTCAGTAGCTAACAATTCTACAATTTGTTTAGTACTTAGTGAACCATTATTTTCAACCACATCTTCATCATGAATTCCCTCTTGGTTTCAAGTATTAGATGGTTTCAATTCAAGGTCTAAAACATTGTCACTACCATTCCTTATAATCTAAATACTCATTGAGTTCATTATTACATAGATTTCTTATATCAATGGAGGTTGAATCTCAAAAAATCTTATCCCAATCACTGTTAAAATATGATTTAGAATGAAATTTTTAACCATGATCACTCCCATTTACATCTAAAATATCATGGCCACAAAATTCACTTTTATATTCATTGTTTACATGATGATCACAAGCATTTCCCCATACAATTTGAGTATACATACCTTTTTTTAACAAAACAAGATGAATCACCATCAATGTACAAATCCCTACCACTTTCTTGCTTTCCATATTTGTTACTAGCATCATGAGATTCCTCATCAAAATTACATTTAGATTTTATTTTCATCTCTATCCACTCAAGGATCTAACTAATAGCTTTTGACCTTAAAGGATCAAACCAAAAAATGAACCAGGATCACAAATTTGCAAAAAATAAAATCAATACATTCAAAATCACAAGGTCTAAAATCAATAGGGATATCATTAAGAGTAGTAAGAAAACTTAGAAACAATGAATATGGGGTTTCATCTTCCATTCTTTTCATATTCAGTAATGCATAAATAAGCATTGGAGGGTCTACATTTCTTGTACTATCTTCATACTTAGTTTGGGGCTGACTGTAATGCATAGGGTGTGGAGAAAAACTTGGGATAGCATGGTTATACTCACTTTGGAAACTACCTTCACCCTCTAACTCATGACTTGACCATAAACATGATGTACTTTCCATTTCTTGAACAAATTATGATTTCATTCCCTCATCATATTGATTCAAGAAAATACTGGTGCAGGAGCACCCTTCTAAGGGCTCCCACCTTCACATTTTTGGTATGTTAATCTTCAGAGATGAAGCATGTAATTAAATTAAGAGCTTAAGCTCATTTTGTGTGTCTAGGCCTACACTAGGTCCTAGAAGTTCAGTTGGTCTTTTCAATGTGAATGGCACAATGATTCAGGGAATGTTGTCATCCTGAGATCAGTGCTTTGCTATGAGGTTTGAAGTCTTAGGTTAGGTTTGGTAGATGTTTGAGCACATGTGAGTGCTTTAGGAGGGCTTAAATAGTGGTCTTGAAGTATGAGAGCAAAGTTGTTTGTGCAACAAAAAGTTGCTTAAAAGTTGTCAGCAACTTTTCAAAAGTTGCTAAGAAACTTTTTCCTTGTAATAGCCTAACCTAACTTAAGAGGCTAATAAGCCCTAACACCACACACATACCGAGGAGATAGGTATTTAAGACTCATGGAACCCTAAACCAAGGGTTGGAAATCTTATTGTATGGTGTTAGTACGGAAACACCAGTCTGAACATTGTTGGAGAGGAACAATCACTGTTTTAGACTGTTGTCATGTGAATATATGAAGTTTTGAGTGCATCTTTGCAAGAGCATTTGTTTGTGTGTGTTTAGCTTACATATGTGTGTATTATTCTAGGTTCTTTAAGATTTTTTTTGTGTGCATTTTGTTTTAGTTCTTTCATTTGACAGTGCTCTGCCAGTTTGGAGAGCTTTGTATATATGGGGTTGTAGTTCCTGTTTCCACCGTGGACACACCATGGGATTTTGGATTCTAAGAACATATAACCTAACTTGTATTTCTATGGAAGCAAGGGCCCAACAAGTAGAATAAATAATTTTTTTGAGGAAGCCCTAGGCGAGCTTGATAGTGCCCGGCTAGGAGTAGTCAGCAGACAAAGAGCTCTTGAGAGCAGAGGAAAGAGTTTCATGGCATGATCTTTGGAGGGATGCAAGACACCTATATGAAGGCCTAGTTCTATGAAGGAGAGGGTCTGAAAGAACTTGGAAAGGTGTTGTTGGAGACTAGTTCACCAGGTGACAGTGAAGAGACCAAAAAGCCCTTAAAGCCCTCATATTTGGCACAGGTGTTGTACGGATGGATGGAGGCTTGAGACCCAAAAAAATCCTTGAGAGTGGGTCATCTTTAGTAGACGTTCTTTAGAAAATGAGTTTTTAATCATTGAGGGAAAGGTGTCAAATACCCTATAAAATCGAAAGGAGGGCTAATTAGGCCTCTTCCTTGTAGCCCTAAATTGCAAAGAAACCCTCAAATCGGGTGATTACCCAACCTTGCTAAAGGAATGAAAATGTTTAAAATAACCTAAAAACACATTGGAACTCTTGAAATCCTTTTTTAGAGCTTGGGAGGGGAGTGGAACCCTAGAAGACCCTTATAAGCCTATGTAAGGGATGAGGCTAGGTAGGTCAGGGGGTCCTTGGATGTGTAAGGTATCCTATAGACCATTCATAGGTGTTAGTAGTATACTTGGGTCCTTGGGTAAGGATCAGGGTATAGGCTAGCTAGTATATCCTAGCCTCCCCATCAGATTGGTATCAGAGCCTCTTAAGGCTTGGGAAGTGGAAAGTGGATGTTTCAACCATCAGAAGAGTTAGTTGGATCATCACACAAGAAGAAAATGGTGACTAATGAAGAGCTTGCTAAGAAGGTGGAAGATTAGGAGGAATCTAATAGACTCCTGCAGGAAAGATTGATGCAAATGGAGCAACTCTTGGATGATGTCCAAGCAAAAGCAGATAAGGTGAAAGATAGGATGGAGGAGTAGGATGCCAAAGGGAAAGAGAAAACCATTGATGATGATGTGCCTACACCTAATCCTCCAACCCAAGATGAGAAACTTCTTAAAGCTTTGAAGGCTATCACTGGCAAGGCACTTGAAGGTGTCCCATTACTGACTGGCAGGAGGATACAGAGCTTGTGATGCAATGGATTGAAGGCATGGAGAATCACTTTGAATGTGAAGAGATCTCAGAGGCATAGAAGGTCAAAGTGGCCAAATCTAGGTTGAGAGGACAAGCTTTAACCTAATGGAACTACTTAAAAGATGAAAGGGAGAAAGAGGGAAAGAACCCAATCTCTAATTGGAAAGCAATGGTCAATAAAGTTAGGGAAGCATACCTACCAATAGATTATGAAATCTAGCAGCATATGAGGAGATTGAACCTTAGACAAAAGGAGATGGATGTAGCCACCTACACTGAAGAGTTCCACAAGTTGAGCTTAAGATCCAAGATCAAAGAAGATGAAAGTATCAAAGTGGTAAGGTACCTAAGTGGTTTGAAATGGAGCATAGTAGAGGAAATGAGTTTTTTTACTCCCACCACAGTACTTGGATGTCAGCATATGGCACAAAAGCTTGAAGATAAACAAAGAAGAAAGCAAGAACCTAACTCAAGGAATAGGGGAAGAGGTAGAGACTCTAGAGGGGGTCAAAGAGGAGGTTCTAGTAGAGGTGGTGACTCAAGAAGCCAAGGAGAGAGTAGAATTTTGGAACAAATTTCAGAAATCAGTACAAGAGGATCTTTTGGTAGAGGAAGAGGTTCTCAAGGAAACAGAGGAAGAGGAGCAGGAAGAAGAAACTCCTACTTTGCCACAATGAAATGCTATCAATGTGGACAGCTTGGACACCCTACCTATAGGTGTCCTGATAAGCCATCAACCTCAAGCAATGAGAAGAGGGTAGCCTATACCCAAGAGGACAACAGAAGCTCATGTACCAATGAGGTCAGCAAGTTAGAATCAGAAATGGGTGAGAATTTGATGTTCCGAAGAGTACTCATAAGGCAGCCTAATCAAGGTGAACCCAAGAAAAGGAGGGCTCTTTTTAGAGTCACGTGCAAGGTACAAGGCAAAATTTGCAAGGTTATTGTGGATTCAGGGTCCACTAATAAAATCATAGCAGAGGAAGCAACAAAGAAGCTCAAACTCACAAAGGTTCCCCATGCAAATCCATACAAGGTGACTTGGTTGAACTAGGAGCAAAGTGTGCTAGTTAATGAGTAGACATGGGTGGAGTTTTCAATTGGAGGCTATAAATACAAAGTGCTTTGTGATGTCTTGCCCATGGATGCATGCCATCTTCTATTGGGAAGACCCTGGCAATTTGATAGAAAGGTGATCTATGATGGAGAGGAAAACTCCATTTCTTTCAAGAAGGATGGGAGGACTTTTAAGATTCAGTCCTTAATAGAGAATGAAGAGGGGACTTCAAAGACACCTAGTGTGTTGCTTAGCAGTGGTAAGGAGTTCTTACATGCACTACATGATGAGGAGACCATAGGATGTGCTATCATGGTGAAGCCCAAGGAGGAAGACAAGAAGTTGCAGGTAGAAACACCATTGGAAGTGTAACAAATGCTGGAAGAATTCAAAGACATAGTAAGTGATGGAACCCCTACCACCTTACCTCCAAGAAGAGCTATAAGTCATCAAATTGACTTTGTACCTAGTGCATCTCTACCTAACAAAGAAGCCTACAAGCTTACCTTGGATCAGAATAAGGAAGTGGAAAGACAAGTGCAAGAACTATTGGATCAAGGGCTGATTAAGAAGAGTATTAGTCCATGTGCAATTCTAGTGGTCTTGGCATCCAAGAAAGGAGGAAAATGGATACTTTGCACAGACTCAAGGGCTATCAACAAGATCACTATCAGGTATAGGTTCCCAATTCCAAGAATAGAAGACTTGATGGATTGCTTAGGTGGTGCTATGTACTTCACTAAGTTGGATTTAAAGAGTGGTTATCACCAAATCAGAATTAAGGAGGGTGATGAGTGGAAGACCGCTTTTAAAACCATAGATGGTTTGTATGAATGGCTTGTGATGCCATTTGGGCTTACCAATGCCCCAAGAACCTTCATGAGGTTAATGAATGAGGTCTTGAAGGACTTCATAGGTAGATTTGTAGTGGTGTATCTAGATGATATACTCATCTATAGAAAAACAAAAGCAGAACATCTTGAGAATTTGAGGTTGGTCATGAAGAGACTCCATGAAGAGAAATTAGCTATCAACCTAGAAAAGTGTGAGTTCATGCAGCAAGAGCTAGTTTATTTGGGCTTTATAGTGTCCAAGGGTAATCTAAAAATGGACCCAAGTAAGGTGGAGGCAATCTTGACTTGGCCTGCCCCTAAAACAGGGACTGAAGTTAGAAGTTTTCATGGCTTGGCACAATTTTATAGAAAGTTTGTGAGGAAATTCAGTGGGATATGTGCACCAGTGCTTGACACCATCAAAGGAGGACTCAAAAAAAAGTTCAAATGGACTGAGGCAACTGAGAAAGCATTTCAAACATTGAAACAAGAGGTAGCCACAAAACCTATCTTAATCTTGCCAACTTTTGATAAGTTGTTCACCATAGAATGTGATGCAAGTGGTGTAGTAGTAGCGGGTGTATTGAGTCAAGAAGGAAGGCATGTCGCATTCTTTAGTGAAAAACTCAATGAGGCAAATAAGAAGTATTCAACCTATGACTTGGAGTTGTATGCATTGGTACAATCTCTCAAGAAGTGGAGGCATTACCTCCTACCCAAAGAATTTGTTGTCTTTATTGATAATCAGGCTTTAAGCTACATAAACACCCAAGAGAAGCTTAGTAATAGGCATTTGAATTGGATGGAGTATCTCCAATCCTTTACTTTCACAATCAAGCACAAGAAGGGATAGCTCAACAAGGTAGCAGATGCCTTGAGTAGAAAGCTATTGACTATCCAAGAAGTACAGCTGCAAAGCATTGGAATAGCAAGTTTTAAACACTTATATGAGGAGGATAAAGACTTATCACAAGACTAAAAAGTGTGCCTAGATTTTGAGAACCATTTCCATGGTGAGTTTGCAAATTACACCCTTCAAAATGGATTGTTGTTCAAAGGTAATCAGCTTTGTGTACCTAGAGGATCCATGAGGGAAAATTTGATTCAAGAGAAGCATAATGGCAGTCTTAGTGGTCATTTTGGTATAAATAAGACATTGGAGTTAGTACAGAGATACTAATTTTGGCCTAAGCTAGTAAGGGATGTGAGGAGATATGTTGACCAGTGTGGAGTATGCTAGAGAGCTAAAGGTGGTTCAAGAAATGCAGGACTTTATCAACCTTTACCCATTCCAAATAGGCCTTGGGAGTGTGTAAGTATGGAATTTATGGTTGGACTTCCTAAAACCAAATCAGGTATGGATAGCATCTATGTTGTAGTAGACAGGTTCTCTAAAATGAGTCATTTCATTCCATGCAAAACTACTCATGATGCAAGCTATGTTGCACATCTCTTCTTCAAAGAGATAGTTAGGATTAATGGAATCCCTCTGAGTATTGTGTCTGATAGAGATAGCAAGTTCATGGGTCATTTTTGGCAAACCCTATGGAAAAGGCTAAGAACTAATCTCTCTTTTAGTTCAGCATACCATCCTCAAACTGATGGTCAAACTGAGGTCATCAATAGGGTGCTTGGCAACTTGCTAAGGTGTTTGACAAAGGAGTATGGGCAGACTTGGGATCTTGTTATATCTCAGGCTGAATATGCTTACAATGACAGTGTAAATAGGACCATAGGAAGAAGTCCTTTTGAGATAGTCTATGGAAGACACCCTAGAGGAGTGTGTGAATTGAGAGACTTAGGTTCCATGGAGTTGAAGAGTGGACAAGCTAAAGATTTCACTCAAACCATCAAGGAGGTGCAAGAGCAAGTGAAGAAGTCCATTTTGGAGTCTACTCAGAGACTCAAGGCTAAAGTCGATGAAAAGAGGAAATAAGTACCATTTCAGATTGGGGACTATGTCATGGTCCATCTTAGCAAAGAAAGGATGTAAAAGGGCATGCCCACCAAGCTACAAATGAGGAGAGTAGGCCCATGTAAGATTCTAGCCAAATATGGAGAGAATGCCTATAAAGTGGACTTGCCATCAGACTTAGCCATCTCACCAGTGTTCAATGTTGTAGACCTGGTTATATTCAAAGGAGATCTCAGTCAGCAAGGTATAGCTCCACCAAAGGTGCTGTAAGACATGGACACCAATGCAATGCCCAAGAAGAAGCCAACCAAAGCAGAGAAGGTCTTGGAATCCAGAGTGAAGAAGACTACAAGGCATCAAGTTTACATGGAGCACCTGATCAAATGGATGGATCAGCCTGAATCTGAAGCCACCTGGATTAAGGAAGGATAGTTCAAGAAGTTTGGGATTGACTTGGCTCTTCTTGACCCCAAAGTGCCTTAGTTGTGTTGAGGGGGAGTATGGTGCAGGAGCACCCTTCTAAGGGCTCCCACCTTCACATTTTTGGTGTATTAATCTTCAGAGTTGAAGCATGTAATTAAAATAAGAGCTTAAGCTCATTTTGTGTGTCTAGGCCTAGGCTAGGTCCTAGAAGTTTAGTTGGTCTTTTCAATGTTAATGGCACAATGATTCAGGGAATGTTGTCATCCTGAGATCAGTGCTTTGCTATGAGATTTGAATTATTAGGTTAGGTTTGGTAGATGTTTGAGCACATGTGAGTGCTTTAGGAGGGCTTAAATAGTGGTCTTGAAGTATGAGAGCAAAGTTGTTTGTGCAACAAAAAGTTACTTAAAAGTTGTTAGCAACTTTTCAAAAGTTTCTAAGCAACTTTTTCCTTGTAATAGCCTAACCTAACTTAAGTGGCTAATAAGCCCTAACACAAAACACTTACCAAGGAGATAGGTATTTGAGACCTGTGGAACCCTAAACCAAGGGTTGACAATCTTATTGTACAGTGCTAGTATGGAAACACCAGTCTGAACACTGCTGGAGAGGAACAGTTAGTATTTTAGACTATTGTCATGTGAATGTATGAAGTTTTGAGTGCATCTTTGCAAGAGAATTTGTTTGTGTGTGTTTATCTTACATATGTGTGTATTAGTTTAGGTTCTTTAAGGTTTTTTTTGTGTGCATTTTGTTTTAATTCTTTCATTTGAGAGTGCTTTGCCAGTTTGGAGAGCTTTGTATATATGGGGCTGTAGTTCTTGTTTCCACTGTGGACACACCATGAGATTTTGGATTCTAAGAACACAGACCCTAACTTGTATTTCTATGGAAGCAGGGGCCCAGCAAGTAGAATCAAGCATTTGTTTGAGGAAGCCCTAGGCGAGCTTGACAGTGCCCGGCTAGGAGCAGTCAGTAGACAAAGAGCTCTTGAGAGCAGAGGAAAGAGTTTCATGGCATGATCTTTGGAGGGATGAAAGAAACCTATATGAAGGCCTAGTGCTATGAAGGAGAGGGTCTGAACAAACTTGGAAAGGTGCTATTGGAGACTAGTTCACCAGGTGACAGTGAAGAGACCAAAAAGCCCTTAAAACCCTCATATTTGGCACATGTGTTGTATGAACGGATGGAGGCTTGAGACCCCAAAAATCCTTGAGAGTGGGTCATCTATAATAGATTTTCTTTAGAATAGGAGTTTTGAATCCTTGAGGGAAAGGTGTCAAATACCCTATAAAACCAAAAGGAGGGCTAATTAGGCCTCTTCCTTGTAGCCCTAAATTGCAAAGAAACCCTCAAATTGGGTGATTACCTAACCTTGCTAAAGCAATGAAATGTGTCAAATGCCTTAAAAACACATTGGAACTCTTGAAATCCTATGTTAGAGCTTTGGAGGGGAGTGGAACCCTAGAAAACCCTTATAAGCCTACGTAAGGGATGAGACTAGAAACTAGAGCTTGGATTGTTGCCAGAAGAAGTAGCTAAACTTTGTGGTTAGGCTAGGAAGGTTAGGGGGTCCTTGGATGTGTAAGGTATCCTATAGACCATTCATAGGTATCAGTAGTACACTTGGGTCCTTGGGTAAGGATTAGGGCATAGACTAGCTAGTCTATCCTAGCCTCCCCATCAAATACACTCAATGTCCTCCCATAAATGGATGGATCCCATGGGTATTCAAGTGAATCATTTACTTACATCATCTTTAGGAGAAAATAGAAAAAAATGAACGTGAACATCATTTGAATACATCTGATGATGTTTCAAGAAAATATAGAATGATAAGAGTTGTCCTTTATCTAACTCATCTCTTCTTTCATAAAACTTAAGCATATGATTTCTAAGTTCAAGGGGAAAAGGATTTGGGTTACTTGAAATCCTACTAGAACTTTGAGGGTTATACATTTATAGGATAAACATTCCTATTTGAGAACATGTATGATACTCTTGATTGGACATCATATCTAGAATAACACAAGGACTACCATATAGATGATAAATATTTTCTTTTCCTTTCACAAGTATTTCACAACAATGTAATTATAACTTAATGATCACAATATAAAACACTCTTCTCACAAAATTTAGGATTGGAATTTATAACATAGAAGCATGTGAACATAATTTCAATAATTCCCTCATTTATGCTTCAACCACTTAATAAGGGACTTTATTCAAACTTATGCAACGTGATTTTCATATAAATATCTCTGGAAAACCAAAAGAGAAATACTTGGAAAAAATGTAGCATCTTTCCACCTTCCTTAATCATTTTGTAGATCTAAAACTTCTTTAGTTCCTTTATTAGGTTCTTTACTTAGAGTCACCACCTCACTTTTAGAGGAAAAATTTCAAATAGATAGAAGCTATTTGGAACACATCTTCAATCATGGTTGTTACTAATAGAGTCACACAACTTTCTTTTTCAAATTTGCTGCAAATAAACCTTTCCGGGTTGAAAACTCAAGATGTGATTTTTTTAAAGAATCTTTACACCCTTGATTCTTTGAAAAAATGGATTTGCAATTAGTTCCATGACATAGTCACCATTTTGTTGTGATTCAGATGTGCCAACTCAACTAGATAATATTTTGACAAATGATAACAAAGACTCTAGAATAACATGGACAAAATTTTTAGACCTCTTTCCCCAACAGAGTCCCCATTCTGTTAGCAAATTTTCTTGCTACCTTCAATCCCAAATGAAATTCACAAGACTTGGACTATTGATTATAAAACTTTGACAACTCATCCAACTCTATTAATTAATTTAAGACAATGAAATGCAACATCAACAAGGCATAAAACCTTCTTCACTTTGAAATCCAATAACTTAGGAGAGTATTCCTATTCTCACATTTGTATGTAAGATAAAAACACTTTGAATCATGAATACAAACCTCTAATAGTGGATAATTATTAGACACAATATAATGAGTATTGAAATTTCATCACTTCAAAGCATGATCCCATTATAAGCTTGAAAATCCCTAAGAATGAATTCTAACCTAAATCTACTTATAAGACATTAGTTAAAATGGTTTTTGATTTTGATGGGACCAAACTGAAACAAAACATGTATAAGACTGACTAGCTCCTAGGAAAGGGCAACATAGTCATGTAGAAAATATTGTATGCTACAACATTTAAGCATGTTTTGGAAATTATGCAATTGTTATTTCTTTGTAAGAACAAGTTTAATACAATACATCAAATAGCCATACTTGATAATCCACATAAAATTCAATATTCTCTTTACATTAATAAAAGCATTTGCACCATTCAAAACATCAAGTGTGCTTGAAAAGTCTGAATAATACATGATCATTCAAACTTGAAGAAACCCTATATCTCATCCATGAAGACAACCATTGGTAGGATTAACAAGGCAGAAATAACAATTATGTGAAAATATAACTAATATCAGAAAATAATAAACCACACAGAATAGAACACAAGACACACAGATTTAACATGGTTCACCCAATCCCTGGGCTACGTCCACCAACAGCGAGTCCAACATTATTATTATCTAGTGATTACAACCTGATTACAATCCGTAATCCCTTACAGCCCAATTCTGCCGCAAGTACTAAAATCATACATAATGAAAATCCCTAACCCTAAGCCATATTATACAATATTTTCCCTCTTTAGGGTTAGAATGAGTTATAAGTAGTCGGCCCAAATAACCGAAAAGTAGTCGGCCTCAAAAAAAATTTCCTCAGGGGCTGCACCCCTGAACCCTTGCTCTTGGGGTCTGCCGCCCCCAAACCCCCGCTCGGGGCCCGGCCCGGCCCCGAACCCCGGCGAGGTCGGGAGGAAAAGTGTACAGTACTTTCCTGGATAGTACTTTCCTGATTAGTCACCATAAGCTAACAACCATCATATATAATCCATTCATAAAAATCAATTAAAAACACACTAAAGTTGCAAGCTAATCACTAACATCTACATGCTTTTCCCAAAATTAAAGCAATTTACAAATTTTTACAATTATCCTTTTTGCCTTTGTAAAAATAAGAAGATTGGAATCCTTTTACTAGAAGAAGAAAAAGTATAAATAGAAGATTAGGAAACCTCTAGATTCAATTAGATGCTAACACTATAATGGCTTAAATTCTACAACCCCATGTAAAATGTCATCTTTGCATTTCCCTAACCTAGCCTTAGATTCAAGACTTGCACAATCCCTACCATCCACCACCTTTAGCCGATTCATCACTCAACTCAAGAATCTTTCCATGAAGTCCCAATAATTTTTGACAAGTGCGCAATGCACAAACATCTGTGCGACATGCTAGCATCTACAAATTTGTAGATGTGCAGGTTGTTGTTGGAGGATTCAAATTTCCAACTTGCATTTGTAACACATTAATAATGGGCTCTCTTGTGTAGGATTCTATCTACATGCATCAAATATCCCTCCTTTGGCCTTCATTTAGTCTTCTTTAACTTCTCATTTTCTCACTTACACTTCAAAAAATCTCTTGGCTCTGTACACACTCTATTTTTATTGCAAGTTTCCTACATTATCAAGCTCTTCAAGTTCTCACAGTTTGGTTCTACATCTCATGCTTGGGATTCTCTCTTTCATAGGGGATTATCCTCATCTCTTGCTTGGGTCTTGTTAGTATATTATCTATCATCTCTCTTTCTCATTTGCATTATATTTACTTTATCATCCATACTCAATTATCTATCACCAATTTTATTGTTTCTAAATAGATTCTATGGAGGTGGATACACCAAAAAAAGGACTTGATTGAGGCAAGTCTCCAAAAAGCCACTCTAACCTTTTCTTCTTCTTTCTTGTGTGTAGGTTTCTTCATGGGTTCATGAGCTTCAATCAAGATCATATTATCAACTGTCAAAACCAATTTTCATCTCACCCCTTTTTCTCTTTATTTACATAGTGTATAGTCCTTTGTCATCTTATTATTTTAGTTTATTTCTATCTAGTATTCATAGTTTGTCAATCTATTATTTTCTCTTTATTCCAAGATTTTAGATTAGTTCCTTTTCTACTTAATTTCATACTCTATTATCTTATGTTTGTTTACATAACATTCTGTCATTTAGTTTTGGATATGGTTTTCACCCATCCATACCCTGTCCATACAAGATGCCAGTGCATCATGTTGGGGTCTGAATTTTGTTCTATAGTCCCAAAACTGCACTATTGTTTGAGACAGTGAGCTTGCAAAGCTCAACATTTTTTCATTGTAGTTATCTCTTTCATTTCCTGTATTCAAAATATTTTTACCTATCTATGGTTTAAGTTGTATAGCATTTAATTTATATTAAGTTAATCAAGTCACATTAAACATCTTCATTTGAACACTCTCATTTACCCATCTTGAGGTAACCAAGAAAACTCTTCATTCCATCCAATCTTTCTACCACTCCTAGCTAGCAACGTGAGGTGGTGAAAGGAAGTAATCCATCCCTTGAGACTTTAATTGATCTCTAGGTAGACGTGTTATTTTATTTCCCACATTTTTATGAACCTAACATGAACTATCAACCTTTCAAAACTTCATAATAGTTTTGTTGCAAAAATGGTGACCATCACTCCTATTTCCTCGCAATCCTAAAAGATGCCCAAAATGACTATCTCTTTTACCCCTCTAGAAAAACCATACAGTGGAGAGCCTTCTCCCCTACATGTCCTAGATTCTATTAATGACATCACCATTAGGGGTATCTTAGTGGATCCCACATGCCAAGTTGACGTCACTACGGAGGAGGTCCTCTTTGTAAATGGCCTTAATTAGGGAAAGTATGATGAGTGTCAAACTACCATACATACACATTATGGGATGTCCTTTCCTCCCTTGGGATCAATCACCCTAACCATCCGTCTAGGACTGAAGGTGTTATTCTTGACATTTGTGGTGATCTTGGAGTCATAATAGATTTAAATTGGGTATCCCCTAGTTGACTTCCATAGGATGTACCCCCCTGGTAATCCATAAATGCATGAATTTACCTCACTAGGAGACTATCCATACTATATAGGACACTAGATATCATCCCCTAGTGTCCCATTGGGGCTTCGGTCTTGATCATTTCTAGCCTATTCCTATAGGGACCTTGCTTCCCCAATAAGAAATCACATTTCTTTCATATCAAGCATAGAAGGCTAGGGAGATGAGATTGATATCTGTAGTGCATTTCATTGCTCATCCATCTTGTGAGGCTCATCATGCTTCATCTTGTGCCCCTTCTATATTATGAGCTCAGGACAAGCTCATGCTCCATGGGAAACCCCCTCACCCAGTTAAGGTTACATAGCCTCCAATGGTGTCTTCTATTCTAGCTTCTGGCAATGTCTTCTATTCCCACCTCCACATCTCTTGTGGATAAGGGAAAGGAACCCATGTTGACTAAACCTAAGGTGCACCCAACTCCCATCATAACCATCATCTTGAAAATCCTTCACCCAACTATTTATGGCTAGGGTAGGAAGCCTCATAAGATTGTACACTATCTCTTGACACCTACCACTTAGCCTTCGAGGGCACCGCTTGTTTCCCCAGCTTCCCATAGGAAGAAAAGGGGAAGGTTACTTGTGATTGAGCCTCTAGTGCATCCTTTATCAGCCCCACATCCTACTCCATCAATTGGTCCCTCCTTGGGATAAAAAATGACATCAACAACCTACCCCATGGAGCAGGATGGTTCTGCACCCTCGCGGCCTTCCTAGCCAGGTTTGCATCTACGTTGAAACCAACTTGCATGTGAGTGTAAGAACCATTAACAAGAGAGGGCCTTGGCTCATGAAGTCATTGCAAGGGTGGATAATGCATATTTTGAGCCCGTGTCTGCTAATTCTTCCACATCTACTTCCAACTCTTCTCCTACTTCTTCTATACTTAATTCTACTACTACCCTCTTCATGCTTTCCCTTGCAATGAGAGTGACTATTAGGCCTCACACTAAATAGGTCCAAGTTTTCATATCTCCTTCACATGAGCCTCTATTGATCACCACTTTGCCATACATTTTTTGATTTCTTGAACCAATGAACATGTTGCACACACAAGTGGTATCTAGTGCAATGATGTCCACTCAGTTTGCACCCGCTCCATCTCATGACCACCATGCCATCTTTGAAGATTTCATGAAGGTAGCTACTGTGGATCAAATGATTTCACCTCCATCCTTTAAGAGAAAGTTTGAGTAGGGCCCTATTTGGAATTCTAGTTGTCATAAGTCTACTCCGACATACCCTCTTTCTGTTTCAGTTCTCATAGTAGAGAAATCTCCATCTTCTCCTAAGTTTGTCTCTACCCCCTTTGTAGGGGTCAGAAGGGAAGATTCTTCATCAACACCTCCACATGGATCTCCTGTAAGCATTGATGCTTGTATTTGTGATTCACTAAAGGATATTCCATCGTTGCAGACAATCTTCACACAATCCCTCTCATTCAATATAGTAGAGATCCTAGATGAGGACCTATCAGCTACTTGATCTTTAGCTCTTGCTACTAGTGGGGGGCATGGGGCTTCCTGATAAGCTAGACAATTACAATCTCAACCTCCCTCCCCATATGATAAATATTGGGAGGATGAAGATTTGTTAATGGGTGAACTATGAGGGTAGTACCCGCTTCCACATCTGTAGATTAGAGTGTGTTTAACTGTGTTTCCTAGTAGTTTCAATGTTGTTCCCTCCAAGAGGACCCTTGTACTCTTTTGGTTCCTTAAAACAAGGGGTTTTCTATTGTACAATTTCTTCTATGTGTTCTCTACTTCTATTTTTCATACTCTTGATTTTCAACATTTAGGGACGATGAAAAGTGTTGGGGGCATTTAGGCACCCCTTTCATGTTGACCCAAATTTTTATTTTCTTTTGTCTTCATGCATCATTCTTTAGATCTGAGTCTTGGTTGGAAATTATGAAACAATCTCCTGAGAGTAGATATATGCCTATGCTTCTGGGTTCTGACAGTAATCCATCAAATCCCCCTGCCCTTGTGCATGTGTTGTGGAAATATGTGTCACTCGTTAGGAAGTGACATTCCATGACAACATCTTGTATATTGCCATGCCACATCTTTTCCTTCCTCTGAATGGTCTATGCTCCCCTTTGAGTATCATAGTCTATCCCAAGGGGGGTTGTGTTATCTCTATGTATTTGATTTGGTTTTACCTAATGATGTCTCTACACCACAAGTTTTTGTCACAAATTTTTCAAAATTTGGCATCATTTTCCAAGTTGTGGGGGCTAAACCACTATCTCCGTGTCTTGGTCTTTCCCTATTATTAAATATTTTCCTATCATATGGCTACTTGGTATAACACAACTTACCAGCCATATTGGTGTGCCATCAATAATCTCATATCAAACATGTTGTCTTCATCATCTATCATGCTCATCCACAGGTTGTATGCAGCTAAATATAGCTCATCAACAAATCAAGAATTCTTAGTTGGGGGAAACCCCACTTGACAAAATTTTGACAGTTAGGTTAGGTGAAGTTTCTCTTACTTTAGCTTCGCATTTCTTGTAAAGATAATATTCTTGCTAAAGTGGGGGAAAAATGTAATGGCTTAAATTTTATATCCCCATGTAAAAGACCATTTTTGCATTTCCCTACCTTAGCCTTAGACTCAAGACCCATATGATCCTCTTCATCTACCACCTTTAGCTAGCTCATCACCCACTTCAAGAATCTTACCATGAAGCCCTGACAGTTTTGGATAAGTGTGCATTGTAGAGACATCTCCACAACGCGATAGCATCTATGAATCTATAGATGTGCAGGTTGTTGTTGGAGCATTACAAACTACCAACCTATGTTTGTAATGTCCCAATAATGAGCTCATCTATGTAGGATTCCATTTGCATGTATCAAATACCCCTCTTTTATCCTTCATTTTGTCTTCTTGCACTTCTTGGCTACTCACTTACACTTCAAAAAATCTCTTGGCTCTCTACACACTCCATTTTTTTGTAGGTTTTCTCCATTATCAAGCTCTTCATGTTCTCACACTTTCGTTCTATGTCTTGTTCTTGGGATTCTCTCTTGCATAGGGGAGTCTCCTCATATTTTTCTTGGGTCTTTTGAGAAGATTATCTATCATATCTCTTTCTCATTTGTATTATATTTACTTTATCATCCATACTTTGTTATCTATCACCAATTTTACTGTGTCTAAATGACTTCTGTCGAGGTGAAGACACACAAAAAAGGACTTGATTGAGGCAAGTCTCCAAATAGCCACCCCAAGATTTTCTTCATCTTTCTTTTGTGCACATTTCTTTGTGGGTTCGTGAGCTTCAATCAAGATCCCATTATCAACTGTCGAAACTAGGTTTCATCTCAATATTTCTTCTCTTTAATTACATAGCATATAGTCCTTTATCATCTCATTATTTTAGTTTATTTCTATCTAGTATTCATAGTTTGTCAATCTGTTATTTTCTCTTTATTACAAGTTCTTAGAGTAGTTCCTTTTCTATTGATTTTGTACTCTATTATCTTGTTTCCACTTTATATTTGTTTAGTTAGCATTCGATCATTTAGTTTAGCATCTAATTTTCACATGTCTGTATACTATCCATATGAGATGACAACGCATCGCATTGGGGTCTGCTGTTTGTGTTGTAGTACATGGACCGTGCTATTTTCTGAGATAGTGAGCTTGCAAAGCTCAACATTTGTTCATTGTAGTTATCTCTTATAGTCAGAATATTTTTAGCTATATGTCATTTAAGTTATTAAGAATTTAATTTTAACATTTGGTTAATCAAGTCACATTAAACATCTTCATTTAAACACTCTCATTTAACCATCTTGAGGCAACCAAGAAAAATCTTCATCGAGTCTAATCTCCCTAGCACTCCTAGCTAGCAAGATGAGGTGGTGCAAGGAAGTGATCCATCCCTCGAGACTTTCACTGGTCTCTAGTTCGGTGTGTTATTTTCTTCCCCACAAACACCTATCCTTTTCCCATCAAATTTGTTTTGCATACTCATTCTCTCCTCAAAACTAAAAATTATTCTTCTCATTTTCTTTATTTGATATGCATTTCCCAACATTCTGTTTCTTTGGAACTTCATTTTGTTTCTATTTTGACATGCCTTTTCAACTAAAAATAAAATAATTGCACATTAATCCCTTCTAGCTGAAAATAACTCACTCTTCATTATGGCTTAACTTTCCCCTAAAAAGAATACATCTCATGAACAAAATTTTACTTTAAAGAGAAATTAAACACTTTGTTCCATTCATTCACCAAGATAAACATATACATTTACAATTGCTATTATCCTTATCAGTAACTAATTGGGTGAACATACTAATACAACTTCACACTATCTTCCTTTGTGAACACAATACCCATCTTCCTTATTTACCTCATGAAATATTTTTACCTTATGAAAATACAATTTGATTGCATTCATATCCTTTGTGAAAATAATCACCTAATAGTGTAAAGTTCATCTCCATCTAGCATTAAACATATCCCAAAAATAATTCAAAATGTGACTACACTTTGGCTTTGTTTGATGTGAAAATACTTTACCATTTCATGTTTACCACTAAAATAATTGATCCACCCATTTATTGAATCATTGTTCTTTGTTTATTGTTTCTAGAAGCTGCAACATTATGCATAAGAAATGACTTTCCTTTAGGTATCTTCGAATTCTATCCCATTTTACCATATTTTGTTTGTTTGTTGACTTGTCAATATAGACATGGAATGAAGTGGAAGAATTACATCTTCAGGCTCCCTTTTCAATCCCAAACCACGCCTTCATGTTCTATGAAAACTTTCTCGAGGAAGAGTTGCAAAAGAAAACCCTCATTTTATCTTTCCCGTCAAAGCATTGATCATTTCATAATGTATAATCATAACACAATGTGATTGGAATATACGTAGTCCTCATCTCTTGACCAACACATTTTATATATACCCAACACAACTACCACAATTACAACTGGCATCTATTTTATAGGCATGGGTTATAGAGTCACCTTTAAACCTGTCTAATGCATTTGTTAGATAACTTGTTTCCATAGTCCTATATTACCATATCAACAAAACCACTGTGTGTATATTTGGCTGCAACGAAATTTTATCAGCCTACATTTCTACATTTCTTTGAGGGATATGGTCAAGCAGTTCACATATCTCACATTGGATTGAAAGTTAAAAAGATTTCTTTGCACCAAATCCATTTATGTGTTAGGAATCGTAAGTTTTCCCACTCGTTGGAGCATAACTTTTCCTTTCACCAAGCCACTGAGTGAAATCCGTGAAGACATTTCAGTTTGGAAACGGGTGCTGACATGACAATCATTTCAACCAATAAACACTTGCATAGAAAACTCAGGCAATTGTTGGGATCATTCCTTTATGTCACTGAGTCACCAAATGGTCATTTGTGCTGATGAAGATATACAATGGGCCCTCTAGTTTAGCATCATTTCCCAACTCGTCAACTCGATGGAGCTCTTTTAGAATCTAGGCGAGTAGCCAAGCACACTTGTTTCGCTAAACCATGCCCCGTTGGATTGGTACCTGTATTCCTCAACATATACATACACTCACCGGTCCATCAAGGCATTTGGGAACCTTCCACAAGCCAATGTGTGAGCATTTATCTGTTTGGTTGCTGGAATTGATCTGGAATTGGAAAATGGGAATTGGTGAATTGGTATAGGCCAATTCTAATTTTAGTCCAAAATGAGCATTCTACCAATCCACCTCAGAACCTGAAATTAGAATTGAGGCATGGAATTAGAATTGAGAATTCAATTTTGAGAAGGGAAACCAATTCCCATTTTCCAATTCTAGGTCAATTCCAGCAACCATTTCTAGAAATTTCATCCATGTGGACTTGCATTTGGCTCAATACCTAGCTTTGCATTAGCTCGTCAACTAGGTAGGACATAGAGAAAATCTCAATGAGACAATGCATGAGATCAATCATTACCTTCTACATCATACTCTGTAATGCGCTCAAGGTCCATTTGGTTGCTGGAATTAAATAATGTTGGAATTGTCAAATTCCAGTATTTGACAATTCTGGAAGTTTTAAATCCGGAAAATGATTTTTGGAATATAGCTGGAACCGTTTGGTTCACATGGAATTCACTTAGTATTTATAATGAGAAGATGGAAAGTGTTGTTTGCATATGGATTTTAAAATATTATAATTTTTTCTTTACCCTCAATTCCCATTTAAGTGGAATTGGAAATGATTTTCCAATTCCACATATTTAGATGGAAGATTAAAATGTTGGTTTTGGGGGTAAATGGGAATTAACAAACCCCTATTCCGGTTTCATGTTTTGAACACAAACATCGAAAATGTCAATTTTGGAATTTGACAATCCCAATTCCAGTCTAATTCCAGCTAACAAACAGGCCTTGAGGGAACTCAAACATTTCACTAAGCTACTGAGCTCAAAAAGAAAAGTGAACACATGCATACAAAATAAACTCAGTGACTTGTTGAAGCAATTTGGAGGCTTTAATGAGCCGATGAGAAAACATAAAACAAACATACAAGTGACAATTGGGCTTGAACAAAACCAACTCGTAAGCTCGATGAGACAAAAAGTACTTTGATGCATTGATGAGAGGGGTCCAAGAAAAAATAACTTAAAACCAATTTACAGACATTCATATGATTTGAGGGTCAAGTTATCATGCAGGGGAAATAATTAGGTCATGAATTAAGAAAAGGATCTCATAACATTAACATTAATCTTTAGGATAAAAGCAATTGACTTATGATAATAATAAAGGGAAAGGGTCGGTCAATCGATGAGACAAAGACCCTTAGTTGAAAAACATAAAGGGGGTTTAGCTGAAACAATATGTCAACAAAAGATTAGAAAATACCACCAATAGATTTAAACATTGATGAACATAAGCCAACATAATAAAACCCTAACCCTAATGCAGTTGTAGAAAACTACTCCAACAGGGTGTAGAAAAAAAACCCTAAAAGAGAGAGGTTGTCCTTAATATTTTTTTAGGCCTTGGCCTTTTACTGCACCACTTGGTGTTGTCTTTAAGAGGTCAACCAGAATATATTTCTCCTTGTTACCCAATTCCACCACATTAGACCTATTCTCTCCCTTAGAAGATTTCAACTTAGAAACATTTGCATCACAATTTTAGGACAAGATAGAACCTAAAGAAGGACCCAAGTCAGGGGACAACACAATTTCATTAGGTTTAACAATGTTTAGATTCTATAATCACCTTGTTCTCTGGGGCTCAAATAGAAGGTTCCAAAGTGGTATCCTTATTTTCTATAGCAGTAATATCCACTTCAAAGAATATATCATCCAAATAAAAAAATAATCAGTTGATAAAAGAGAAACTATTTCTCATAAAAAGTAGAGTCAAATGGGCATGAATTATGTCAAAGATTCAAGAGACAAAACCAAGTTATATTCAAAAGCTTTGCTATTAAACCACACTATTAAATTTAGTCAAAATATTGACTTGTATAAAGTACAGAAGAATATAGACAAAAAACAAATTTTATGATACATATGCATAATATCAATATAAACATACAAAATTAAAATGACCAAGATTGATGTCACAAATATTTGACATTTTGGTGCAATATTGAGCTAAATATAAACACCAGGTTGATGTTTTTATTTAGCCAAGGGTTTTTGTACTACAACTTGAGAGAGAGAGAGAGAAAAAAAATTTATGAAGACAAACATGATCTACCCATGATCGACAACTCGATCATTTTTTGAAGGTTGCCAATTCCAGTTCCCACATAGCTCACTCTATCTTTTCTCACATTCTTGTTGACATCGACATATCCAAACCTCTTCATGGGGATGCAATTTTGATGGTCAAGGACAAGCCTTTGACACAACCACTGGATTGCAAGGGCCTCCCCTTTTGTTGTCTTTATTGCTTTTCTACTAGTTACCTGTCTTTAGACTGCTCTTTATTGTGGCAAATAGAATTCAATAGTTTCTTAATATACTTGTCTAGAAATTAGATCTCACATGAAGTTTCACACTAAGGATCCTCTAGAAAATTTTTGGTAGAATATTATATGAAGTCATTTGTTGGTTTTCTCCTTGTTTAAAAGATGAAACCATTTTCTTATGTTTTTAAAATTAGAATCACAATCCTCCAAACTTTTTTTTGCTTTATCTTTAAGAAAAACCCAAACAAATTCATGAGAAACATTGGAAATGTGGATCAAATTTTCAAAATTGCAATGTCAGGGGACAATCAAAGGCATCAAATAAATGTGATCTCATGGAATGCCATGAGTGTAGGATATGCATGAAATAAAGTTTTAGAAAGGCTTCCAAACTTTCAAGAAAATGCAATAGACAATACAAATTTTTACAATATAAGAGCAAGTAGGTTTCCACAAATTTTCCATCAATGTTTTGGATCACAATTTGTGATCCATCATCACAATGAATGATAGAGAGGACAAGGAGATCATTCATCCCAATGATGGATCATAGAGTTTGATCCAAAATGTTGATGCAAAAAAACTTACGCAATCAAATCCAGAAGCAACTTGGAGATTTTTCCAATATTCTTCTTGCCTGTGCCCAAATCGAGATTTGAAGATATTATGGACAAAAATCAATGAATGAAGGTAGATTTTTTCCCATGTTGTAATTTCCTTGGTAGGCATGTATATAAAATGTATAAGTATAGAGAAGGTATGTGAATTGATTTTCTTTCAAATTACCCAAACATTAGTATTCCAAGTGATATGTCCAAGCATAGCTAGATGCACTTGTCCCACATACAAAAGCAACATACCTTGTCATGTTATTGTATGTAGAGACCAATAAAAACCTTAGATTTATTTATTTATTTTTATTTCCCTCTCTCACATTGGATTACTTGTTTGGGATATTTTCTAGAAATAAAACTAACATCTTCAACTAGGAAAAATATCTAGTATCCAACCATGACCCAAACAATCTTTATTTTCTAGGCACAAGAAAAGCAAAGATAAAGGAAACCTTAGGAAAATTTTAAAATTTTCCACTTTCCCTTTTCTAATACAATAATAATTCCATTTCATCAACATGAAAACATTTTTCCTTTCTTATAGGTAGGGAATAATTATGAAAGAACACAACTTAAAACTTCCAAAGATGAGAAACAAGTGCAAGTGAGATAAGCGAGAAAGAAGATTGCAAGGTCAATTGTGAGGGAGTCTAACCAACATTTCATTTGTAACTTTAGTATATATTCAATAAAAAATGATGTCCTATGCAAATTCCATGAGGCTTCCTCCCTTGGTGCTCTCTCTTCTCAAATTCCAACCTATCAATAAGTAGAATTATGAATGACATGTTAGATGTACTTGTAAATGTTAGCAAAAAAATTATATTGAGGGAGATGGAGAAGAGTATATATAGATAGATAGGTCTCCATGGACATGTGACATCTCCTTTCTCTTTTCCTTTATATCTCTTATTTCTTTCTCATGTTCTACATTGATATCCTTCTCCCTCTCTCTTTACTTTTTTAATATATATCTATCCCTTATTTAACTATTTTTTACTATCACCTCATTTATCTTTATATAATATATTTATACTTATTTCTCATGCTCTGTATGCTCCTATATTACCATCTTTATGTTGCACGGGCATTAAAAATAACACATCCAAGAAAAATAAAATATAAAATTTATAGTAAAGAGGCACATTCTCTTCATAATAACAAGTTGGACTACTTTCATGACACCACTTATCAAGTTCCAATGTATAATTAAACAAATATTGACACTAAAAATGTTTTGAAAAGTTAATGCTATGCTAATGATATCCACTATACTTGTACATTAACCAATGTTGAGGTCATTGTTGGTGCATCGACTACAAAAGGCTTTAGCCATTAGTTTTTTGGAAAGAAGTATTGAATCTTTATAACATGAAACCTATGCTACTTAGAGGGAAATAATAAAGCTTTCTTTGTTGACTTGAATATAATGAGTGACACTTGGAACCTATACTTAAAGTGATTGAATTTTGTGGGAGAAAATTGTTTGGTAGAGTGCCCCAAAAACATGATCTCATGGTTTGCTATGATCGCATAATATGCACAAAATAGAATTTTTGAGAAGTTAGAAAATTTCAAGAAAATGTAATTGACTCGTATAAAGTCATTCCTTGCAACCTTTGTGCTCTAAAATAGGATATGGCATCAAACACAACAAAATGGAAGAGGATTTTGTTAGATTTTATACATGCAACTATCTTGGTAGACATGTATGTAAAATGAAAAAATGTAAACATATAAGTTTAGTATGTCATACTCCCTGTCTCTCTCAATTTACTAGAGCAATAGAAGGGCCCATATTGGCATTTTGATAGTATTATTCATTTTGCAATATTACGTTACTAGTAAAAAATGTGATGCTAATTTTAATAATTGTGGCCTAGAATGTTTTGTCAAAATGCTAATAGACATTTTAGTATATTCTAGAGTATATATAATTGGTTTTAAGTTCTTTTGATGAGTAATATTTCTATATGTTGTCATGAATTTTTTTAGAATTTAAAAGTAGTTGAAAAAGGGTGTTATCTCTTACATACAACAACCAAATAATTGTCCAATTGAGCTACCCAATGGACATTACAATTGAACAAAAAACACTAGTCTTACAACTGCTTCCATAATCTTCTACATCAAAATTTGTTGTGCCCTAGTTCTTTTAAGAATAGGGTTTTTCACAATGAAATCTCTCTAAACAAAGAAACTATTTTCTTTGTTTCTTTTAGGAAAACATAATAATGCCATCAAGATATGCATACAGGCTCAAGTCCATAATCATTCTGTCGACAAGGGTGTTGTTATGATTTTAACAAAGATCACATGGTCTTTAATAATATCGATATTGATATCATTATTAATTATATTAGTAATGATGTCAATATGATATTATTACATCATGTAGGCTATTTGCAATTATTTGATCTTATTAATAAATTGTTGCAGATGATTATTTATCAATAACCTATTGATCTTTGTATGAATATGCTATTGATAACTTATCAATGGAACATTGATAAGCTATCGACCCTTACCAATAAAAAAGATAAATAAGACATCAATCCATTGTGATTAACAAGAACCAATAATATACCATATAGAAAGATTACATAATCTCGTAATGATAGAGCATCTGGTGAATAAACCAAATAGTACATGCCAAGAGTAACTGAATGTAACCTATTCACTATAATGAGAGCATCTGACCAATGAACCACAATGAACCAAATATCAAGATCCTGTTCAGAGATTAAGAATCAAATATCACATGCTCAACTATTAAGATATCAAGATTTGTAGAGCTTTGACATCAAGGACAACAATTGGGTCAACACCTCTTTATGTATCTAGTTTATAAAAGGAGGGGCAATAACCCCCAATCCCTCCCAAAGATACTCTCCTTGTTAAAGATATAAAAAATATTTTATTTTTTAGGTACATACTCAAGTTTCACCTTATTCTCTAGAACACTTTCTCTCTCAAAAAGTGATATTGGGTTGAAATATGTTTTGTCCTTGAATGTAGTACTATATTCTTTAAAATATTTATTGCACTTTTATTGCCACAAAAAATAAAGATAGACTCATCAAATAGTATTCCAATATCCTTAAAAGTTTGTTTCATCCATAATATCTATGTACAATAGGATGAAAAAATAATATATTTAGCTTTCACGGTAGACAAAGATATTGAATCTTGTTTCTTTCTTGACCAAGCAACCAAATCAGGTCTAGGAAAAAATTCACCCCACTTGTACTTTCTCTGTCACCCACACAAACAACCCAATTTGCATTGGTATAAGAAATTAGAGTATAGTTAGATTTCCTTGGATACCATAATCTATAGTCTTGTGCTCTTTTCAAGTATCTAAAAATTATTTTAATAGGAAGAAAATGTGTTTCTATGGGATCTTGCTGAAATATAGCTACAAGACAAACTACATGCATGCTATCCAAACTAGTATTAGTCAAGTATACTAACCCTCCAATTATTGATCTAAATAAACTCTCACCAATCTAAGGAGATTTAAAACCTTTATCAACTTACAAACAATAGCCATAGGAGTACATATCAATTTAACATTTTCCATTCTAAACTTCCTAAACATTTTCTTAATATACTTTGATTGTAAAATAAAAATACCTTCATTTTTCTAATTGACTTTTAACCCAAGAAATAAAATTAGCTTCCCAATCATAGAAATTTTAAATTCCTCTTGCATCTCATCAACAAACTTCTTCCACATCCCATCATTTCCTCCAAATATTATATCATCAACATAAACAACTACAATCAAAATTTCATTTTTTTCAAATTTAAAATAAATATTCTATTAGTAGTACTTGTTGGTGCTCAAAAATGCTGGACCATTTTGAGGCCAACTGACAGACACACACAAGTGCCTCTACAATTCTGACTCGATTGAGCCAAGGCCGGTAGGCCTGAATCCACAATTGCTCTTAAACTGCGCAAACACATGTACAGACAAAAGCAATTCCTTCCAAAGGGGTAAACAATCCTTGGAGAAAAATAACCTAATCTCCTAATAGCTAAATTGCATGAAATCTACACTTAGAACTACACTATCACTAAAACCTAATTGAATGCTTTGTAAAGAGAGATATCAAATTTAATATGTAAACTACAAAACAAAACCAAATAACAATTTCAAATGAAATGAGATCAGTGCCTTAATACAAATTTTGGATTAGAGTCAATTACTTCTAATCCTACGTATAGTCAGAGACAGTTTTAAGGGAACTTACTCCTATAAAGCAAGACTATCATCCTACAAGCTTCCGTTGAATCACAATTCAAAATAATTCATACAATTAGTCCTATTGATTTTATCCCAAATTAAGAGGCTGAAAGGAACAACGATAGGTTCTCAGACCATACAGCTGCTATTCGAATTGCATAAATTAACTTTGAACAAATAAATCAAGGAAAATAACATAGTAGAACACCTTGTTACTAGAGTATTTGAAAAAATAATTGAAAATAAAATATATATAACCTCAAGAAGTATAAAACAACTTATCTGACATTAGCATTTGAAAAATTGAATATTAGGTCAAAATCCGTAGTTCAAGAGGTATTGTCCCAATTGTGTGTTGATGTGATCATTACAAATGTTTGAGTAAATATCCAAAGGTTCTCTGTGAAAAGGCATGCCCTTTCACAGGACCTAATCCTGGCAACTAACCCAATAAATACAAAATAAACCATAATAATGGTTTTTAGGGAAATATTTCACATACAATTAATTTGGTTTATTACATTTTAGGTGTTCGTGCATAATAATCCGACGTTTAGTTTCCTGCACAAAAACACCCAGTATTAGATAGGTCTTTGATAAAACCTAAAATCAAAATCATTATATTTATAATATATTAGGATTTCATATAGATCACCATTATTTATTTACTAATTAATAATTAATTGAAATAAATTCATGCCATACTTAATAAATGCATTTGATAAATAAAGTGGAGTATAAATAAAAATTAAATATTATTTATAAGTTGCCCACATTAATTATCAAAACATAGGAAATTTCATTTATAAGATAACACTTAGAACTTTAAATAAAAATATGAATTTATTTTCAAGATAAGACATAATCCATTTATATTTATTTTTAAAATATATTTATTCATAAACATAATGCAATGTAACATTGAAATATTAAAAACATTAGTGTAAAGAATTTTATAATTCACCCTTAAAAGGGGGCATTTACCCTAAATATCAAAACAATCCACTTATGGCAAGTATATTGATTTTACAAAATAATCACCCTAATGTTACAAAATATTTCTAATGTAAAATAATACTACAACCAGTATATATATAAAATACATATAGTTTTGGACATCTAAAATAATCTCACCTTCTAAATAAAAAATCTAAAATGTACATATTAATAAATCAATTAATTTGCAAAATGAAAAGCGAAAATCAAATTAAAGTAAGGTAAAATCATTAATACTCACTTTACCCTAATAGATTGTTCTTTTAAAATTAAAAATATAAGAGAGTAAAATGAAAAGTTACTTTTAGGTATTTGAAACTAAAAAGTTAATGGCAATTAACATTATTTCAAACCCTATGGACAATAATAATTTTACCAAAATAAATATATTTATATACTTTTCACTTTAGGGCTTTTAGGGTACTTTGAAATGAAACCCTAAAAGAACAATAATATTAGAAATAAATTAAAGTCTCATAAAAATATATAACATCGTATAAAAGAAAATCAATTACATTTATGATCCTAATAATTTATTTCTAAATTATTAAAAGGAAATTCAATAATCTAATATTAATATCTTTATTTATACATACATTGTCAAGGAATAGTATAGGTCAATTGGTAAGGGTAGAGTCGGGTAGTTAGGTAGGAAAAAGGATGGGTCGAGAGGTCGAGTATTCAACTCCCTCTCCCCATTATTTTTTCTAAAATCAGAAAATGAAAAATACATGGACAAATAATATTTACATTATTTAACTTGAAAAGTAATTAAGGAAAAGATTACTCCCTATGTAAGAAGTTGTATTAGCTTCTCACCTGCACATGAAAACATAGATAAATTAGTTTCTCTTCCTAACCCTCTCGAAGAAAATAAATAGACTAACTGGTTAGGGGGTAGGAGGGTAGGTAAATAGGAAAAAGGTTGGCTTGAGAGGTTGAGGGTTCAACTCCCTCTCGCCACCTTTTTTCCAGTTAATTACTTAAATGATTATCTTTTATAATTTTTAATTTTTAAAATGAACATGCATTGAAATAAAATAACTAACAACCTAATACATGACAATAAAATAATGACAAACATATATGCCTTTTTTTTCATTTTAATTTTTTAGCATAGGGAAATTATATAAAACTAAATTTTAAGGTCATACTTCCCTGACATTTCGTTCATTTAGAACCTGAAATTTTTAGTGTCAACAATGGCTCTTATTGGGGATGTGCATTCATGACTGGATGCAGCGAGATCCTAGTTATCTCTGAAAAAGTAGACCATAGTGAGAAAAGAAACATGAGGCTTAAATAAAACAAATAAAACAATAACATACAAGTTAGAGAATACTTCCTATTTTAAGAGAAAAATGGCTTCAAATATTGACTGTGAGTTGGGAACTCCTGAATAACTTCATTAGTATCCTGTAAATAGTATGAATTTTCACCTACTTTCGAGACGACCATGTAAGGTCCTAGCCATAACGCCTCAAACTTACCATGTTTTCCTTTATCTTGGTCTTTTGCATTCCATTTTAGTACCCAATCACCTTCTCTGAAAGATCTGTTTGATGCTCTCTTGTCATGAAGGGTCTTAATCTGTCGATGTTGATGAAGATTCCTTTCTTGCACTATTCTTCTCATCTCATCTAGCTCTGATAACTGGCTCAACCTATCTTCCATAAAATTTACATCCTTAAGCTCTTCTTCCTGGATGAACCGGTAAACTGGTAGGAGATTGTTCAATGGTAACCTTGCTTGTTTTCCATAAACCAACTCATAAGGAGCAAAACCTATCAATCTTTTCACTGTTATTCTATCTTCCCATATAGCTAGATTTAGCTTTGAGTCCCATGCCTTTTTATTATTACTCAACATTCTTCTGATAATCTTTAGTATATTCTTATTGCTTGATTCTGCTTGACCGTTCTCTTGTGGATGATACAGAGATGAGTATGATAGGTTGATGCCATATTTTACACAAAATTCTAAAAATTCCTTAGATCTGAAACACATGCCATTGTCACAAAGAATCTTACAAGGTACTCCAAATCTGGTAAGTATGTTGTCTGTCAAAAACTTGATGACCACCTTGCTTGTATCTTGTCTCATAGGTATAGCTTCAACCCATTTTGTAAAGTAGTATGTCACAACCAATATCCACCTGTGACCTCCACTTGAAGCATCTACAATTTCCCCAATAAAGTCTATTCTCCACATTTTGAAAGGTTCCTCAGTTTGTAAAGGGATAAGGGATAAAGCACCATTGTATTTCAATTTCCCGAAGAACTTCTGACAAGATTCACACTTTTTAACATATTCATAATAATCTTTGAAAACATGGGGCCAATAATACCCGACTTTCAATATCTTATGAATTGTTGTCTTAGTCGAAAAGTGACCGCCGCATACCTCATCATGTAACTTTTTAGTAACTAACTTAGCCTGATAAGTGTCTATACAAAATAGGAGGATACCATCATTATTTTTCCAATATAGGTCTCCTTGAATTAGTACATATCTGGATGCTTGTAACTTTATAATTCTTTTCTAATTATCACTTAGACCTTCTTGATACTTCATATGCTTTAAGAAGTAGACTATGTCTGTGTACCATGGACACTGCTCGATGCTCATTTCTGCACTTTCCAAATCTACTTGGTTTACTTGGGCTGCATCCAAATTTGTCTCTGCCATGAGTTTAGCCAATCCTTATCCTCTGATTAACTTAGTGATCTAAATTTCAATATCAAATTCCTGAATCAGATTAATCCATCGACATCATTTACCTGTGACTTCTGATTGCCTCAATATATCCTTAGTTGCTGCATTAGGTATAGATGCCACAATCTTAGCTCCAACCAGATAGGGTCTAAATGATTTCACTGATTTAACTAATGCATAAGCCTTCTTTTTATGTATATCATAGTTCAACTCAAAAGATTGTAAATTTTTACTGAAGAAAGCTATTGGTTTCTCATATCCTTCATCATTTTTTTGTAGTAAAACCACTGCGATGGTGTGGAAAGAAGAAAAGGAGAACAACTGAAATGGTTTGGAGAAATCAGGAGATTTCAAAACTGGTGCATCTTTGATTGCCTTCTTAATGCTGGCAAATGCTTCTAAGGCCTCATCTGTCCAATTTAGAACTACATCCTTCTTTAACATTTTTGCAATAGGTTTTATAATTTCTAAAATTTTTGGGACGAACCTTCTCACAAAGTTGATTTGTCAAAAGAAAGATTGAATCTCCTTAACATTTTTAGGTATCTAAACCTTATCAATTGCTTCAATCCTCTCTGGGTATATTCTAACTCCTTCCCTAGAAACAATGTGACCAAGAAGCTTACCCTTTGTTACCCCAAAATGACTTTTGTTTGGATTTAAGGACACTCCATATTCAAGGGATCTTTTGAAAAATTTCTCTAAATGCTTGCAATGGTCTTCTGCCTTCTTGGAATAAGTTGTGATGTCATCCTGATATATTACCATGATAATATCAATGAAATCCCCGAAAGCCACATCCATGGCTCTCTAAAAAGTAGCTGTGGTGTTCGTAAGTCTAAATGACATTCTTGCATAAACATATGTACCCCACGATGTTGTGAAAGTTGCTTTGTACTATTCTTCCTCTTTAACTTTTACTTGATTGTACCCAGAGAACCCATCCATCATGGATAACAATTCATTCCCCGTAACCTTTTGTAATAATGCCTCCATATTTGGTAATGCATAGTTGTCCTTTAATGGAGATATGTTTAGGTTTCTAAAATCCACACAAAGTTTGATATCTCCATTTTTCTTCCTAACAGGTACCAAGTTTGAAACCCAAGTAGAGTGTCTAATAGGCTTGATGATACCGTCATCCCTCATCTTAATGAGTTCCTCCTTCATCTTAGGAGCCAAAGTTGGATTGATTGGTCTTTGCCTTTGTCTAAAGGGCTTTGTATCAGGTCTTAGGGGTATCTCATGTTGGAACAAGTCTTCTTTGTTGGCCTTAAGATCGTCATAGGACCAAGCAAATACATGTCTATACTTTCTTAATAAACTAACAATATCAGATCTGATTTTAGGAGTAATTTTTTTACCAATGAAAACCTCTTTAGGAGTATGTTCATTTCCTAAATTTATCTTTTCTACTTCCTCTATAGTAATATTTTCCATTTTAACCCTACTATTAGAATCCTTATTATCAAACATTCTCTCTAATGCAACAAGGCCTTTAGGAATTTTATTAGTTTTAAGTTGAATTACATCTTTTCCAAATAAAGTATCATTTTCATCTATTGTTTCAACATAAGCATTTAAATCAATAGACTGATCTTCATACCTTTCTTCGCGTGCAAGGAATTTTATGATGTCTCTATTGTCCTCAAAGATTTTCCAATTATGGACATTATTAGGTATCGCTAGTCTTGATTTGATCTCTACCTGTGCAATATCTTCACATTGAATATCATTATGCTTAACTGCTAGGTTAGCCATGAAATCAGCAAGAATATTTTCATACATATTTATCCATGTTAATGAAAAATCATCAAAACATTCTACAGAATCCCAAACTTCATTCTTGTACCTTTTTAGGGTATGATTCTTAGTAAAAAACTTATCCCTAATCTGAGACACAACCAATTTAGAATCACCATAAATAGAAAGAATTTTGATACCATGCTTACCTGCTATTTTTAGACCTAATAGGAGTGCTTCATATTTTGCAGTATTGTTAGTACATTCAAAAGCTAACAAAAAAGAATATTTAAAGGATTTCCCATTTGGAGATATGAAGACTACACCTGCTCCATTACCACTTTTGCTACATGATCCATCAAAAAACATTTTCCAAATGAAATCACTATTTTCCTTAGCACATATTTCAATAGGACTAGTACTTTCAATGAGATTTTTATGATACGTACCTGGAAATTCTCCATGTCGATATGGCAGAAGTGCGTAACCTAACTTGGATCAATATCTTCAATGATGTAAGTAGATCTTGGTTCCTTGTCGATCCTTATAACCCTGTCATTCACTGGGATAGAAGCATAAGATAGATCTAATTGAACATTTCCACCTACTAAATTGGACCACTGTCTAGATAATAACATTCCATAACTAGGTGGTACTTCTACAACAATAATATCTATTTTATAAGATTTTTCAAGGCATGAAGGAAACTTAAATTCAACATTTTTTAGTATTCCAATAACTGGAACCAATCTATTATCCATAGCATAGCATTTTCCATAAGTAGTATCCACATTCATTCCTAATTCTTTCATTACCCCATGAGGCATAATATTAACTGCTACCTCGGAGTCTAGCATACAATTTTTAACTAATTTATTATTTATCAACAAAGTTAGAAAGAAAGGATCTACTTTAGTAGCATCTTCATTAACATAAGTTCCTAGGTAAATAACTAGTAATTCTTCATTATCCTTTTGTTCCTTTGAATCTTTTTTAACAACATCATTTATTATCTTGATCATTTCATTCCTACAATCAATTAATTTAACTATTTCCATTAGAGGGATAGAAATTTTTACCTGAGATAATGCTTGAGACATGAATGAGGTATAGTTTGAAATTTGCTTACCATTGCTTTGCTTATCCATAGGTTTTCCTATCTTTGATGTCTAATCAACTTGCCTTTTAGGGACATCTATCTTTACCTTCTTTATCTCAACATTCTTGTTCGAAATCTTGTACATCCCCACTGCTTGTTCATTACCTGAGTTCACATTCCTATTCCTTAAGCAATAGTTGCTAAGAACCTGTTCCATTGCTGCCACAGTGTAAGCCTCTCTTTCCTCTTTTTTTGTCCTTCTGATATTTGGATTTTCATCATTATCTGAAAAGAATTGTTGTTCCTATTGGTAACCTAACCTCATGTAGCTTTCATCTGACATGTATTCACCGTCTAAATCATCACTATCTCCTGACCAAAAGGGTGTAGATGAAAGAGCATTTATCATGGGCCTCTCTTCACATCCCTGGTTTTCCTCCTTTAGAATCTTTTGTGCTATAAGGAATTGCTCCTGGGGGTGAGGCATTTTGCAAATGTCACACCAAAGCTCATCCTCTATGAAATGATTATTTTTCTTAAGAGGGTCTGGAGTGTCTATCTTCTTTTTTAAAGGCTTTCCATTTTGTATGATAAGGCATGTCCTGCAACCTATATCTATCATTCCTATGGAAATTTCTATCATTCTTTCCTGCTTGAAAATGGCTTTTACTTGATTGTAAATTTTTCATCAAATTCATTAGTTCATCCATCTTATCATTTTCTTCATTCTTCTTTGGGACTGTAGGATTGAATAGCCTGGGATCATTTCTCTTATCAACTCTCCTAGCAACTATCCTATTATTTTCAATAGTCAATGCAATTTTGAAAGCTTTCTGTAATGTTGTCGGGTTATGAGACCTTATCTCATAATTCATTTTGACATCAAAGGTTGTCAAATAAAAGGTTATTAGAAAGGAATCTATAGGGCGAATCTCTTTCAGAATTTTATTCAACACTTTGTTAAACCTTTTATTATATTCTTTTACTATCTCATTCATATTTTTCTTTATACTGGTTAATTCATGAGACACAAAAGATGGATCTATGTGATCCCCAAACTCTTCCATAAACTGATCAACAAAGCTTTGCCAACAGGTAATTGATCTCTCTGGAAAATTTCTATACCACTCATTTGCACTATCCTTGAGTGAAAGTACTAACATTTTCATATGCACATCTTCATATGTTATATCAAATTCATAAACAACATTCTTAACATTTATTATATGTTGTTCTACTAATTGTGACCCATTGCCATTCAATTTAGGGATAGCAGCCTTTAACTTATTAGGTATTGGGTCAAGATAGCATAATATATTTGAAAAATCCAATGGTTTATATCTCTCATTTATTTCTTGAAATTTGGTATCAAATAGATTTCTATTATTGTTATTCTGAAAATATTGATTTTGGGGAATAGGGTTACCTCTCTGGTGTTGATTTTCCAGGTTACCATATTGACTAGTGTGAGGTTTTTGAGCCATATTCATTGGATTTTGCATCCATCCTCTGTGTTGTTGATGTTGTTGTTGTCCCAGATTTGCATATTGCCGATTTGTGCCCATAGCATATTGCTGTACATAGTTTTGGCCTCCACTCGGATGCATTGAACCCTACATTTGTTGTGCATGAAATTGTTGTGTAGGATTTCTTCTAGGCTCAGCATTAATATGATAATTTTCCCCTCTTCCCTATGTGTAATTTCCACATTGCTGCAAGCATTCACCCCATGTATTAAAAACCTGTGCACCACCCTGGCTTTGTGCACGGTTTCTTGGATATGTATATTCTCCGGCACTTCGATCATGATTATACTTAATTTCATCTTCAATATATCGACTATATACTTTATTTCCTCCTGCATTAATGTTTCCATTATATAAATAATCACTTTGTTGTAAATAAAATTCTTTATTACCTTTTATATCCTCAAGGTTGGCGTGAATATTTTTGTTATTATATTCATTCTCCCTGTGCCCGTACTGGTGAATATTATTTGGCATATATTTACCTTTAGTTTTAATATCTTCACCATACTCCTCCCGATCACACTACGCATCATGTATTTGATATCCATATTTTTCTCCATCAAACCGAGCATTATTTTGAATATCATATTCATCTTCCTGCGCAAATTGATGACTATTATTTTGTTTTTTATAAAAACTATTATCGTGCTACTCACGCGGGTTTACATGCTACTATGTATAATAACCTAACTAATTATTGTTTTTGAAACACTCCTTTTTACTTTACGCAAGATAGTGTTTAGGGTGCGTGTGGACCCCAGCATGATGTTGGTTATATAAATTATTTGCAAAAATATCTTCTATAACATTAATATCTTTCCTCCCCTGTGCATGTTTATGAATATTATTGGGCTGCATATTATAATGCATATATTTCACACCATGTTGCTTCTCATGTGTGCTTTTTGGTAGGCTATTATATGCTCCAGAACACACCTCGCCACCCTTGTTTTGCGCAGGCTGGGGAACTTCACTATGTTGCATGTTGTGCTGGGAATGAATGGCTTGCTTCATGACATAACAAGAGGGTTGCGTGAAAATCTCTTGATGCACTTCATTGTCTCCATGATACTCATTGTGTATATTCGACAATCTATCAAATTTATTATTAAATTTTTCATTGGGAATATTATCTTTCATATATTCCTCCTTTTCATAATCCCTCTTTTGCGCAAGTTTGAAGTCACATTGCTGCTCACTTGAGTCTTTAAGGTGCTAGTGCTATTTATAAAAACATTTATTATTATTCTACTCATCGTTCATACTCCCTTTCACACAATCCTACGCAAGTTGATGATAGTTATCTGGCTACTTGCGTGGATTAGTAGGCTGTTTGTAAAAGTTTCCTCTCCCTATGCAAAATAATATCCATTCTTTTACAGCTGCTGATGATAATATATACTATTTATATGCTAATAACGTGGCCTATCACTTTCCATTTCTCCCTTTTGTGCAAATGGAAGAAATGTATTTGATTGCTACTCTACGTGAGTAATTCTTGTATCATTTTGGCCTTGTGCAAGTCCATCTGGCTGCTCACGTGAACCTGCATGCTGCTGAGTATAACATTTTTATTGATTATTCTTTTTAAAATAATCCTCTTTATCCTGCGTAAATTTTCCACCATTTGACTGTTTATAAAGATTTTTTATTATACTGTGCACTTGGAATGTTTTGTTCCATATACTCCTTCCCTTGCGTAAGTGAATAAATAGTATTTGGCTGCTCATTTATATTTTTTCCAGCTTGCTCATACAAATTAGAATGATTCATATTGTGCACTTGCATAAGATAGTTCTGGTTTTGCATAGAATGATAAATGTCTTCTGGTTGTACTTTATCATTATATGCATTTGGCATTCCAAAAAATTTATTATCATAGTCATCCTTCTGCGCACGTGTATTCTCATAACCCATGCCATAAGTATATAAATTAGAATGTTGAAAATAACCATTTCCAGATACTCACCATGTAAATTGATGTTTGATGGCAGACAAGCATTATTTTCATCCCGTGTCTAGATTTTATGTTGTATGGGATCAATGTGTTGCGGATCATTCACTTGATGCATTTTTTTATGCTGAAACATACTAGCATTTCCCATACTTTTTCCCTCATTATTTTTTAGGTAAATATCTTCTTTATAATGTTTCTCAGTATTAACGTGCCGGCTGGATAATTCTTCATTTAATGGCAAGTTAAAACCATTATTATTTTTCCCACAAACTTTAGGGCCTTCTTTTTTTATTATAATAATTGACTCCCATTTCACTTTGTAGATAGTTTTCACATTTTCCTTCACTATTAATGTGCGGACCAATTTGTTTTTCATCTACCTGTGAATGGAAAAAATAAGGATTATCTTGTTGGGGCACATTATTAAAATGATTTTTCATTTTATCAAAGTTTTCTTGTCTTCCTTCTCCATATTGGGCATGACCATTTTCACCATCATTAAGTAAACTATAGATATTTCCCCTACGCAGAGGCCTTCCTTGCAAATTATGCAAATTATGTTCATTATCTTGATTTTGATTTTCCTCACCACTGCTATCCCTTGTAGTCCCTTGTGCATCGTCTTGATTTTCACAGTGATCATTATTGTCTCCCCACTCGATATCCATGTTATACATTGGATTAGAGAAAACCTTGAACAAATTTTTATCATTTCTCGCAGTCCTTTCTCCATTGTTTGGTTCAAACATAGGATTAACGTAACTATTGTTAAAAATATGACCGTTGTTCTTTCTATGAGGAGGAGTGTAAATTGGCACCTGAATACTTCTATTAATAGCTTCATTATTATTTACTTCCCCATTTCTGGCATCACTTCTTTCAGGTGAAATAATGCTTTCCCTTTCTATTCCCAACTTCCTAAGAGCTTCGTCAGGCTATCTTCTAAGGGCTCTAAGCATCTTCTTATCTTTATTCTCCAATCTAATCATCCCCTCAATTATTTCATCCATCCGCTTATCCTCCTACTCCTATTCACACATAGCTTCTTGATTACCAGGCTCAGAATATGGAAAAGTATTTCTATACTCATTGTTACTCATTGGGCTATGGTGATTTGAATTTGGGAACTGCTCATAGGAAAACTCCTGACCTTCATCTTTGTCAGGTTGCTTTTCGGGAGACACATACAAAATATTTTTTTTTAATTTCTTTTGTCTCCTGTTTGGTTTCAGTTCAGCAAGCAACTTATTCTTTAGAGATCTTCTCCCTAACATAGGCTTTTCCTGATACTGAGTTTTAGAGTCACCACCTCACCTTTTGTGAGGAAGAATATAATTTCTCTGAGTCCTTTATCCCAGTAGAGTCTCTGTAATAGTAACCAAAGATTTTGAAACTATCCTTTACTGATAGCATCCCCAGTAGAGTCACCAATTTGTTGGTGCTAAAAAATGCTGGACTATTTTGAGGCCAACAGACAGGCACACACAAGTGCCTTTGCAATTCTGACTTGATTGAGCCTTGGTAGGCCTGAATCCACAAGTGCTTTTAAACTACACAAATGCATGCACAGAAAAAAGCAATTCCTTCCAAAGGGCTAAACAATCCTAGGAGGAAAATAACCTAATCTCCTAATAGCTAAATTGCATGAAATCTACACTTAGAACTGCACTATCACTAAAACCTAATTGAATGCTTTGTAAAGAGAGATATCGAATTTAATATGTAAACTACAAAATAGAACCAAATAACAATTTCAAATGAAATGAGATCAGTGCCTTAATAAAAATTTGGGATTAGAGTCAATTACTTCCAATCCTATGTATAGTCAGAGACAGTTTTAAGGGAACTTACTCCTATAAAGCAAGACTATCATCCTACAAGCTTCTGTTGAATCACAATTCATACAATTAGTCCTATCAATTTTATCCCAAATTAAGAGGCTGAAAGGAACAACGATAGGTTCTCATACCATACAGTTTCTATTTGAATTGCATAAATTAACTTTGAACAAATAAATCAAGGAAAATAACATAGTAGAACACCCTGTTACCAGAGTATCTGAAAAAATAATAGAAAATAAAATATATATAACCTCAAGAAGTATAAAATAACTTATCTAACATTAGCATTTGAAAAATTGATTATTAGGTCCAAATTCGTAGTTCAGGAGGTATTGTCCCAATTGTGTGTTGATGTGATCATTACAAATGTTTGAGTATAAATATAATATCCAAAGGTTCTTTGTGAAAAGACATGCCCTTTCATAGGACCTAATCTTGGCAACTAACCCAATAAATACAAAATAAACCATAACAATGGTTTTTAGGGAAATATTTCCCATACAATTATTTTGGTTTATTACATTTTAGGTGTTTGTGCATAATAATCCGGTGTTTAGTTTCCTGCACAAAAACACCCAGTATTAGATAGGTCTTTGATAAAACCTAAAATCAAAATCATGTTATATTTATAATATATTAGGCTTTCATATAGGTCACCATTATTTATTTACTAATTAATAATTAATTGAAATAAATTCATGCCATACTTAATAAATGCATTTGATAAATAAAGTGGAGTATAAATAAAAATTAAATATTATTTATAAGTTGCCCACATTAATTATCAAAACATAGGAAATTTCATTTATAAGATAACACTTAAAACTTTAAATAAAAATATGAATTTATTTTCAAGATAAGACATAATGCATTTATATTTATTTTTAAAATATATTTATTCATAAATATAATGCAATGTAACATGGAAATATTAAAAACATTAGGGTAAAGAATTTTATAATTCACCCTTAAAAGGGGGCATTTACCCTAAATATCAAAACAATCCACTTAGGGCAAGTATATTGATTTTACAAAATAATCACCCTAATGTTACAAAATATTTCTAATGTAAAATAATACTACAACCATTTTATATAAAAAATACATATAGTTTTGGACATCTAAAATAATCTCACCTTCTAAATAAAAACTCTAAAATGTATATATTAATAAATCAATTAATTTACAAAATGAAAAGCTAAAATCAAATTAAAGTAAGGTAAAATCATTAATACCCACTTTACCCTAATAGATTGTTCTTTTAAAATTAAAAATATAAGAGAGTAAAATGAAAAGTTACTTTTATGTATTTGAAACTAAAAAGTTAATGGCAATTAACATTATTTCAAATCCTATGCACAATAATAATTTTACCAAAATAAATATATTTATTTACTTTTCACTTTAGGGCTTTTAGGGTACTTTGAAATGAAACCCTAAAACAACAATAATATTAGAAATACATTAAATTCTCATAAAAATATATAACACCGTATAAAAGAAAATCAATTACATTTATGATCCTAATAATTTATTTCTAAATTATTAAAAGGAAATTCAATAATCTAATATTAATATCTTTATTTATACATACATTGTCAAGGAATAGTATAGGTCAATCGGTAAGGGTAGAGTCAAGTAGTTAGGTAGGAAAAAGGATGGGTTGAGAGGTCAAGTGTTCAACTCCCTCTCCCCATTCTTTTTTCTTAAATTGAAAAATGAAAAATACATGGACAAATAATATTTACATTATTTAACTTGAAAAGTAATTAAGGAAAAGATTACTCCCTGTGTAAGAAGTTGTATTAGCTTCTCACCTACAGATAAAAAGTTTCCTCAAATTATATTTCTTTCACATGTGAGTGACCCTTACTCAAAATTATTTCTTTATTTATTAAAATATATCCATCTTCATCTAGTTTTTTCCAAAATACCTATTTAGTTCCTATCACATACTTATTTGATGGTCTTGGGACAAGCTCCCAAGTCTGATTCTTCTCAAAAAATTTCTAGTTCTTCTTTTATATCTCTCATCCAATACTAATCCTTGCAAGATTTTTTTACAATATTTGGTTCTATTTTTGAAATCAAGAACACGTCCACCTATTTTGCAATAGCTTTACTTCTTGTGATAACACCTCTATTCTTGTCTCCAATGATTTGTTTCTTTGGATGATTCTTCTTGTATCGTCTTAAAATGGAAGCACTTCCATGTTACGAATGTTTACCCCTCCGAGTAAGTGGTTTGGGGTCATGTTGAACGCCTTGAATGGGTACTCGGCTTGGATTTGGCTTTTTCCCCTATTCTGCCCTATTTTCCACTTCTTCCCGACATAATTCTGGCATCATGAATTGAAAACCTTAGATTCTTGACCTAGGTCAAGGTCAACCTCAACCTTGACCCTAGGGTTTGGGATCCTTGGGGTTAGGTTCCGGTTTCAGGGTTTCATCAAAATCTTGTCTTTTCCCTCTTCGGGGCCACTATTTCTCAGGTTAAGTGTTGAATTCTCAAATTAATATTTGAGGTGGACCTTTCTCGAGATTTGTATAGGATTCGTAATTTATTATTGGAGATTAGGCTTTCTCGAGTTTTCTGCCTAATGCTCAAATTAACTTTGGGGCTAGCCTTAACTTGAATTTTGTGACAAGGCTCTTAAATAATTATCTGTATTTCTATATTAAGGGTGGTCCCCTTCTAGAGTTTTGTGTCAAGACTTTAATTTTATTTCCTCTCCATGTGCACCTCTCTAGAGTTTTGTTCCATGGGCCCTTAATTATTGTTTTCTATGTGGCCTCTCTAGAAGTTTGTGCCCTAGATCACCATAAAAGGGAGTCTTCCTCTTTCATTTTATCCATCAAGTTTTCATGCTCAAGCACTCTCAAGCAAGAAGATCAAACATTCAAGCCTTCAAGCCTTCAATCATTCAAGCATTTAATTCATTCAGGAGATCCATTGGTAGCCATTGAAGAATTCAATCTCTATGGAGTTCTCTTGTTGAAGATTCCTCCATCCATTTCCATTCAAGCCTCTTCCTAATTCAAGATCCATTCAAGATTGGTGTTGAAGATCTAAAGATAATTGATTTGAGGCATCCTACATTCATTTGGAACATCCATACTTGTGGATTCAAGGATTTGAATCCTCCACAAGGGTTTCAACATAAGCAGGGTGAGTTGTTCCATTTACTTTGTTTATTCCAACAATTTTAATTCAATTTCAAGGTTAATTCCTAAATTGGGGTTTGACTAAGGAAAACCCCTCCCCCCCAACAAACAAAACCATTTTTCTTGTAGGTACAGGTACGAGACAACAAATTAAAGTGCAGATTTGGATACCTTTTTCATCAAACTTTCAGGATCCGTGAACATAATTTCTGTCGGAGCTATTTTGGGTCAAGGATGACCTTCATTGGGGGGTATGATTGTGCCCCAGGGTAAGATTGTGCCCTGATATCTGGGTCAAAGTTGACCTTTCATTAGATCGGAAAAATATTTCTGGGTTTTGTAGATCTCATAGTTTCAATTTAGGGTTGTGAAAATCAATAGTTTTTGAGACCCTCTAATAGGGTTTTCACCTGATTCTTTTTTGGCGGTAAGTACCTTTATTTCTTCATTTCAACATTAGTCTTCTACCTTTACTTTCCATGTCTATACAATTCCATGTAAGTATAAAATATTGGCTTTGGGGTCTCTTTTATGTGCAAATCATTGTTCTAGGACCTTCAACCATATTTTTCATCTTACATTTTGGTGAACCCGACAAGCTTACCCCTTTCTTTTGTGGAATTAGATGCCCTATTGTGTTTGTGGTGTTCAATTTCCTTTTCATGCTTATAAATTTCTTTTGAATGCATTTGGATATATCTAGATCTACTTTTTATGCATTTCTTTATTCATTATCATGTTGCACAAGTTGTTTCAAGTGTTTTTCAAGTGCCTTATGGATAGGGATCATAATCCTCCTAATTGGGATGAACCTTTGGATTTGGATGTTGATTACTCCCTTCCTAATGAAACCATTGTGAATGATCCCTTGGATAAAGACATTGATTTATCCCCTCCTCAAGAAGAAGCTTTGATACAAGAGGTTTATTTATTAATGGATGACATATTCATACATGATGATAACTCTTTTTCTAAAACACACTCCCCTTATACAAACATTTTAGCGAAAGAAGATGACATTATAGATGCTTTACCTCCATTTGGGATTCCTTCTAGTGATGAGGCATTAGCAGAGAATGATATGGTTTCCCTTAATGGTCTCCCTCTTAGTGATGATCTTATGGAGAATCAAGATTCTACCTCATCTCCTCCTAGGATGTCTTCTTTGCTTCCTTCTTGTGAATCTATTTGTAGTGTTGAGACAACTAATATGGTTTTTCTGAAACCCTTGTTGACTGTCAAAGGTTGTCCTCACATTACTATCAAAGGTAAACCTATGGAGTCTTTAGAGTCTTTCAATGATCAAGATTCGATAGCTCACACCTATCGTACAAGGAGTAATCTTCAACCTAATTCGGTGGTTTCTACTTCTTTTCCACCTTCTCAACCCATTCTTCCTCCTCCACCCCATCTTCCTAGCAAGGAGTATGATTTGATAAACCAATTACAAAATACCCTTGCCAATATTTCTTTATGGGAGCTTCTTCAAACTTCACCTACTTACTATGAAGCCTTGCAAAAAGCTCTAGCAACTCTTCCCACTCCACCTCCTAATCAAGAGAAGATCAATAACTTCTTATAGTGTATGCATGCTACCCCAGGTCCTCCTAACATTGTATTTACTCAAAAAGCTTTACCTTCTAAAGAAGTTCAAAATCAATATGATGCTCTTATGGTTGTTGTTACTATCAATAAAAGTATCATTCATAGAACCTTGATTGATAATGGATCTGGGCTTAATATTTGTAGCATGGACATGCTCAAAGAGATTAAAGCCGATCGTTCAACTATTCAACCTGACAATGTTCTTATACGTGGCTTTGATAACATTGCTAAGAACACTTTGGGAATCATTACCTTACGTATCAAAGTAGGTCTGGTCATCTGGAATACACCTATTCATGTTATTCTTGGATCTCTCAATTATAACCTTCTTTTGGGTAGATGTTGGTTGCATGAGATGCATGCTATCCCTTCCACCCTTCACCGTAAAGTCAAGTTTATACAGAACAACATGATGTATACACTTCATGCGGATGATGCACCAAATCCTTGCTTGAATATTCAAACCTACACTACTCCTACTCCTAATAGTAATCCTTCTTCCTCTAATGCTCTTCTTGATGATGATTGGGGAACCTTGGATTTTAATCCTAGCTTTATTGGAGAGTATAAGGTTAATGATCTTGATTTTAGGAAGCAACAAAGAGAGTTTGAACAATGAGTTTTTACTTCTACTTCTAATACCCTTTGTAATAACTTTGTCACTGCTTCTACCCACAATGAATCTGTCAAACCTACTAATAATGACCTAGTGACTACTGTAGTTCTGTTGACTCCTTTTGATATGGCTTCTCATTATGGTCCTGGTTATCATTTCCTAGTTAAACAAGGATTCAATGGTCAAGGATGTGGTAAGCATAAACATGGAATTCAAATGGCCTTACAGAGTGGGGGGCATGAGAATTCTTTTGGATTGGGGTTAAATCCTCAACAAAAAATCAATGTTAACAACATCTCAAATAAAACTTCAAAACATGATGAACCTATGAAGGAATTTGACCAAGAAGTTCTTCTACCTAAACTCCTTCATGCTAAAATGATTACTAGATCTAAACACAAAAAGAAACGTAGTCCACACTTGAAGACTCTTCCTTTTTGTTTATATCATAGATTTCATGATCACTCTACTAATGAATTTCAAGCTTACATTATAAGACTAGGAAGCTCATTGATAGTAAGGTTATTTATATATCATGTGGCAATAAGTTGTATTTCAATCTTGTTTTCTCTAAATAACATTTATGTTCCTATTATGGAGCTCCACATTATGTAAACAATGTTAGCCTAATCCTTGGGGGCTTGTTGTCTTGTATAGTGTTGTGATCAATATAATAGGTCCCCTTCCACCCTTGTTCCTATGCTTGGGGGGCAAGGATGTCATCTCCTTCTTTTCTGTCTTTCCAGGATCCACTGTTCCCTTGGTTAAGCAGTATCTATCTATTATGTGATATCCAATCATACATGAAAATTTTAGTTTTCATTAAGGATCTTTGTCCTTTATCATAACCTAATTATTATTTGACATTAGGTTTCCAAGGCTGATAAATCTCTCACCTTGGAAACTGAATAGTGTGATATCCCTCACAAGGGTTACTTTTTCACTTCTTGCATGATATCTCTTTGCATTCATCCCTTTCATGGCCTCATAAGAGCTGTGACCTTCTTGGCTTGGACTGGGTGTTGTCTATGGATATTGTCTTGATGTTGAAGAAGGATTTATCCTCGTTCTTTTTTTTTCCTTAACATGTCAAAATAGTATGTTTTTTCCACCTTAAGGAGGGGGGCATATATACGGCCTCCTGCGTTCTATATTATGCATTTTTTTCTAACCTTTTGTTTTGCAGCATGATAAATCTTGGAAGGTAACACACATAAGTTACTAAATCCTGAAGAGACACACATTTTCAATTTCAAATATGCTAAATCCTTGGAAGGTAACGCACATAAGTTTCTAAATCATGAAGAGACATGCATTTTCAATTTCAAATATACTAAATCCTCTGAAGGTAACGCACATAAGTTGCTAAATCCTGAAGAGATACACATTTTAAAAATGTATTATATGGTGATATGAGGATATGGATCCATGGGTACTTCATAAAAGCCATAAGAAGATGCACTACATACATGCACAAAGCCACGAGAAGGCACACAACTTTATGGGGTGACTATCAAGTGGTTTCTTAGTGGGCCATCCTATCCTTTTGTGGTTCATAGTGAGATACACACATCTTACTGGGCGAGCTAGCCACTCCTCTCTCCCCTTTTCTCTCTTTTTCTAGTGATGTCTCTCTTACTGTAATCTTGGAGTTGATGAAGACTTGAGTCCCTGGGGGCTTGAGGTTTCCTTTGTCCCTTTGATTTCAATAAGATTTTCTTTTTCTTTGTGATCTCCTTTACCAAGAGTTTGCATCGAGTCCATACTCTTGCTAAAGTGGGGGCTTAATGTATCATCTTAAAATGGAAGCACTTCCATGTTAAGAATGTTTAGCCCTCTAAGTAAGTGGTTTGGGGTCATGTTGAACTCCTTGAATGGGTACTCGACTTGGATCTAGATTTTTCCCCTATTCTGCCCTATTTTCCACTTCTTCCCGACATAATTCTAGCATCATGAATTGAAAACCTAAGATTCTTGACCTCAGGGTCAAGGTTGACCTCTTAGGTCAAGGTCGACCTCGACCTTGACCTTAGGGTCCAAGATCCTCAAGGTTAGGTTCTGGTTTTGGGGTTTCATCAAAATCTTGTCCTTTCCCTCTTTGGGGCTACTATTTCTTGGGTTAAGTGTTGAATTCTCAAATTAATATTTAAGGTGGACCTTTCTCAAGATTTGTATAGGATTCCTAATTTATTATTGGATATTAGCCTTTCTTGAGTTTTGTGCCTAATGCTCAAATTAACTTTGGGGTTGGCCTTACCTCTAATTTTGTGAAAAGGCTCTTAAATAATTATCTTTATTTTTATATTAAGGGTGGTCCCCTTATAGAGTTTTGTGTCAAGACTTTAATTTTATTTCCTCTCCATGTGCACCTCTCTAGAGTTTTGTTCCATGGGCCCTTAATTATTGTTTTCTATGTGGCCTCTCTAGAAGTTTGTGCCCTAGATCACTATAAAAGGGAGCCTTCCTCTCTCATTTTCTCCATCAAGTTTTCATGCTCAAGCACTCTCAAGAAACAAGATCAAGTAATCAATCATTCAAGCCTTCAAGCATTCAAGCATTCAATTCATCAAGGAGATCTATTGGTAGCCATTGAATAATTCAATCTCTATGGAGTTCTCTTGTTGAAGATTCCTCCATCCATTTCCATTCAAGCCTCTTCCTAATTCAAGATCCATTCAAGATTGGTGTTGAAGATATAAAGACAATTGATTTGAGACATCCTACATTCATTTGGAGCATCCATACTTGTGGATTCAAGGATTTGAATCCTCCACAAGGGTTTCAACATAAGCAAGGTGAGTTGTTCCATTTACTTTGTTTATTCCAGTAATTTCAATTCAATTTCAAGGTTAATTCCTAAATTGGGGTTTGACTAAGGCAATCCCCTCCCCCCAATAAACAAAACCATATTTCTTGTAGGTATAGGTGTGGGACAACAAATTAAAGTGTAGATCTGGATACCTTTTCGCTGAACTTTCAAGATCCGTGAATAGAATTTCCGTCGGAGTTGTTTTGGGTCAAGGACAACCTTTAGTGGAGGGTAAGATTGTGACCCAAGGTAAGATTGTGTCATGCTATCTGGTTCAAAGTTGACCTTTCATCAGATCGGAAAAATATTTTTGGGTTTTGCATATCTCATAGTTTCATTTGAAGATAACAAAAATAAATAGTTTTTGAGACCGTCTGATAGGGTTTTCAACTGATTCTTTTTCAGAGGTAAGTACCTTTATTTCTTCATTTCAACATTAGTCTTCTACATTTACTTTCCATATCAATACAATTCCATGTAAGTATAAAATATTGGCTTTGGGGTCTCTTTTATGTGCAAATAATTGTTCTAGGACCTTCAACCATATTTTTCATCTTACACTTCTATACATATATAGGAGTTTTAGGAGAAATTGCTAGAGTATCTTCTATGTCATTCTACACTTTGTTTCTTCAAAATTCTCTTCTTCCTCTTTTCTAGTTGACTCATCTAATTCATATCCAACTTCTACTTCTATATTCTATGGAATGTTTTCATCAAATTTTACATTTGTTCTTTCAACTATCCTTCTTAGTTTCTTGTTGTCAAATTTGTAATATTTTCTTTTACTAGACTATCCACATAATAGTACTTCATCATCTCTTGTGTTAAACTTTCCCAAGTTTTCTCCATCTCTTTCAATATAATGCTTACTTCCAAATACTCTAAAATATTTCATAGAAGGATTTCTTGTATACCATAACTCATAATATATCTTTCTAAAGTTTCTTTTGATTTGTAATTTTTTAAGTGTATATACTACAGTATGTATTACTTCTCTCCAATATAATTTTAGTAGATTTTCTTCATTCATCATTTTTCTAGTAGCATCCTGATTTGTTCTATTCTTTCTCTCAATTGCACCATTCTGTTGTGATGTTCTAGGTGTAGACAAGTGCCTCTTTATCCCATGATTCTCATAGAAATAAATGAAGTCATTAGAATTAAATTATCCTCCTTTGTTAGATCTTAAGAATTTGATTTTTATATATATTTCAATCTCAACCAATGTTTGAATATCTTGAAATTTTCCAAATCTTTTGATTTTTATTTTAATAGAGTAACCCAAGTCATTCTAGAATAATCATCAATTGAAAGTATGAAATACCTATCACCTTGTTGACTTATTATTCTGGTTAGACCAAAAAAATCAGTGTGCACTAATTCCAATAGTTTAGTAGAAGATTGTTGTTCAACCTTAAAAGTCCTCCTTGTCTATTTTCCAACTTGACACTCTCTGCAGAGAACTTTATTAGGCTTCATAAGCTTTGGTAGATTTATTACAGCTTGAATTGAAATAGTCCTCATCAGATTATCAAAGTCAATGTGAAACATTCTCTAATTCCATAACCAACTCTTATTGATTACAATTGTCAGAAAGTATCCACTAGTATTCTTCAAATGATAAACATTCCTATCTATCCTCTTTCTAGCAACAATCGTAGTTTTGTATTTTTTTTTATCTCAAAACCATCATTCTAAAAAATAAGATTGTATCCATTTCCACACATTTCACTAACACTCAAAATATTATGGTTTAAGCCTCTATCATAATAAACACTATCAATATTATGCTTTCTATCAAAACTGACTGAAACTATTCCAACTATCTTAGTAGTTTTATCATCTCCAAATTTGACATCACCTCCATCATATTTTTTCAACTTAATAAAATTACTCTTGTCACCAATCATACAATTTGAATAGCTATTGTGAATAATCCAATCATGTCTATCTCTTCTAGCATGAATACAAAACACCATTAGCACCAGCTTTTGGAGATTTTCCTTCCATAATTTTACTAGGGTTATCAGAACAAGGTTCTTGCTCTAAAACCAAGAACATCCATTCATCATCTTATTCATAATAAAAAATACTAGAATATTCTCTAAGATAATAAGCCTTCTTATTTATCTTTCCTTTTCTTTCTTTATTTTTACTATTAATGATTCTGTTAGATAATATACAAGCATAATAACCTATCTTACAACAACTAAATAATTTAAAGGGAAACTTATCTCTGTATTTTCTAATTCCCTTCTTCATATTCCTCACAAAGTTTTCCTCAATCTCATCAAAGTCTTCCTCATCATTTTTGTCATCTTTTACTGATTTAGTAGCTTTAAATGTAGTTTATTTCCTCTCACTAGTGGTACCAAACTCTCTAATCTCAAAAGCAAGTAAGGAGGCATACATCTGTTCTCTGGTATACTTGCTTGAATTTTTTGATTCTTCTATAGAAGAAACCTTAGAGCTATAATGTTTAGCAAGATTTTTGAGCACCTTTTTCACAACTTGATCTTATTTTAGATCACAACCAAGACCTCTTCTCTTGAATTTAAAAAATCATCCACCTTTTATAGTATCTTTTTTAATTATCATCTTCTTATATCCATAAGAATTCAAATTGAGCTTTACCATTCTACAAATTATCTTGTTACAATAGGTCATCTTTTTCATAAGTATTCTCTAACTTACTCCAAACAACATTAGAATATTCTAGAGACATAACTTTTGTTAACTCAATTTTAGAAAAAGCTCTGAAAATAGAATATCGTGCCTTTATATTATCTTCATAAGCATTGACCTCATCAAGAGTATTCAACCTTTTCATTGGTTTTAACATATTCTTTCGTAACAACCTTCAAAATCTCATGACCAAGAGATCTAATATCCCTACATATTTATCTTCCAAAAACATAGTTCCATATTAAACATAGGAATAGTTAGTTTGTGTGCCATCACTATCTCCTTAATTAGTTAAGCTCTTCTCTGGAAGGAACCAAATCTCTAATACCAATTTTTTATTTATACACATGAAAATTGAGAGTCAGGGAATGAATCAATTGTCAATAAAACTTATAAATATTTCCTTGAATTAGATCCAAAAAAGCTTATCTTTAATCTTCAATCACATAATGATATAAACATGAAAGGAACATGTGAAAATAGAAATCACCACGCACAAGGAAACACTATATTTAAGTGGAAATTTTTTTTAAGGAAAAAACCACATAGAAGATTAATTCTTAAATATATAAACACCTATTAGGGTGACATCGATCAAGGTGATTTTACAAATAATTCTCACTGTAGAAAAATTCACTGATTGGAAGATAACATATCACATCCTAGATGAAGGAGAATAAAATATAAATTATCCACCACTAATGTACTTCTACAACTTGACTACAATTTTTGAAATCTGATAAGGAAAGGGATATTTTAGTTAAGACTGGGGGGTTCTATGATATTAGTAAATTAAAGCCATTTGGGGTATGGTTTTAAAGGTTCTCATGAAGTACTTCACTCTGGACGGTTGTTTTACTAGGTCTCATAGCTATCATTTTGTATTGTTAAATCATTTTAGGCATAAGATCCTTGTTTCCTTCCCTCATTTTCTTCTTGAGTCCCTTAATCATAGTATGAAGGAGAATAGGAAAAACCCTAAAAATCCCATGTTGCATGAAGGTCTCATCTTTCTTATACATGAGAATTATAGGGAGAAAGCTCAGGCGTTGGTTCTTAAACCTATTCAGGAGAAGATTGATAGGGGAAAAAGGAAGGTGGAAGGGTCTGAAGAGAGTGCCAAAATCAAGAGCGCGACCCTTGTGAAAAAATTTAAAACTGGAAAAATGGCGTTACATTCTAGGGTAGCTAGGAGTCTGAGGTTGAGGGGGATGCTCCCCTAGTGACTACTCCTTTTGTTGAAAAGATTGTTCCTAGGTTTGAGGTTGGGGAAGGTATGGAAATGGAAGATGATGATGAGGGTTCTTTAATGGGTGGCAATGAGGCTAAGGGATTTGATGAGAAGGAGGACATGGAAATGAAAGATAATGATGAGGAGAACTAGTAAATTTTAGCTTGAATTTCAATGATGATTAGTCAATTTTTCAATGTAAATTGGTCAACCAAATGACCATTATTGTTGTCTAACTTTCTGCGTCGATTATTCAACACATTATATGTTTGTCACATATTCAACCTTTATAGTTGTCGAACTATTGACTTATCCGATGTCAAAATCATCACTTTAATCTAGAAGAATGTCTGACATATTGTTCATCTTTTTCTACCAATGTTGGTCGCATTTCTAACCACTTATGGTCGGAAAATCGATCAATGAAATATGTTGACTGTATAGCATTGTAGTCAAACTTACAGTAGTGTGGTTGAAATGGTTGTTAAAATATTGATGACAGATGGTCAGGGAATTCGTCAAGAGTATAGCATTCTAGTCAAATGTATAGTCTTTGTTGGTCGAAAAATCGACAGAAAATTTAGTTTTAAAAAATAAAAATAAAAAATATTATGAAATCTATTAATACATTATGGTGATTTATGGGTGCCATCTATATGTGATTTGGCTATTATGGGTGCCATCTAATGTTTTCTTCATGGGTGCCGTAGTTTTTTATCTTGTTGGTAATGTTCTATGTTCCACAATGACGAGGATGTTCCCATGTTGGAAGAACTGGGGCATCTCTTCTAAATTGGTCATTGTAGTATGCAAATGTTGGATTTAATTTGTTATTTTTTCCTTTAACAATGTGATTTGTAGATATATATTTGTGTAATATTTTTGGGTATTGTCAATATAGACATTTGACCATAGAGTTCACTTATATCTACGTTATCCTTTCTTTGTGTGCTATTGTTTATGCCACTGGTAGACAAGCTAATAAGGTGATATTGTGATTTCTAGAGTGTTGTTTTTGCTATAAATTAAAATTTAAAAAATTGTTGGCAAACCGTGGCCTGGAAAAGGGCTCATGGAATGTGTTTTTCAGAAGTTTGTTATATATGGAGAGTACTTTAATTTTTTTTGTTGCCAAATATGTTTACTAATACAATTGTTTTTGAGTTTTCTTATGATGGAATTTGGTGATAAACTAACCATAATCCTATTAATGTACTTCTTTCATGTTTGGAGATTGGAATTCAAAATTCAATTGATGGTATCAGAGCTTCATGTCCAGTTTAGCCGTATTGCTGACCTTGTGGCTTATTCCATTATATTGTGTTAGTTTCTCTATGCATAGTAAAATGTTAAATCTTCTTGTAACTAGTTGTCAAGCAATCATAAATATCATACCCAAGTACAAGATAAAGTAGATATTTATATCTCCAGGTCTCTATGTATCATACTGACTGGTGTTTTATATTTGTAAGTGTTATGGTGATACACAATAATATCCATATGTGCCTGTAAGGCTCATCTTTTATTATAATGGGATTTATTTTTGTCATCTTATAGTTTCCAAAGAAACTACATTCCATGTGGATGAGTTCTCACCTCTTGTTCCCCTGTTCCCAATTTTGTCCCAATGTCATTATCCTGTTCAATTAGCATACACTAAAATTTTAGGGGTGTCTCAGGCATCTCCTATGTGTGTTCTCCCATTTCACCATCCTCCACAAGATGAGAGTCAATAGATCATATAAATATTCTATCATTTTGTATTTTGGATGACATGTGAAAGTTCCTTACAAGGTGATTTTGGCTACTATTGGATTGGGGTATGTTTCCAACTTTGAGCATTTTAGCATACAAATGTTGAACTCCTTTTGCAAAGTTTAATATTTAAACCACTGTATTAGTATGAATTGTAGCTTAGATGATGTTGTGACTCATATGGATGTATCTTTTGTATGTAATAGAATGTAGCCAACCTATACATGTGACTATATATTATATCTAGTATCTTGATTCTCCTTCCTTTGGTTATTATTATTTAGTATAATACCATGAACTAGAAAATAAACTAAATATAGGAATGCAATTGAAGCACCTTACCATTAGAGCTCAAATGTATGAGACTAGATGATCTAGAAATTTATTGACCTACAAAGCATTTAAATAGACCCACCATTAGTATCTTCTGAAAGGAAACTATTGTTGGCTCTCTTTTATATGAACTTATAATAAGAAAGCATTGTAGGTTGATCAACCTCACCCTAATTTCTACATATTAATAAATCACGTTCCATGAAAAATAAACACCCTACAAGAAACCCTATTTGATTTATCCCCAGTAATTTGGAATTGCTTGGTTTATCAGTGATCCTTATATGAGGAATTTAGATGCTGGAATCTATAGTAACAATCAGTGAGTAAAGATTGAGAAGAAATTCAAAGGTGTATATAATACATATTTATTGCTTAAAACTATTCATAATGGCGGTCAAGGGAATTTCAAGGATTAGTTAAGAAATCAATATCACTGAAATGAGATTTTTGAAAAAAAGGGCTTCACACTCCATGATTCCCTATCATTGCATTATTAGTAAGAAAATTTCTCCTTAGATGAATATAGGATCAATACAGAAAGTTAGAAGTTCAAGCTACATATCTCTTATTTTTAAGGTCATTGCATTATTAGTTAGCAACTTTCTCCTTAGATGAATATAGGATCAATACATAAAGTTGGAAGTTCAAGCAACATATCTCTTATTTTTAAGGCCATTCTTTCATTTTTGGAAAGTATTTCATGTAAGTCTCCTGCTAACTATAAGCAAGGGAAAATGGATGTCGAAAGCAAGAAGGAATGAAATAAAATAGATAGAATTTATCTTATTTATATATTAAAATATGTAGACCTTTAATTGATTGTGTTTTGAGCAATCAAGTATATGTTCATATACTTATGTGTAATAAAGAGCTAGCTAATGGGCTAGTGTATAGTACGAGCTTGGATGTATGGCAGGTATATGAGGAGTAATAGGAGAGCAAGACAAATGGATTTATTTATTGTGCATCTTAGAGAGCACAAATCTTCAGAATTTTTAAAGCTTTTGATCTATTCATTATGGTTGTGAAAAACCAACATCCTCACTGATACTGTTGAAAATTTCAGTTTAGTTCCATGTAATCATATGCATGCTTTTATATTTCCTATCCTTAAAATGTTTTGATTCTTACAAATTAATAGTCTACATGTACTGTAATATTTGGCATTAGAAGTACAGATTCTTTCAAATTTTGTTTAAACTACTAGACATTTTGTAAGGACGCCCATAGTATTTGGACATTTTGTAATGGCACACATAGTATTTTTCAATGTTAAATCTAGATTATTGTTAATAAAAAATGCTACAAACAATTTCTTACTGCAAAGAGATTATGGATTTTGAAATCCGTTCTTGATTGTGGTTCTGCACAATGTATCATTTCCCATTTTCATTATCATTCTTTTGGATGGTCTATGTATACTATTAATTATGACTGTCGATAGTCATTGTTATTTGAATTGTACTAAGTTATGTCCTAACTCCAAACCATGGGGAGGTTTATCTCACTTGAACACCAAGCAAGAGATTCTTGTTCCTTTTTACACAATATGTACCGATTTTTCAAAGTTATTTTACAGTTTACTATGCAAGTAGTTTTCTTTCTTATTGGGGCAATCTAAAAGTATTTTGTTGTCATGGTAACTTCATTTATATCACATGTGCTTCAATATTTTAAGTATTTTCTTTTACACTATTGTGAGGCATCTTTTTTCACACCAGTTGAAAATCATTGTATTTTCGAGCATGCTAAATATATACCAGCTATTCCAACATTTTTTTAAATTTCTGGGTCACTTCATTTGGTTAATCAAAGAGACTATATGATGAAGGGTGCTCCCCTTAATACCGCAAACACACAACAAAAACATAGAACAACAACAATTTGCAAGAACAAAAAATGGGCTTCTTATTATCTCCACAAATGTGGAATTACAAACTTTCAGAATTACAATATGCAAAGCCACATGGGCATCTTCCTTACAATATTCTGAGGGACAAAGCCTCAAATGATTACCCAGAACTACTCTAAACTGCTCCGAACTGCCTAAGACAACACTACAGACCTTTCTTATATAAGCAATTTCCATCGCCTGAGAAGGTACCAGAAATTTAGCCCTTTAGGCCGACTAAACATAGAATTATTTATTTTTCACAATTATTACAATAGGGTCGGCTCAAAAGAAATACAAAATATGATTTTAGGTAACCCAACTTCCGGAGGCCATAAATTTTTAACCATAACTCCATTTTTCTATTGTAACCACTTTTCAGAAACGCCATGATGATATATACAGTGCCTGACATGCGCTAGCACCAGTCAGCTGGGGGTTGATCACGATCTAGAGCCTCTAAGGCCTTCAAAATTGACCTGAAAGATTTCGTACCCAAAAGCCTCAATAACTTCACCAATACTAATGATGTTGCAATGAAACTCAACTGGTAGGCTGAAATGACTAAGATGAACCTCCAACTGTGAAATCAAAACATTTTGAGATCGTATGACCAACTTACTAAAAATAGTAAGTTTCCATAAATAGAAGCTCTGCGTAAGATAGCCCTTATTGAAAAGAAAACAAAAAAAATATTTTTTGGGTGATGCAAGATTGCTCTTACACCCAGGATGCTCCTACATTAGACACCCAGGGTAATTTGAGAAGTGACCCTGTCACGACTTATGTGTGAAGAGGAAAACCAAGACGGTTAACCTCCTCCCTTGTCAGCCATGATGAATCTTCAACAAGTCATCCTTTCCACTTGACCAGATATTCTTCATATGTCCTATTCCTTGTGCTTCTGCCAACACGACTATCCAGTATATCCCCAATCTCTTTAGTAGCTGAAATAGTTGCTAGAATACTCCACTATGCTGTCGTGATCTCATCTTCAACACCTCCTTCATGATACTCTGTCAAATCTAAAATGTTAAACACTGGTGAAATATTCAGCTTAGTAGGCAATTCTACCTCATAGACATTTCCTAAATCATGCTTCTTCAATATCTTACATGGCCCAAACTTCTTCATTTTCAACTTGTTATATGTTCCAAACAGAAATCGCTCCTTCCGCAAATGAACCATGACTTCATCTCCAACTTGAAATTCTTTATGCCTCCTTTTCTCATCTACCTTAGCCTTATACTGCGCATTCATCTTGGTAATATTCTTCCTCACCTCCTCATGGATGTTCTTCAAATGTTCTACAAAATCTTCAGCTTTAGCACTACTTATTTCTCCTTTATCTATCTTCTTCAACTCATATGCATTTCTGGGACTACTTCCATATACAATCTATGGATGATGTGATGAACTAAACTTCAAATCTATCTTCAACTCTTCACTTTCTTCTAGTGTCATTTTCTGTGCTACCTTATTTGGAAAACTGGCTCCTAGAATCAAGTCCATCTGATGACTGATCTTTCTTACTGGTGGTAATCCATCAAGCACATTATCGGATACAATATCCTGAAACTTATTCAATAATTCTGTAACTTCTACAGGTACATCTTCTACTTCCTCTTTCCCAGCCTTTGGAATTAAGATAAAACACATATGCTCATGTTGCATACCATCTAAGAAATTTCCTCTATCAACAAAAGTTTTTCTTGCATTACCACATACCTTTTCTTCTGTTTCCTTCAATGGTTTTAGCTTATGTCGCACTCCATCCTTTTTCAGGGAATAGGTATTCGCACGACCATCATGTACAACACACTTGTCAAACTGCCATGGTCTACCCAACAACATATGCCATGCATCCATAGATATGATATCACATAGTACCTCATCATGGTATCCGCCAATCTTGAACTTCACTAGGCACTGTTCATTGACCATGACCCTGTGGTCATCTTGCACCCAGGCAACCCGATATGGATGTGGATCTTTCTACATCTTGAGCTTCAAATTTGTCACCATCTCTTCTGACACCAAATTATCAGTACTGCTACTATCAATAATCACATCACAACACTTACCCTCACACTTGCACCTAGTGCGAAATAGGCTCCTCCTTTGTTCAGGTTCATTCTCACCACTCAACAGGACTCTTCTGTTAATCAATGTTTCTCCTCTTTTAGCATCTTCAGAATGTGATGATCTGGCATCTTCATTTACATGCGCAAATCTGGCCTAGCCTTCATTTCTCCTATCTGTCCTTCCTTGGTGTTGAGGAAATTCAAATGCCCTATGACCTTCTTCTCCATAGTGAAAACATGTTTCATGGAAGCCTCCTCTTCCAGATCCTTGTCCTCTTCCTCTTCCTCTCCGATCTTTGTTATTCTGATCATGTAAATGATTGAAATTGTCTCCTCTCTGATTCTAACTTTTACTGGCTTCATTTTTCTTTTTCGGATCTTCATTTCGATCTCCATATGATCATCCACCAGAACTTCCATCACGACCTCTTCTACTTTGTCTGCTCTCAAACTTCTTGTTCAGCTTTTCTTCTACTTTTAGGGAAAACTGGTATGCCTCTTCAATACTATTTATTCAAACCAGATTCAATTCTTCCTGAATGCTCGGCCTTAACCCATTAAGGTAATGGGAAACTTTCTCCTTGTCAGATTCTGCATGGCCTATTCTGATGAGGATTCGATAGAACTCCTTTGTATACTCCTGAATAGATCTTCCTGCTTGCTTCAAAGTTTGCATCTTCCTTAGTAGGTCAAGCTCATAATCAACATGAATGAACCGCCACTTCAATTTATCCACCATTCGATCCCATCTTGTGATTTTATCTTTCCCTCTTCTATTTCGCTCCAATTGAATCTCTTGCCACCAGATCTTCGCATGACCCTTCAGTCTGGACTTCACAAATTTGACCCTATCAGGATCCTCAATATCTTCATACTCAAAATATTCTTCACATTCATTGATCCAGTCGATCAACTCCTCTGGGTTCATATTTCCTGAAAATGTAGGAACCTCAATCTTAGGTCTTTTCCCGATCTTGAAAATGACCTAAAACAATCTTTCTTCCTCCTGGTTCAAAATTTCACCTTCTTCTTGATCATAATTTCCTTCTCCCTCGGCTTCATCCTCACTTTTGTCTCTGACATTAAGATTCATTCCTCTGCAAATCTCTTCTTGCAATGCTTGCACTTGTCTTTGGAGCGCTCTAACCTCAGGTGTTACAACACTAGCTCTTCCACTACGTTCCCTTTGTGGAGGCATTTTCACGCTTATTGTTGAAACCCTAACCACGGTCCTACTGCAAATTGCCTCACAGTCGGTGATCTATTTACACAGAAACCCTAACCCATGGTCCTAGTGCAAAATCCCTCACAGTCGGTGATCTGTTTACACACTCAGGAACTCCTGCTCTGATACCACTTGATGAAGGGTGCTCCCCTTAATACTGCAAACACACAACAAAAATAGAGAACAACAACAATTTGCAAGAACAAAAAATGGGCTTCTTATTTTCTCCACAAATGTGGAATTACAAACTTTCAAAATTACAATATGCAAAGCCACATGGGCATCTTCCTTACAATATTCTGAGGGACAAAGCCTCAAATGATTACCTAGAACTACTCTGAACTGCTCCGAACTGCCTAAGACAACACTACAAACCTTTCTTAATTAGTCAATTTCCACCGCCCGAGAAGGTTCCAGAAATTTAGCCCTTTAGGCCGACTAAACATAGAATTATTTATTTTTCACAATTATTACAATAGGGTCAGCTCAAAAGAAATACAAAATATGATTTTAGGTAACCCAACTTCCGGAGGCCATAACTTTTTAACCGTAACTCTATTTTTCTATTGTAACCATTTTTTAGAAATGCCATGACAAGATCTATAGTGGTTGACATGCGCTAGCACTAGTCAATTGGGGGTCGATCACGATCCAGAGCCTCTAAGGCCTTTAAAATTGACCTAAAAGATTTCATACCCAAAAGCCTCAATAACTTCACCAATACTGATGATGTGGCAGTGAAACTCAACTGGTAGGCTAAAATGACTGAGATGAACCTCCAACTGTGAAATTAGAACATTCTGAGATCGTATGACCAGCTTACTAAAAATAGTAAGTTTCCATAAATAGAAGCTTTGCATAAGATAGCCCTTATTGAAAAGCAAACAAAAAAAATATTTTTGGGTGATGCAAGATTACTCTTACACCCAGGATGCTCCTGCATAACTATATTTGACCTATGTGCCATTGTAGGACTGTCAAATGCTATGAGAAGCATGATGTACATAGATAGTACTCTACTTTTAGGAATCCCAAAAAAAATGGAGTGGTGGAGAGGAAAAATTAGAACAATGCAAGAGTTGGTATGAAAAATGTTGAATTGGGTTAAGATACCTAATTGATATTGGATAGGAGTTTAAACTATGGTCTACATTTTTAATAGAGCACAAGTCAAACAAAAAAATACCAATACTCCATATGAATTTTGGGAAGGAATATTGACATTAGTTAGGAAGTTTAGGATATTTGGAATGAGAGGATACATCAAAAGGGCTAAAGACAACTTGGGTGATTTTTTCTCAAGATATGGTGAAGGTATTGTTATGTACTTTTTATTATCATCTCAATCAAGTGGAGTTGGTTATGTGTTTTCAACTAAAAGATAAGGTATACTTTTTTGTTTTTAGATTAAGTGTTATTACTAAAAGGGAAAATTGGTAATAAAGAATATCATATAATATTTGTGCAATGTATAACAATAGAAAATTATACAATTATTTGAATTAAAACTTCTTTTATTCATCAAAGAAAAGTGCATATCCCACACAAGCTATGAGAATAACTCAAAAAACATGCATTTACAATAGTAAACATATGCACGAAAAGATGAAATGGAAATAAATAAATCAAACCTGTCATTGCCTAGAATGACAAATCCCATAGTTGTTGGCAATGTCCCTAGTTTCCTCTTCAGCTTCAGCTCCAATTACTTCATGAACCAAAAGGCCTATAAGGAGAGTTAAAAAATGATGTTAGAGCTCAGGGTCACATTTATTTATCTAATTTTTTTTTACATGGATAGCTTACTCATACAATACATCGAATTAGAAAGAAAAATAGAAAATTAGATCACAACTCCATCTTTTTATCTAATAAATTTTCTTAATGTAAAAGTGTTGGTATCATGATCATCATTTAATATTCTACATTGATATCATTTGTATTTTAGCTTGTGGGGTAAAATGGGCTCCTGTAAGGGTTGATCCCATCGCGTTGTTAGTGAAACGTTGTTGATTATGATAGGGTGGACAATCCCTGCATCAAACATTTTATTATAATCTCATCAAGAAAATGCATATCATTCATAACAACGAATCATCATAATTCATTTTTACAAACAACACATATTTTCCTTATGAGACCATGTTGACATGGATGATTTATTTATCATGTCATGGTTAACAAGGTTCCATGGTAGAAAGGAAAGTCTCATTTCTATATTTAGGAACATGTCGCAGTGAAATCAGATGAGGGAAATATAAGGTTTAAAGGTTGAACATGGTGACATAAAGGATGACTATGTATTGGCTTGAAAAAATGTCGCATGATGTCAAATTGGAAGCATAGTTGAAATTCAATGAAAATCTAGTAAGAGAAAGAACCTGTTAAGAGAGAACATGATGCTATGAAGGGGCATACATCATTATTAAAATAGCATTCATATGATAAGAAATTAACATCATACAAATAGGTGTATATATCAACCTAAATAGTACAATGAAAGAGGGTTTCCTCAATTCTTTAGTTGGTAACACATGAAGTTATCAAAACCAATGAGAATGTTGATCAAATAATAGTAAAATGTATTGGATCATGGTTTTTAAAAGAATGCTATATCAATGAAAAATAGAGAATATATTGCTTGTACCAAAAAGAGACATAGTGATTCCAAATGTCAAATTTTAAATCAATGATATAAAGGTCAGTGGTCATAAAAAGACAACAAAAGATCATCAATTAAATATGTACAAGAAGTATAAAAATGACTGCCCAAATAATAGCATGAATGAGACATAACATTAATATTTCAAAATGATTTTCATTAGGTGAATAGAAGATTTATATGGAAAAAATTCTACCATGTTGCCATAGAAAATAGATCAAAATGGCATAGGAATTTTTAGTCAAAGTAGAGACAATAAATCTTATCTGAGAAAGGAAGCAATAAAAGTCACAGTATTAGATCATGTTCATTATATGCCAATCAAAAGAAGATATGTAGCATTTATAGGCATGGAGGTATAGAATATCAAGTTACAAATCACCAACATGAGTACTAGTGATAAGAGCATAAATATATAGTACTCAAGGACATGGTATGATTAGTGTCAAAAAGATAAAATTCATAATATAGTCATGGCATGGTTAGAAGATATATTTGTCTCAAGTTCAAAGGAAAAAAGGCTACTATAAGAAGAGAAAGATACAATCATGACTATCAAAGAAATCTAAAAGAAAAACCATATCCATGTAGTCATATAGAACAACACTGAAAGAACAATGATTCACCATCACAATGATACACATTAAAGTAATAATGACACTATATTCCACAATCACAAGGACAATCCATACAAGGTACATAAGAGTGGTAAAATTATTGTAATCAATCATGTACAATGCAATGTTAATAGTGGATTAGAAAGAATGCTCAACACAAAAATAGAAAAAGTAGTGGATCTACAACATGGAAGAAGAGAAAAGAAGTGTGACAATGCAAAATACCTATCACCTATAGAGTTTCTGTCACAATGGGTCTGGAGTATATATGAAAAGAAGTGAAAGTATCAGACTTTATCTAGGAACTATGTATCCTAAATAGTATACATCTATTTCAATGATAGTACATATTACCTTTATTTTATTTCAAGCAAGAAATCATTTTAAAGGAAGTCATTATTGGAAATACTTGATCACATAAAGTATAACTTTTATATGTCCTTATGTATAACTTAAAACTATCTAGGTTATTTGAAAAATGAGTCAATACAAAGCATTAATATCAATATGGAGATCCATAAACCATACCTAAGGAGTGTTTTCAACATGTGTTGTGCATATTAGATCAAGTTCAAACATCTTTAAATCACATATTATTGAGATAGTCAGTTTTAGACTGTTTAGGGATAGTTTTGGGGTAGTTAGAAATGGTTGCAGTTAGTTTTAGGGAATTAGAAGTCTATATCAATGTTGATCCAAGGGTTTGGAGACATGATGTAGAGTTGATGATGTAAGGGGATGTTTTTTTAATGTATCAAATCAATAAACACCAGTGATTCTTGCAACTGCGTCTTTGCCCGTGGGTACAATCCACCATAACAAGGTAATAGTGAATTCTCATGTTCATTTAAAACGTGATCTTGATGGGATGATAATGTAGAATCACATAATAGTATTTTATTTACATGTTTAAGAAACTATATCATGTTTGGATTGTTCTTGAGACAGAGAGATTGACTGGTATTTGGGTCTGTGACTAATTTTTGGGTACAGTTAGCATTGCTGGGTTGAAATCCTTTAAGTTGATGTAACTCTCCCACCCCTGTGGCCATTGTGATTGGTGTGAGAGGTTTAAAAGATGTATATTATCCTTGTATTATAATTTTCCTATGCAAAGATAAGGGATGTTGATGTTGAAGACCACATAATGGTGGAATTTGCTGAGTGAAGTAGATCAAGTTTGACACCAGTCACTTGGGAAGCATTTTCCATTAAGAATAGTTGCATTGGATGATGAAATATGGATGTTTGTATCCATAATGATGTGTTAGAACTAGTGAATTGATTTGGATATGATTATGAAGTTGATTTTGCATAGGCCCTAGATAAATAACCCTAGGAACAAGGGTTTGATGATTAGATGAATAAGTGGAGAGTAGTTTTCATTTAGCAACTTTTGCAATAAATGTTACTGACAACATTTTGCAATGTTGTGAAAATCTTGACATAATTACTCCTAGGGTCTACCTAAGGTGGATCTAACACATTTTAATGTTAATAACATCAATTCCACCATCCCTAATACAATTCTACCAATCCACTTGTTGGAAACTGCAATTGAAGCAATTGTTGTATTGTCATTGATGTCAAACCTTAACTGGTAAGATAGTTGCTATCTAAGAAAGTACTATATCTATTGATTGATGAGAAGGATTAGGGAAAGGGTGATAACAATAGAACCTAGAGAAAGGTTGATTTATTTTGATACTTCAATGAGTAATTGATTATGTGGCACAATGATAAGATAATGTATTGTTTATCTAAGTAAGAAGAAAGAATGAACAAGTAGGCTTAACCGAGAAAAAGTGAAGAAATCTAGTTTAAGCCAAGTGATGTTAGTGTCTACCGAGCCAATATATGCCGAGTAAATTTATTGTTGACTGAAATTCAGTTATTGCCGAGGGAGACAACATTAACCGAGGGAAACCGTTTGAAGAGATGACTGAGCTACATAGTGATGACCGAGGAGATGAACACAGTATTGACCGAGCGTCAGTAATTTACACTTGAGGAAGAATTCAGATTCCTAGCTGGCATAGTTGAATTCTTGGATTATGTAAATCATGTTGACTTTATTAATTGATTGTGTGGAGCATTTAATGCATAGTAAACCATTTTATTATGATTTCAATAAAGAGATTGAAGATGTGTCTAGAAGGATGGATGAAGAACATAAATGATGGAAGGATTTGATGAATCCAACCTAGCCCTAAGATCTACGAAGGAGATTAAGTGGCAAAATATGGATCTACCTATCAAAGAGGTATTAAGGGAAACCTAAGTGTGAGGTTAAACAAGGATGCTGGAGTTGTTGATGTTATTGATTGAAAAATTAGAAAGGCTGAAGGTGAAGGAGTTGATCAGAGTTGTGATTTCTTGAAGGGATTTCTGAGTAGATAAGTGATGGAGATGGAAATGGAACTCAGTCAGTAAGCTGTCATATATGTAAGAATTGGATCTATTATTTGCAAAGAGAGTTGTATGTTTTCAGATTAAATACTACTGCTACTTTCTAACCAATGTATCAGCCTAAATCCTTTAATCAAGGTTGCATTCTAATGAAATGTACTTAAGTCCTCTAAGAAGGTGCACTCCTAACAGGGTGTTTGAAATCCTTTAACAGGGTCACACCTAGCAATGTGTATGTAAACCTTTGACAGGGTTGGATTTTCATAGAGCTCACTTTAGAAGAGTGAAAATATCAGTAACATGTTACAAAGTGGTTTTTCCCAAATTGGGTAATTTCCACTATAAATCCTGGTGTCAATACTTGTGTGAATGTTTTGGTGTGGACATTTCTATGTTTTGCAAGTTAAATACTATTGTGGTAGAATCAAGGAGGTAGTAAATGCTATTAGGGGAGCTAATGGAACTATTGAAGATGAAACTGTTATTGGAAAGGTATTAAGAACTTTTCTTCCTATATATGCCATTGGAATTTCAGCAATTCAAGAATCTAGATGTAACCCTGGTAATGTTCTAACTTTGGAAAGTCTTGTTAGTAAGCTTAATGCTTTTGAGCTTTCTAACTATGATAACTACACTATTGCTAATGTTGAATTTGCATTCAAGTTACAAATGCTTTTGCATAAATCTAAGAGGGAAAAAGAAAAGTTTGTAAGTGATAGTGAAAGTGATAGTGACACTTCTGATGAGGAACTAGAGGATCTTGAAGCTCTTATGGCCAGAAGATTGAAAAAAGGAAAATGCAAAAATAAAGGTAAACTTCCTATCATATGTTTTTCATGTAACAAAGTTGGCCATATAGCTGCAAGATGTCTTGAAAGGGATGACAATGATGAGGAAAGAAAAAGAAAGTACAAGAATAAGAGAGAAAATAGAGGTTACCGAAGGTACAAGGACTACAAGGATAAAGGTAAGAAATCTTGTTATATTGCTAAAGAAGAAACTAACACTGATAATGATGATTTTAAAATTGAAGTAGTCTATGTTGCTATGAAAGACGAGTCTAATGAAGATGAGAACAATGCACTTGTTTCTTATGTGAGCAAAGGTGATAAATGGATTATTGATAGTGGTTGCTCACATCACATGACTAGTGACAAAAGTAAATTTGAAACTCTAGATCATTACAAAGGTAGAAGTGTTAATTTTGGTGATGATGCACCATGTCCTATAAAGGGTAAATGATTAATTAAGCTGACTGATAAGATCACTTCTGAAAATGCTTATTGGGTTGAGGGTATTAACTATAATTTACTAAGTGTTGCACAACTTAATAGCACTGGTTACCAAGTGGAGTTCATCATAGGAAGGCTAAAATATTTGATGACACTGGTGAACTAATTGGAAGTAGAGAACAGACAAGAGGCAATTTGTTCTATCTAGACCTATCTGAAGAGACATGCTTGATTGCACAATTTGATGATATATGGTTATGGCATAAGAGTCTATGTCATGTTAACTTTGACAATTTGGTAAATATTAGTAAAAACAAAAAAGTTAGAGGTTTGCTGATATTGAAGAAACCTGATAATGTGATGTACAAACAATGTCAATTGGGTAAAATGATAAAGTCTACTTTCAAGAGAAAGACTTTTACTTCTGAAAATGCTTTAGATCTGGTTCATACTGACCTTTGTGGACCTATGGGTGTACAAAGCTATTGGGGTGCTAAATACTTTATTCTATTTGTTGATGATTACACTAGGATGATGACTATAATGTTTTTAAAAGAAAAATCTGATGTATTTTAGTTGTTTAAGTGGTATTTGGCTAACGTTGAAAAAGAGACATGTAGAAACTTGAAATGTCTAAGATCTGACTGAGGTGGAGAGTTTATATCAAATGAGTTTAATCTATTTAGCAATGATAGAGGAATCAAGAGACAAATGTCTGTAGCTAGAACACCTCCACATAATGGTATAACTGAGAGAAGGAACATATCTATTTTGGATTGTGCAAGGACACAAATGATTGAGAAGAATGTTGCACAAAAGTATTGGAAAGAAGCTGTAAGTATAGCTATTTATACCTTAAACTGAGTACAAATAAAAAAAGGTATAATTGTTACACCTTATGAATTATGGCACGGTTATGCACCTAATGTAAAATACTTTAGAATCTTTGGGATAAAATGCTATATATTAAAAGATAATATGAATGGAAAGTTTGATGCAAAAAGTGATGAGGGCATTTTCCTAGGCTATTCCACAAAAAGTAAAGCTTACAAGTGTTTGAACTCTAACACTAACAAAATTGTGCAAAGTGTAAATGTGAAGGTTGACGAATATGCAAAGAAAAATGAACAAGAAAGCAAAAGAGAACCTGAAGATTATAGATCTTTTGTCTATATAGAAGGAGAGGCAAGTAACACACTTACACTTGATGCAGAGTCTCAGGTAAGAAATGTCGAGCATCAAGGAGATAATGACAAGCAACAAGAGGATGCTGCCAAACATCAGGAAGAGGTTGTCGAGCAATCAAAGGCTGAATTTGATAATCTTATTGATGAACCTGAAGAGAAAGGAGAAAAGAAAGATAAACCTACTTTGGCACAGTATGTAAGAAGACATCAAAAGCTTGAGAAAATCATTGGAGATAAAGAAACTGGAGTTCTGACTAGAAGCAAGTTAAGAGATCCTACATGTTTATTGTGTGAGTCTGAGCCAAAGACAACAAGGGAGGCATTAGAAAATAAAGACTAGATTCAAGCTATGAATGAGGAGATAGACCAAATAGAAAAGAATGATACCTGGACTCTGGTGCCAAGACCAAAAAATGTCATTGGAACAAAATGGGTATTCAAAAACAAGCTTAATGAACATGGACAAATCACAAGGAACAAAGCAAGGCTGGCATGCAAGGGTTATGCACAAGAAGAAGGAATAGAATATGGGGAGACATTTTCCCCTTTAGCAACATTAGGAGTGATAACTCTACTTGCATATGTTGCTTACAGAGATTTCAAGGTATACCAAATGGATGTCAAGTCTGGATTTTTGAATGGTATATTAGAAGAAGAAGTGTACATTGAGAAACCTGAAGGATTTGTTGATCCAAACAAGAGACATATGGTTTTCAATCTGAATAAGGTGATGTATGGATTGAAGCAAGCCCCCAAAGAATGGTATGAGAGGATACACAATTACTTGATACAGATTGGATTTTCAAGGATAAATGACAACAACAATATATACATGAATGATGAAGATGGTAAAGGGATTTTGTTAGCTAAGATTTTTGTAGATGATATCATATTTGGAGGACCAGATGCCCTGTGTAAGAGATTTTCAAATGAGATGCAAACTGAGTTTGAAATGTCTATGTTTGGTGAGATAAAATTCTTTGTTGGTTTGCAAGTCTATCAGATGGAGAAATAAATTTTTATCACACAGTCTAAATATGTCAAAGAGATACTGCAAACTTTTGGTATGGAGGATTCAAGGCCAGTAAGTACTCCCATGGCTACTAGATAGAAACTATCTAAAAATGATGATACTAATAAAGTAAACCAAACTCTGTATAGATCCATGATTGGAAAGCTACAATATGTTGTTCACAATAGACCAGATATTGCTCTAGCAGTTGGGATTGTGGCAAGATTATCTTCCAATCCTAAGTAAAGTCATATGATGGTTGTGAAGAGAATAATGAGATATTTGAAAGGGATAGAAGACTATGGAATGTACTACAAGAAGTATGAGAAATTTGAACTGAAATTCTACACTAATGTAGATTGGGTAGGAAATGTGGATGATAGAAAAAGTACTAGTGGTGGAGCTTTCTTTCTTGGATAGAGGTTAGTTTCCTGGACAAGCAAGAAAAAAATTTGCATTTCCCAATCTACAACTGAAGCAGAGTATGTGGCAACTACAGTGAACTATTCAAATCTGGTATGGATTAAGCAATTGTTGAAAGGCATGAAAGAGGAGATCACTGAACCAATTGTCATATATTGTGACGATACAAGTGTTGTCAACATATGAAAGAACCTAGTGATGCACACAAAGACTAAACATATTGCTATTAAGTATCATTACTTGAGGGAATTGGTACAAGATAAAGAGGTGAGAATGGAATATGTCAATACAAAGGAACAACTAGCAGACATATTCACAAAATCTTTACCTAAGGATGCTCATGAATATCTTACAGGTAAATTAGGGGCTCTTCCCCTAACTGAGGCTGCCTAGTCAAGCTAGGAGCACTGCAACAAAGAGTATCTGACAAATTGATGTAGAAAAGGTCACACTTTAGGAGTGGCCTAGAGTTGTGAAAAGTACAGTAAAGCTATAATCAGTCATAAGCAAGATGAAAGAGGGAGAAATATTGTTACTGAACTGACAAGATGACTTCTACATCTGAAAGATGCAAGCTCTAGATACTGCTTTGGCATTATTGTCAAAGAGGGAGAGATTCAGATGAAAACACATAAAAGAGGAAATCATTCAGAGAATCAGAGGAAAATAGACACATAAAGGATTCAGAGGGAGTAACTGTATGGACAGTCAAGCAAGCTAGGCTAAGTGATTCAGAATCAGAATGAAGCTAAGGATATTATAAATATTTCTGATAGAATGAAAAGTTTTGGATTGGTTGGTGAATCATGTAGTATTCATATGGTGTTGCCATCAATGCCAAAGAGGGAGATTGTTGGAAACTACAATTGAAGCAATTGTTGTATTGTCATTGATGTCAAACCTTAACTAGTAAGACACTTTCTATCTAAGAAAGTACTATATCTATTGATTGATGAGAAGGATTAGGGAAAGGGTGATAATAATAGAACCTAGAGAAAGCTTGAGTTATTTTGATACTTCAATGAGTACTTGATTATGTGGCACAATGATAAGATAATGTATTGTTTATCTAAGTAAGAAGCAAGACTGAACAAGTAGGCTTAACCGAGCAAAAGTGAAGAAATCTAGTTTAAGCCGAGTGATGTTAGTGTCAACCAAGGTAGTATATGTAGAGTAAATCTAGTGTTGACTGAACATTAGTTTATTGCCAAGGGAGACAACATTATCCAAGGGAAAAAATTTGAAGAGGTACCCGAGCTACACAGTGATGACCGAGGAGATGAACACAGTATTGACTAAGCGTCAGTAATTTACATTTGAGGAAGAATTCAGATTCCTAGCCGACATAATTAAATTCTTGGATTATGTAAATTGTGTTGACTTTATTAATTGACTATATGGAGCATTTAATGCATAGTAAACCATTTTATTATGATTTCAATAAAGAGATTGATCATTTTTCTAGAAGGATGGATGAAGAACATAAATGATGGAAGGATTCGATGAATCCAACCTAACCCTAAGATCTACAAAGGAGATTAAGAGGCAAAAGATGGACCTACTTATCAAAGAGGTATTATGGGAAACCTAAGTGTGAGGTTAAACAAGGATGCTGGAATTGTTGATGTTATTGACTAAAAAAGTAGAAAAGCTAAAGGCAAAGGAGTTGATCAGAGTTGTGATTGCTTGAAGGGATTTCTAAGCAGATTAGTGATGGAGATGGAAATGGAACTCAGTCAATAAGCCAACATATATGTAAGAATTGGATCTGTTATTTGCAAAGTGAGTTGTATGTTTTAAGATCAAATACTACTGCTACTTTCTAACCATTGTATCAGTCCAAATCCTTTAATCAAGGTTGACCTAACAGTCATTGTTTAAATCCTTTAATCAAGGTTTCATTCTAATGGAATGTACTTAAGTCCTCTAATAAGGCACACTCCTAACAGGGTGGTTGAAATCCTTTAACAGGGTCACACTTAGCAGTGTGTATGTAAACCTTTGACAAGGTTGGCTTTTCATAGAGCTCACTTCAGAATAGTGAAATATCAGTAACATGTTAAAAAGTGGTTTTTCCCAAATTGGGTTTCCACTATAAATCTTGGTGTCAATACTTGTGTGAATCTTTTGGTTTGAACATTTCTATGTTTTGCAAGTTAAATACTATTGGATAGTGGACTGCATTGTTATATGTTTATGGCATACATTTTTTAATGACCGAGTAGTGTTGGTTATTAGATCTGAGTTGTTGAAGTGTTTAAAATTTTAATAGATACATCTAGACTTGAGAACAACTGATTCACCCCCCCTCTCTATTGTTCTAAATCATATTAACACCATTGTCCTATCAACCTTAGTGAGCTATAGAATTTATAAAATGTTATTGTTTGTTAGACGTATATTTGAGATTTTCTATCGAGCTTTACTTTGCAGTTTTCACTCTCTTATCTATGAATCTAATTTGATGAACATGGTGATGAAGATTGGTTGATGAACATGTTTAAGAAGTAAAATATTTCTTAAAGTGAATGAGAAATAATATGGAATAAGTAGGTTTTTTTGACCATTGAATCTACATCATTGGTTTAGTTTGAGCTTCACTTGGTTTCGAGAATAGTTTAATATTATCTACTTATCGAGGCCAACCACATGAAGGTGGAAGCTCATTTGACCCCTCCCCCCCCCCTAACATCACTCTAAATTCCCCATTAACATCTAATAACATTCATTCATTCATTCATCCATTTTTGAAATATAACATTCAATTATTATAATCACATAACATTCATTAACACATAAAATTCATTAACACACAACATTGATGAATAATTCATTAACACATCATTCATTAACATTTACTAGTACAAAATCACATCCATTAAGACAACATTCTTTCATTAGCAAAAAAAGTTAATTACAATCATTTCTTTTTTGTTTTTTGCTCATTTTTCTAAGGTAACAGCTAAGCGGAGCATCAATATCCTCATCATTCCCCTCCTCTACTAGTTCTAATCTCAACACATGTCTCCTCCTCATATGTTTAGGAATAGGAGGCTGCTATGCCAAAGGGGGGTCCACTGCAATAACAACTATGTCATGGGTTAAATTCACACCATTTTATATTAGTGTTACAAGTATTTCATTAATTAAAAGAACTATAAATCAAAAAAGAAATTTAAAAGAACAAAACATAGATTTATTTACTTGAATGTGCCATATCATCTACATGGTGATCACTCTGAGCATCCTCCACTCATTCAGCATGACATTCTGTATGCTCTAAAATATACACAAAAAAGGTTACACCAATTTTAATTTAAGATGTTAAAATGTATTAATAATTACATAATTGATTTTCAATAGAAAATGAACACCTCCATCAACACTACAATGCACATCAGGGCCTTCATCATGCGACGTAGGTTCTGTATAAGGATTACGAGGCTGCATTGCAATGACATGCACATTATTTGTTAATATGATTTAGAATAACAGAGAGGGGGGGGGGGGGGGTGAATCATTTGTTCTCAAGTCCTGATGTATAAAATAACTTTAAAATTTTTCCTTCAATCAAATCAAGCAACCAAAACAAACTCGGTCACCACTAATTCAATAATAGAAACATATAACACTGCAGTCCACTACCCAGCTGTAACTAACTTGTAAAACATAGAAATGTTCAAACCAAAACATTCACACAAGTATTAACACCAGGATTTATAGAGGAAACCCAATATGGAAAAAATCACTTTGTAACATGCTACTATTATTTTCACTCTTCTGAAGTGAGCTTGGTTAAAAGCCAACCCTGTCAAAGGTTACAATACACACTGTCAGGTGTGACCCGGTTAAAGGATTTCAATCACCCTGTTAAAAGTGAGCCTTGTTACAGGACTTACATACACTCCATTAGAATGCAACCTTGTTCAAAGGATTTAACATATGACTGTTAGTTCAACCTCTGTTAAAAGGATTTTGACTGTTACAATGGTTAGAAAGTAGCAACAGTATTGATCTGAAAAACATACAACTCACTTTGTAAATATCAAATCCAATTCAGTACACAAATGCTGGTTTACTGACTTTGAAACTTTTCCATCTCCATCTCTGATCTTCTCGGAACTTTTCTTCAAGCAATCACCACACTTCTCCTCCAGCCTTTTCGCTTATACAATCAATAAAAACTTACTGTTCTTCCAACATCTTCTTCACCCATGCATACTCATACCTAATGTTCAGGTTCCCTTAATACTTTTCTCTGTTAGGTTAACTTGTCTTTTGCCGCTTAATCTCCTTCGCAGATCTTAGGGTTAGGTCAGATTCATTGAATCTACCCACTTCATGTTCTTTGTCTCTTCTTCTAGAATCATCTCAAATCTCATAAAGATTTACAAAATGTTTTACAAAGCATTAAATGCTTCCATACAATCAATAAATAAAGTCCACATTTTACATAATCCAAGAATTCAACAATGTCAGCTCCAAATTTGAATTCTCTTCAAATATAAAAATGTTGATGCTCGGTCAATACTATGATCATCTGCTCAGTCTTCATGTAAAATGCTTGGTCACTACTAAAACTGTTTCCTCGGCATATATTGTCTTCCTCAGCAATTAATTGATACTCGATCGACACTAGATTTTTGCTCAGCATACACTAACTCGGTCGACACTGACATAACTCGGCTTAAACATGATTTCTTCATTTTTGCTCGGTCAAGCCTACCAGTTTAGTCTTCAATCTTACTAACATAAACAATACATTGTCCCATCATTGTACAACATAGTCAAGTACACTTTGCAGTATCAAGATAACTCAACCTTTCCCTAGGTGCTATTCTTACCATCCTTTCTTTCCCTTCTCACAATAGATATAGTACTTTCCTAAGTAGCAATAGTCTTACCAGTTAAGGTTTGACATCAATGAAAATACAACAATTGTTTCAATTGTAGTTTCCAACAATCTCCCTCTTTGGCATTGATGGCAACACCATATGATATCACCTGAATAACACATGGATTACGAACCAATCCAAAAAAAAACTTATCTATCCATCAGAGAAAATTTATAATATCCTTAGCTTCATTCTGATTTAGAATCTGTAAATCTCACTTCATCTCACTTCTGTGACCGTCAGAAGTATCTAGATCTCCCTTCTATCTTGATCTTTCATTTTTGTTCATCATCCCTACTCTTCAGTTCATGTGTTATAGTATCATTTCAGTTCAATCTCCCTCTTTGACAAAAATTCCAAAGCAGCAACTAAAACTTACATCCAACAGATGTAGATATATCTTGTGCAGCTTAGTGTTTCTCCCTCTATCATCTTGCTTATGACTGATTTGTTGTCTTTTCTTCTTCTTCACAGCTCTAGGACAGTCCTAAAGTGTGACAATCTTCTACATCAATTTGTCAATTATTCTACTATAGCACATTTGATGCAGTGCTCCTAGCTTGACTAGGTAGCCTCAGTTAGGGGAAGGACCCCTAATTGACTTCTCAAATACTCATGAGCTTCTTTAGGTAAAGCTTTAGTGAATATATCTACCAATTGTTCTTTTGTATTCACATATTCCATTCAGACATCCTTGTCTTGTACCAATTCCCTCAAATAGTGATACTTGATTGCTATATGCTTGGTCTTAGTGTGCATCACTGGATTCTTAGAAATATTGATGGCACCTGTGTTGTCACAGAAAATAACAACAAGTTCAATGATTTCTTCTTTCATGCCTATCAACAACTATTTTATCCATATCAAATTTGAATAGTTTACTACAACAACAACATACTCGGCTTCAATAGTAGATTGGAAAATGCAATTTTGTTTCTTGCTTGTCCAGGAGACTAATCTTTGTCCAAGAAAGAAAGCTCCACCACTAGTGCTCTTTCTGTCATCTACATTTTCTGCCCAATCAACATCAGTGTATACTCTAAGTTCAAATTTTTCATTCTTCTTGTAGTATAACCCATAATCAGTACTTCCTTTCAAGTATCTCATGATTCTTTTCACCACCATCATGTGTGTTTCCTTAGGATTGGCAAAGAATCTTGCCACAATCCCAATAGCTAGTGCAATATCTGGTCTACTATGTACATCATACTATAATTTTCCAATCATGAATTTGTACAAAGTCTAATCAACTTCTGTAGCATCATCATTCTTAGATAACTTTTTTCCAGTAACCATAGGAGTTCCCACTGCTCTAGCATCTTCCATTCAAAAGTTTTCAGTATTTCATTAACATACTTAAACTGAATGAAAATTCCTTTCTTCATCTAATATACTTGTAAACCAACAAATAATTTGATCTCACCAAACATACTCATTTCAAATTCAATTTGCATTTCTTTTGAAAAAAATTTACACAATGCATCTTGTCCACCAAAAATAATGTCATCAACAAAAATTTTGGCCAATAGAATACCTTTACCTTCTTCATCCTTCAAGTACAGATTGTTTGTGTCATTTGTTCTGGAAAATCCAATCTGCATCAGATAGTTATGCAACCTCTCATACCATGCTCTAGGAGCTTGTTTCAATCCATATAATGCTTTGTTCAGTTTGCATACCATGTGTCTTCTGTTTGGATCAATAAAACCTTCTGGCTGTTCTATGTAAACTTCTTCTACCAGTACACCATTTAAAAATGCAGACTTAATATCCATTTGATATACCTTGAAATCTTTATAAGCAGCATATGCAAGAAGAGTTCTTACTCCTTCCAATCTAGCTACAGGGGCAAATGTCTCCCCATAATCTATTCCTTCTTCTTGTGTGTAGCCTTTGCATACCAACCTAGCTTTGTTCCTAGTGATTTCACCTTTTTCATTCAACTTGTTTCAAAACACCCACTTTGTTCCTATAACATTCTTATCTGTAGGTCTTGGCACCAGAGTCCAAGTTTCATTCTTCTCAATTTGGTCAATCTCTTCATTCATTGCTTGTATCCAGTCTTCATTTTCTAATGCCTCTTTAGTTGTCTTAGGTTCAAACTCACATAGTAAGCATGTTGGATCCTTGGTCTTGCTTCTGGTCTAAATTCCAGTGTCTTTACCTCCAATTATCTATTCAGGCTTGTGATGTCTTCTTACATATTTTTCCAAAATAGGTTCAGCATTTTTCTCCTCTATTTCATCAGGTTCCCCAACAAGATTGTCAGATTTAGCTTCTGAATGCTTGGCAACCTCTTCCTGATACTTGGCAACATTGTCTTATAGAATGACATGTTCTCGTTCTCTCTCGGCACTATTTTCCTAACGCTCGACATTGCTTTCCTAAGACTCAACATCAGGTGCAAGTTTGTTACCTGCCTCATCTATTTCCTCAATGTACACAAAAGATCTGTAATCTTCTGGTTCTCTTTTTCTTTCGGCTTCATTTCTTTCTGCATACTCATCAATTTTTACATTTACACTTTCCACAATTTTGTTAGTGTTAGAGTTCAAACACTTATAAGCTTTACTTTTTGTGGAGTAGCCTAGGAATATGCCTTCATCACTTTTGGCATCAAACTTTCCATTCCTATTTTCTTTCAATATGTAACACTTGCTTCCAAAGATTCTAAAGTATTTAACACTCGGTGCATGCCCATACCATAATTCATAGGGTGTTAGATTTGTACCTTTCTTGATCTGTACCCGGTTAAGAGTGTAAACAACTATACTTATAGCTTCTTTCTAGTATTTATGTGCCACATTATTTTCAATCAATAATGTCCTTGCATAGTCCAAAATAGATATGTTCCTTCTTTCTACTATACCATTTTGTGGAGGTGTCCTAGGTGCAGACATCTGTCTTTTGATTCCTCTATCATTGCAAAATAGATTGAATTCATTTGATGTAAATTCTCCACCTCGGTCAGATCTAAGACATTGCAGGTTCCTACTTGTCTCTTTCTCAACCTTAGCTAAATACCACTTAAAAGATTGAAAAGCATCAGATTTTTCTTTCAAAAACATTACATGCATCATCTTGGTATGATCATCAACAAACAAGATAAAATATCTAGCACCACAGTAACTTTGTATACCCATAGGTCCACAAAGGTCAGTATGAACCAAATCTAAAATGTGTTCAGAAGTAAAGGTTTTGCTCTTGAAACTTGACTTAGTCATTTTTCCTAACTGGCATTCTTTGCACATCACATTCTTAGGTTTCTTCAATCTAGGTGGGCCTCTTACTTTCTTCTTCTTACTTATCTCTACCAGATTGTCAAAGTTAACATGACATAGCCTCTTATGCCATAACCAAATGTCATCAAGTTGTGCAATCATACATATTTCTTCAGATAGGTCAAGATAGAACAAATTACCTCTAGTCTGCTCACCACTTCCAATCAGTTCACCAGTAGCATCAAATATCTTAGCTTTATTGTGATGAAATTCCACTCGGTAACCAGTTCTGTTGAGCTGAGCAACACTTAGCAAATTATAATTCAATCCTTCAACCCAATAAGTATTTTCACAAGAGATTTTATCAGTCAGTTTAATCAATCTTGTTCCTCTAACAGGACATGGTGCATCATTACCAAATGTTACACTTTTACCTTTATAATGATGTAAGGTCTCAAACTTACTTTTGTCACTAGTCATGTAATGTGAACAACCACTATCTATAATCCATTTTTCATTCTTGTTCACATAAGAAATCAATGCAGTTTTCTCATCCTCATCAGATTCATCTTTCATTGCAACATAGACTACCTCAATTTCAAAATCATCACTATCAGTGTCAGTCTCTTTTTCAGCAATGTAACAAGATTTCTTACCTTTTCCTTTGTAGTCTTTGTACCTTCGGTAGCCTTTGTCATCTCTTCTGTCTTTGTGTTTGCTATTTCTTTCTTCATCTTTATCCTTCCTATTAGGACATCTAACAACTATATGACTGACTTTATTACATGCAAAACATATAATAGGGATTTTACCTTTATATTTTCCTTTTCCTCGTCTCAGTCTTCTAGCCATAAGAGCTTCTAGATCTTCAAGGTCTTCATCAGAAGTGTCATTGTCACTTTCACTAGTGCATCTTTCTTTTTCTTTCTTAGGCTTGTTCAGAACTAACTATGACTTAAAAGCATATTCAACATTTCCAATACTACCAACAGTGAAATTATCATAATTCGATAGTTCAAAAGTAGTCATTTTACCAATCAAACCTTCCAAGGTAAGCACATTTCCTGAGTTACATCTAGATTCATGAATAGCTAAGATCTTGATAGCATATATAGGATGCAGGGTTCTTAGCACTTTTCCAATTATGGTCTCATCATCAATAGTTCCATTTTCTCCTCTAATGGCATTCACAACTTCTTTTATTCTACCACAATATTGTGCAATGTTTTCATCTTCATTCATTCTCATTTCATCAAACTTACCTATGAGATTCTTGGCTTTAGCTTTCAGCACATATAGATCACCACCATAGATCTTCACAAGAGTGTCCCACATATCTTTAGCACTTGTGCAGTCCTTAATATCCTCAAATTACAGATAGCTTAGGGCATATGCAATTTCTAGCATTGCCTGATTATGTTCTTGCTTAGCTCTCATTTCCTCGATAGTCAAAGGTGCAATAGGTGTGACATATTCATGCTCAATGTAGTACTTTACAGAATCACCAATACCGGCCAGATGCAACTTCATCAAGCTTTGCCATGCAGGGAATTTTTTCTTGTTCAACTTCGGTACCTCCTTCTTATACATCTTGATCATTTGCTTCAAGTCCCTTTAAACTTGTTTTCTGTAGACACCAATAAGCAACATGGCTCTGATACCAATTGTTAATATGATTTAGAACAACAGAGAGGGGGGGGTGAATTAGTTGTTCTCAGGTCCTAATGTATAAAATAACTTTAAAACTTTTCCTTCAATCAAATCAAGCAACCAAAACAAACTCGGTCACCACTAATTCAATAATAGAAACATATAACACTGCAGTCCACTACCCAGCTGTAACTAACTTGTAAAACATAGAAATGTTCAATCCAAAACATTCACACAAGTATTGACACCAAGATTTATAGTGGAAACCCAATATGGGAAAAACCACTTTGTAACATGCTACTATTATTTTCACTCTTCTAAAGTGAGCTTAGTTAAAAGCCAACCCTGTCAAAAGTTACAATACACACTGTTAGGTGTGACCCGGTTAAAAGATTTCAATCACCCTGTTAAAAGTGAGCCTTGTTACAGGACTTGCATACACTCCATTAGAATGCAACCTTGTTCAAAGGATTTAACATATGATTGTTAGGTCAACCTCTGTTAAAAGGATTTTGACTGTTACAATGGTTACAAAGTAGCAGCAGTATTGATTTGAAAAACATACAACTCACTTTGCAAATATCAAATCCAATTCAGTACACAAATGCTGGTTTACTAACTTTGAAACTTTTCCATCTCCATCTCTGATCTGCTCGAAACTTTTTTTCAAGCAATCACCACACTTCTCCTTCAGCCTTTTCACTTATACAGTCAATAAAAACTTACTATTCTTCCAGCATCTTCTTCACCCATGCATACTCATACCTAATGTTCAGGTTCCCTTAATACTTTTCTCTGTTAGGTTAACTTGTCTTTTGTCACTTAATCTCCTTCATAGATCTTAGGGTTAGGTCAAATTCATTAAATCTACCCACTTCATGTTCTTCGTCTCTTCTTCTAGAATCATCTCAAATCTCATAAATATTTACAATAAAATGTTTTACAAAGCATTAAATGCTTCCATACAATCAATAAATAAAGTCAACACATTTTACATAATCCAAGAATTCAACAATGTCGGCTCCAAATCTGAATTCTCTTCAAATATAAAAATGCTGATGCTCGGTCAATATTGTGATCATCCACTGGGTCTTCATGTAAAACACTTGGTCACTACTAAAACTGTTTCCTCAGCATATACTGTCTTCCTCAGTAACTAACTAATACTCGGTCGACACTAGATTTTTGCTCGGCATACACTAACTCAGTCGACACTAACATAACTCGGCTTAAACATGATTTCTTCATTTTTGCTTGGTCAAGCCTACCAGTTTAGTCTTCAATCTTACTAAGATAAACAATACATTGTCCCATCATTGTACAACATAGTCAAGTACACTTTGCAGTATCAAGATAACTCAACCTTTCCCTAGGTGCTATTGTTACCATCCTTTCTTTCCCTTCTCACAATAGATATAGTACTTTCCTAAGTAGCAACAGTCTTACCAGTTAAGGTTTGACATCGATGACAATACAACAATTGCTTCAATTGCAGTTTCCAACATTATTATCATTGTTTTCTTTTTAAAAACAAAAATAGTCAATTTATGTTCGAAATTAACATCAAATAGATTGTTGCTCAAGTATTCAATTTCAAATATATTTTTTTGGCATATTTACTTGTTCAACCGATGTATGAGACTCTTGGGTTGGGCCAGTGGAAGATTGGCATAGGCGTTCAACCGCGACTTGATAGCCTTCCTTGAAGGCAATTTTTTTGTGTTCTGTCGTGGCCTCTAAATTAAATTCTGAGCTCTGCATTTTTTGATTAAGCAAAATTATTTACATTTTATAAATAATTTTGATCTAGAATTCATTTATTGCTACTTAAAATTCATGCTTGAATTTTTGAATATCCACCAGAGCCAAGTTTGTGCTGCCCATTCTTTTCAGTCTGGCCTATGTTGCCTTTGATGTGTCCTGCAACCTATGTGAAGTTTTAAATATGCTAGGTGATATAGATATAAAGATCACTAATTAGTGCATTATTACATTCTACTAGTAGTTAATACTATCGCATAGCTTCTTCTCTCATTTTCTGGTGTAATTCCTCTTTGAGCATCCCCTTTCTCCTTTGCATCCAAAATGAACTCATTCTAATGCCTCACTAAAATAAAGGGAGGACGCTCGTACTTTGGGTTCTGGACGAGACTCCTTCTATATGAGTCCCTCGTAGTATTAAGATGTTTGGCATCTTTTTCTAAAATTTTCTTCTCTTCAAAAATGTTCCTACCAAACTCATGCTCTAAGTATTTTATGAGTTGATCTTTTAATTTTTTTTCTTGCAAGCTCCACCTTTTAAGAAAAAACACAAAATTGTTAGATAGAAAAATTAACTAAAGTTGTGTACCTTGAATATAGTAAAAGAAAAGGCCTGAATGAAAAGAAAAATATTGTACCAATTAATGATATGAAATAAAAAAATAGTGGGATAGGGTTAGTTCACTTATGATGTTCCACCTTGTACTTATGGTGGGCCCGAATATCTTCAATGTGAATTCATAAAGCTAATGAATGTATTGAGAAACAAAGAACTTGTAAGTTAACATTTTGGTACTAGAAGGGACCAATGCAAACAATTTCTAAAGAGTTGGGGGAAGCTCAGTTATCTTGGGAACCTAAAAAGATAAATCTTGTATCACAAGTTGCAACAAAAGTAAAGGACATTGAGGAGATGGGTAGAAGTTAAGAAGTGTTGCAGAAGGAATGAGAAGTTGAGAAAGAGATATCATTTTCTGTATTGTGAAAATTTGATGAAAAAGTAGTAGACATTTTGAAAAAAATATGAAGCAGATGTCTGTTGATCGAATTGCAACTATGAAAAAAATGTGCATTAATTATTATTCATTAAATGTCCAATTGATGGAGTCTAATTGCATGCTTCTTATATCAAAGATGAGAGGCAAACACAAGAATCTTTATTAGCAAATTGTTTGGAATATTTTCTTATAAAGGATAGAACATTGAAACAAAAAACCAATGAGCTTCAACATATGATCATTGAAGGTAACAAACAATACTCGGAGTTGAATCATCAATTTCAAGTTTCTAAAATGTTTCTCAAACAAGAAATTGAATGACTACAAATGGTTACAGAGCACACAAGATTTTTACTTGAAATCCGGATTGGAAAGAGGGAAGAACTGGTCATTGAAAATGATAGACTTTACTATGAGATTCAAGAGTTGAGAAAGACTCTAGAAGAGAAAATTTATAAGTAAGTTGGGAAATGTTGATGTAATTATGTACAAGAACATTGAGGCTCCTATGTTTGTATTAATAGTTAGGATGCTTGTCATATATTTAAATTAATCTTTTCTAGATAAAATCAGAAGTATGCAACTTGGTATTGATTTGAGAATATAAAAATGCATAAAAATATAAGTGTTGGATATGTCATATGCATATTAAATTTGCTTGTTAGAGATTTGTCAAAAATTCACAATAGATGTATGCAGCTTGATTGGTGTAGCCTTGTTAATCAAATAAGAATAGAGCAAGATCCACATATGAAACATTTGATTGTAAAATACAATCAGCACAAATCAAATATCATAGGTATAATCTGAGTCTAGAGTGTATGTTTTCAAAGTTGAAAAGAGATCTGAAAATGAAGAATTGAAGTTCTTACTATACAATTGAAGTTATAGGATGGCTTGCGAGCTTAGATGAAGACATTTTGGGATATTTATGAGCTTTAGTTAAGGTCGCATGTGTTTTAGTATTGATATCAGTAAGTTACAGTAATATGAATGGATGCAAAGACAGAGGAATAGTGAAACAGGGCATATGAACAGTCACGATGATTAAGGGAACGGTAGATGGAATGGTAACGTGCTAAGTCAGATAAAGATTGTATATTGCCGACACTTTGGTAATACAAGATCATCGACTCAGTATTTATTATTTGCATGAGTAATTTTTGTTTTTTGTATTGTATTTAGGAGCCAACCGGATGGTAGAATAGATATAAATAAAGAGTATTTTGTGAAAGCGATAGATGAACAAGATATGTATGAGATATGAATGCAAATTTGGGATATTAGTAATGGTTGATAGAAGATGCAAGATCAGAGATTGATAGAGACTATTGAGAGCTATAATTGGAACTATCAAATCATAGAAGATGCTTCTATTGTTCACTCTTGAGAATACTTTTTGTAACTGAATTGTTTATTGTAAGAGCTATAAGCTCACTATACCTTTAACAAGGTTTTTGTATACCTTTAACAGGGTTTATATTCCTCTAACAAGAAAATGTACTATGTAATACTCAGCTCCTAACATGGTTAGATCTCCTATCAGGGATTCTATATTTTAGTGCATAGTTGTGGGTACCATCCCCACTGGGGTTTTCCCTTGGCCAGGGTTTCCTCGAAAATAAATAATGGTGTTATGAGTTATGTGTTTATGTTCTTTTCATTTCAGCATTCATATGGTTCATTAAGAATTAGTTTAAGTTTAATTTAAAGTGTTATAATACTGATTCACCCCCCTCTCAGTATTACTTAATCCTAACAGTTACATTATGAGTTGCTATTAGTGTCACACATATACTCGGTGAAGGAGGAAAATAGGCTAGTCGGTCAACACACTAAGTATAGTAACCAAGCAGAGCACAAGGCAGAATAACAAGGTAACTAAGCACAACCTTGACCAAGCACATACACCGAGCCAGATGATTACCGAGAATGGAGCATAGTTATAACTGAGCATTCATATTTACCAAGCATCAGTATTTACTGAGACAGGAATGTAGTATATACTGAATAATGTAGGAATGACATAGAAGTATGCAATAACACGTAATACAAGGCAAATGGTTTATACTGACCTAGAAAATGGTTTACATAGATTGAGGTAAAGATTTATTGGAGATGTAATAATTAAATGGTGATGATCCCTATGCAATATTGTTTTAGGTTATTCATTTGGATCATAGATCTAATAATTTCTAGATGGTTCTATAATCCTAATTAGGTCAAATATTTATGGTATAAGAATTGTTAAGATGTCAGTTTTACATGATCACACATGAGAAGTAGTGATGCAGGAGCATCCTGGGTGTAAGAGCAATCTTGCATCACCCAAAAATATTTCTATTTTTGTATTCAATAAGGGTTATTTTGTGCAGAGCTGCTATTTATGGAAAGTTACTATTTTTGGTAATTTTCGTATGTGCTCAGAATGATCTGATTTCTTTCTTGGAGGTTGATTTTGGTCATATAAGTCTGCCAGCAAAGTTTCATGGCTAGATCAGGTGTAGTTTTGAAGATATTGAAGATTTTCGGTATTGGCAGCAGGGTACAGAAACTTTGAACTCAGTTTTGAAGGCTTTAGAGGCCCCAGATGAGGTCAAAAATTTGGGTGACGGGCGCTTGCACAGGTCAAGCCTGTAGAGCGCTTCGTGGCATTTCCAAAATGGGGTTATAATAGTCAATCGGGTCAACTGGTGATGACTTATGATCTCCGGAAGTCGGGTCACCTGAAATGGCAGAAAATAATTTTCCTTCAAAATTTCTGTTCAGGTTTCAAAAGTTATTTTGAGCCGACTTTGATGTAATAAATTGAAAAATAAAATAATTCTAAGTTTGGTCGGCCCTTAGGGCTAAATTTCTGGAACCTTCTCGGGCGGTGGAAATTGCCTATATAAGGAAGGCTGTATTATTGTCTTAGGCAGTTCGGAATAGTTCTGGGTATTGATTCGAGGCTTTGTCCTATAGAATATTGTAAGGGAATGCCCATGTGGCTTTGCATATTGTAATTCTAAAAGTTTGTAATTCCACATTTGTGGAGATAATAAGAAGCCAATTTTCTGTTCTTGCATATTACTGTTGTTGTTTCTCTATTTCTGTTATGTGTTTGTGGTATTAAGGGGAGCACCCTTCATCAAGTAGTCACCTAAAAGAGACATCTAAAGATCAGATAGGGTCGTGAAGATAAGAATTAAACAAGTATTCATAATTGAATCAATATTAGACCAAAGGCTACCACACAGTATTAGAAGCATAAATTTATCACACAAAAGCTGATATTTGTTAAGAGATAATCAGATTTGAAATTTAACAAAGTAAGTTTCTACATTCAGATCAATTTACCATTACTTTCTAACAATTGTGGCAGACTAAATCTCTTAACATAATAGACCTAACAAGTCTTTTGTAAATCTCTTAACCGAGTGCACACTTAACAATGTTTCTTAAATCCTCTAACAAGGTAGATCTTAAAATGTCTCAAATTGTTACTTCTAACAAGGTAAGATCATCAGAAGTGATCAACATTGTATCCCTAATAGGCAAAATTTATTATTGCAGTAGTGAAGTTTTGTAGGTGTCATCCCTACTACAGTTTTTACCTTTTAACAAGATTTTTTGCGATACCAAAATACTTGTGTATTGTGTATGAAGTTTCATGAATGTCTACATGTTAGATTAAAAAGTATTTCTTATTTTAGTTATGTTAAGAATGAATGAAAACGATAACATGACAATTGGTTAATTATGAAAGAGATCATTTTAAGGATAAAGAACAAAATTTTTTTAGGGTTACTGATTCACCCCTCCCCTCTCAGTAACTCACCTTTCCATAATCCCAACAGTTGGTATAAGAGCTAGTTCTCTTGTTTAAGAAGTTTAATCACTGAAGAGGAAAGATCTTTAAAGATGGAAAGGTATAAGCTTGATAAGACAATTGAAAATCAGAAATTGGAGATGTAGATTCTCCTAGAACAGATTAAGGACATCAAGGAAAAGCTGAGAGATTCATTGAACAAAAGAAAAGAATTAGCATTTTGGTTGAATGAGACTCAGTATCAAGAAGAAGAGATAGAAGAATTATCTGAAGGATTTGGAAGTATATATGATGCATCTGAAGGAACTATCTCATATTTGTCTGAAAAGAATCAACACCTCACCTAACAACTGAAAGCACTGCAAATTGGACAAGAAACTCAAATGGTAAGAATGATTGAATTTATGAACAACACAAGACAAACTGAACAAGAAAGGAACATGGCCATTGAAGACATAAAACAAATGATTGAAAAGTTGGAAGAGAAAGAATCTGAAATACTAAGGCTGACTGAAAATCACTTTGAAATTTCCAATCAAATGGTTTTCATGAGTCAAGAAGTCAACTGAGTAAACAATGAGCTTTCTAGGAAATTGGAAGACATTGGTGAACTAAGGGAAGAGAATGAAAGACTGAAAAATGAAGTGAAGATGCAATAACAACACAATGAAATGATAAAAAAAACTAAGGAAAGTACCAAAAGATAGATGAATTCTTAATAAGTCAGAGAAGACTGGACAACACTATTGGATTAAATTACTCCAAGCAGGGAGAGTCATCAAATCAAGCAAAGAAATAGAATGCCTATACAAATTCCAAACCAAAGAATCTCTCATGCTATCACTATGGAAAACTAGGTCACACAACAAATGTCTGTAGAAGTAAAGCTAAAGGTACTCCTAATACTATTCCTAAATTTGATGGCTATTTTTACAATTGCAACAAGTATGGACATCAAGCATATGAGTGTAGATCAAAGATGAATAAGTCACCTAAGAGGCACTATATAGAAAAGCATTGTCATACTTGCAATAATCATGGCCATATATCACAAGAATGTAGGGCATAGCTAAAACAAGTTTGGAAACCAAAAAGACAAAATAACACTTATCAACCAAGAAGATAAGGTAATTCTTACAGTTGGGATTACAATACTTGGGTTAATTGTACAATATGTGGTAGATATGGTTATATTGCAGAAAATTGTATGAGATTACACTCAAGAGGTAAATCTAGAAATTGGACAAATTATGGAATGGTGTGTCTGCACTATCATAAGGTCAGTCACTTAAGTAAAAATTGTAGAGATCGAGAACCAGAGAAGAATGTTGATATGAATGAGAACATCATTGATGGAATCGGAAGGAAAATAAGTCAAATGTGGAGAAGATAAAGAAAGACAATGGAGGAACAAGCACAAAAGTCAATGACACCTCATCCCTTAGATTAGGTGATTTCACCACTTCTACTTAAGAAAATCAAGTAAGTATGGGAACTTAATTTTAATCGGTTATATCTTACAATAGTTCCTTATATCTATTGCATGAATACCAAATCAACATGAATTAAGATGCACTAGGTTGTTATATATTTTGAACTTGAAATGAGTATAGTCAGTAAAGCATGATCGAGTAAGAGTTTGTTAGTTGGTGAAAATGGTAATTTTAATCGAGTTGCGTAGTCAACTGAGCATTGGTAGTGTTCACCGAGCTGAAGTATCAAAAGGAAGAACCAAATGTTTTATCTTTAATCAAGTAGTAGTTGTGAAGCATTTATTGCAGCCTATTTATGCTGAAAAATACTTTTGGGTATAAATACACATCGATCCAACTCATTCCTCACATTGCATTCAAAGAGAGAAACCAGAGCGAAGAAAATAAGATTTGTGAAACTAGATTCCAAGCTATTTGCTATGATTTGAGCACTTCACGGACTGTTTGGAAGCTATTCAAGTAAGTTTGAAGCATAACCAAGTTATTTTGAACATAGTTTGAGAAAGCCCCAATAAATCTTTACCTAACAAGTCTTTTGTAAATATCTTAACTGATTGCACACTTAACAGTGTTTCTTAGATCCTATAACAAGGTAGATCTGAATAGGTCTCAAATTGTTACTCCTAACTAGGTAAGATCATCATAAGTGATCAACATTGTAGTCCTAATAGACAAACTTTATTATTGTAGTAGTGAAGCTTTGTGGGTGTCATCCCCACCACAGTTTTTACCTTCTAACAAGGGTTTCTATGATACCAAAATACTTGTGTATTGTGTATGAAGTTTCATGAATGTTTACATGTTAGATTAGAAAGCATTTCTTATTCCAGTAATGTTAAGAATGAATGGAAATGATAACATGACAGTCAGTTAATGAAAGAGATCATTTTAAGGATAAATAACAAAAAAAATTAGGGTTACTGATTCACCCCTCCCCTCTTAGTAACTCACATTTCCATAATCCCAACAATCACAACCCTTTTCTATTATATCATTCATTATTGTATCTATTTGTCTTTTGTCTATCTATTTATTTAGCTGTTGTGGAGGTGAAAACTCTAAAGTAGGGACATGACTGAGGCAAGTTCCCAAACAGCTTTGAGCATCTTTCCTCTTCTATGTATGCATGTAATTTAAGAGCATTCAACCATATAGAGGTTTTCTTTTGTTCATTTATTTTTTATTTACCTCTGTTATTTAGTATTTATATTTTTGGGTTTCACAAGTTAGCTAGAGCATTAAGTTGGCTCTTCGCTACTTTCTATGTTTTTGTTGCAGTTGGTACGTGACTATAACACTCCATGTGGATGTTTGCACGATGTGTTACCATCCTTGGTCGAGACGCCTAGATTTTGACTAAAGACTCTCTATTCTCTGTATTTTAAATTCCTTCAATCATTTTTTTTTTTTTGATTTATAAGGGGCTGAAGATAAAGGTTTGTATTAATAAAGAAAGATAGTAACATAAAATAGGAAGTATAAGCAGTAAAAAGACCTGCTACAAATGATAATGTTCTTGTCCAAAAAATGATCAACCACTGCTCAAACCCACACACTTAAACCGAGAAAATCTTAGAAAAGAAGCAGAAAAAACTTAACAACTAAAATAAAAAAACAACAAGCTCAACAAAAGCTCAGTATCATGTACTAATCTGATACTGAGGTGGAATCGTTCTCCAAGATACTCCCTGATTCAAAACTGTCATCCTCTACATGATCTTTAGATTGTTGATCACTAGACTTCTCTTGATTGACATTCTCCTCATCTCTCTCATCTTGAGCATCCTCACCATCCCCTTCCTCATCATCAACATCATCCTCTTCCTCATCCATTTCCACTTCATCATCTTCATCCTTCTCTGCTTCGTCTCCCTTTGCATTTGAAGAGTCTTTACTACCTAACCCATCCAGTTTTTCATCATACATGTATTGATAAACGCAATCTAGGTCCTCATCCAATTCATCCCTGTAGGGAGCATCCAACCCTTCCTCAATGCCCAGAAAATGTGTAAGAAATTTGATTCATTTCTTCATCATGGATGTCCTAATAAGTTGATTCTCCCATTCCTAGTCCCATAAGATAAAAAAGACTTTGTGGAGGACCACCATAAATGTTTCATCATGGGCTGGAGCCAAAGCCCAAAAATGGGGACCCGACAGACATAACTATAGTAAGGTCTCAGGGAAAAGAAGTAGTAAGATCAGAATCAACATTCACTATTGCTTCAGGTAGACCCAGAAGGTAACTATCAACAAAGAGACGCCTACAAAGCTTCTTAGCTAAATTCTTGTGTACACCTGCCACCAAAATCTTAGCCAAAAAATTAGTACTAGTATTCAAATTAACTCTGTATCTATGATTTGTGCTCAAAAAATTGAAGCCCAATACTTTCCTAACTGCATGCAGAACAAGGCGATGATGAAATTTGTAGACCTCCTTCAATTTAGAAGTGTTAATAGGATTATCAAATGAAATTTGATCTATGTCTACACTTAGCTTAATTGGAGTATCCATCATACCACTTTGTTGAGAAGAACTCATGACAAAGAGAAGTGCAATTCAACTCAAAACAAATGGAAAAATTAGATACAATACCCCAAAAATTACCTGGCCACCCATTTTGCATGTAGCTTATAGAAAAATTGTACCTTCAACTAAGATGAACATCATACCACCATCACACCTTTATCATGCCTAATCACCATTCTTTTCCAAAAAGTGGCAATTATAAAAATATCCAAATTTGAGTCCTAAATTAGAAACTGTTGAAAATGATTGTGAAGATAAGTTCCAAAATTTGAAATGAAGGGATCGCCAAGCTAGAGAAAAATCCTAAAAGATATGACAAGACATACAACTAGCTTCAGATTCAAGAAAGGCATCCCGTCATCACGCCAAACATTGCAATAAATTTCCTTGCAGCTCCAAGCATGAAAAAATCCCAATGTAGAAAGCTTTAAAAGCTTTCTTATTATGACCCAAAAATGAGAAAGAGATGGAAAAATTTCAAACAGATAAAAAAAATGGATCCCCAAAAGTACTGATACCTGATCGAAAAGACAACTGGGAGAGGAGATCAAATCACTTCATACAAAAAGGATTTTATTCTGCACAAGCAACTGCAAATAAAGAATGTCTTTAAGAAGAAACAAATCCTTGATGATGAAGACAACTCCCCCTTTAATGTCAAAGTGACATGATTTGACCTGATTATCCAGCACGCCCTACTGTCGCCAGTTAAGTGATGAAAGGACCTCTCAACTTATAAAGCTGATGGGTTAGGTTCTTGAACCACCTCCTCATCTCAGATGAGCTTCACATATTCTCCTAGAGCATCTTTATTGGCCAACTCGTGTGCCAAGTGCTTTCCTTCATGAAATATGTGGTTAATTGTTGTAGATTCAAAATTTTCACCAAATTTAAAATAACTTCCAAAGTAGCTTGCAATCTCCAGTTGGGTGTAGAGCCTATTCTTATGACATTTAGAGTTATCATTGAATCCCCTTCAATCTTCAGTTTGTCCAAACCCAATTCATATCCATAGACAAACCAAAAAGAAAAGCTTCGAATTCTTCCATGTTGTTAGTATCTATCTCTAGAGGTTTCGCCAATTTTGCTAATACGTTGCCATCATTGGAGTGAATAATGCATCTTACCCCAGATGGGCCCAGGTTACCTTTAGAGGCCCCATCAAGATTTAATTTGAACCATCCTTGAGAAGGGGTCGACCAAACACAAGTTTCTCTGAGATGTACATTTTCTTTCAAACCTTTGCCTAACATAGGAGGGGTCTTAAGACCGAACCAATTCTTCAACATCTTATCATCCCAACTAGTATAGAACTTATGTTGGGCAGATTGTGCTTGGATATGAGCATTCATTACTTCTACTATGGCAGCTTCTATTTTATTGAGAACAGAGGTTTTATCCATTGATTTTCCTTAAAATATCCTTCTAGTTCTTTCCTTCCATAACTCCCAGATCAGGATAGATGGAGAAATAACCCATAAATTTCCGCATAGACTTTCCTTAAAAGGTAGAGGCCATGATGTAAAAAGAGATAGAATATCACAAGGGAGGGCATAAGACCATCCTAATTTTGCACATCATTTCTAGCTTTCATTAGCAAAAGGGCATGCTAACAACAAATTATTTGTATCTTCTTCACTATTATAGCATAAAGAAACATTGAAGGACCGCAATAAACCATCTTCATAAAAGCAATCAACACTTAGAATTCTACCCTGAATTGCTGCCCAGGAAAATAGTCTTGCTTTTGGAAGACAAACTTTATTCCAGCATAATTGGTTGTAAAAATCAGAGTGTTTATGAGTGGAAACTCCTGTTAAGATCCTATAGACATCCTTCACATTATATACCCTTGATTTTGAACCATTCCAAATAATTTCATCCTGACCCTATTTAATTAGGAAGAATCTGTCTTTGAGGAGCTTCCTCAAGTGCTCAAGTTCCAAAGGATCTAAGCTAAGTTCTGATAATTTTCTCCACTGCCAAGAACCATTAGCCATATTCATCGGTGCTAGAATTATGTAATCTTTAACCAAAGGACCCCACTTATCAAAACATTCTTGACTGATTCTATTCGGACCCAACAATTGATTAATACTAGGGAGACCTGCCCAAGAGTCATCCCAAAACTGAGCTTTACTCACATCTATTATATTATAAGTAATGTTATTATCAATAATATCCCTTGATTTAGAAATGAAGTTCCAAGTTATGGACCCTCTAGGAAGTTCCTCAACTCGGACTACCTCTGCCTCATCTGTGTTATGAAAATATTTACCCCTGATGATTCTAACCCATTTGAGATTCTGATCCTTAAGAATTTTCCAGTAAAGTTTCTCCCCAATGGCTTGATTTTGCCAAAATTGATTCTTAATTCCTGTGCCCCCTACCTCCACTGGTATGCTAATCTTGTCCCATGAAATGAGGGAAAATTTCCTTTTAGTGTTTGTTCCCTACCAAAAGAATTTCTTGAGTTTTTTTAACAATATCCATGTAGCATCCCATGGGTAATGCAATGCAGGACATTAAATAGATGGGGATTGCTGCCAGCATGGCTTTGATCATCATAACTTTGTCTGCCCAAGATAGCCACTTAGATTTACACGAATCCATCCTTTTGTCCAATCTTTAACCAATGGGTTTCCAAACCAAAGAAATTCTCAAAGCTTTGTCAATTCGAATACCAAGATAGGAACATGGGAGAGATCCAGTCTTAAATGTCAATACATTTTCAATTTTCTATTAAATTTTCTTTTTAGTGTGAAAAAAGAAGATCAAAGATTTATCTTTGTTAGCCACTTGTCCTTAAGCGAGTGCATAATTATCTAAAACTTTTATCATAATTAAAACTTTTTTAATTAGGATATGATGCCTTTCCCAAAAGAAGAATATCATCAAAAAATTATGATGGGTTACTGCCTTGATAGAAGAGGTAATTTCCACACCCTTAATAATATCCTAATTTTGAAGACTAATGAATCTACGACCTAGAGCTTTTGCTAGGATGATGAATAAAAAAGGAAATAAGGGATCTCCTTGTATGATTCCATTAGAACCTTCAAAAAAACTGTGAGGGGAGCCATTGACAAGAATGGAGAATTTTAGAGTAGAAATACAATAAAAGATTAAATTAATCCAAGCTTTAGAAAAACTAAAATTCTCCATACATTTAGCTAAAAATTGCCAGTCTACCCTATCATAAGCCTTCTTAATGTCTAATTTTATTACCATGCTTGATTGTTTATTACATTGAATGGAATGAATAGCTTCCTGTGCTATAATGATGCCATCCAAGATTCATCTCCCTGGCACAAACCGTGTTTGCTCCTCCCCAATAATCTTTCCCAAGACTAGTTTTAGTCTATTAGCTAAAGCTTTGGATAACAATTTGTAAATGGTATTACACAAAGCTATCAGTCTAAATTCATCCATACTATTAGCTTGTTCCTTCTTGGGAATTAGAGCAATAAAAGTATTGTTAATTTCAATTAAGAATCTACTTGAGGAACAAGCAACCTCCAATGCATCTGTGAGTTCTTTCCCCAATATGTGCCAACAATGCAAAAAGAAATAGGGTGGAAATCCATCAGGCCCTGGAGCTTTGTCTGGGACCATGTGTGAAAGAGTTTGGAAAATTTCACTCTTTGAGAATTTGTTTGACAACATTTGATTGTCCTCGTTGCATATAATCTTAGGGATGTCGGCCAACAAATCATTCTGAGCCTTGAGATGTGAACTCTTTGAGTGATTTAACAAATTTGTATAAAAATTAACTATTTCTTTCTGAATCTCTTTCTGATCTTGAAGTAAAACCCCCTCAGAGTTGAGAATTTGATGAATTTTGTTAACACTCTTGCGTTGTTTAGTACTAGTATGAAATAACTTGGTATTTTTTTCTCCTGCTTCCAACCAATTTTCCCTAGATTTTTGTCTCCAAAGTATTTATTCTTTGGCTAAAATATCCTCATGATCCCTTCGCAATTATTTTTCCAAGTCGAAAAAATCCTTGTTCATTCCTTGTTGCATAATGATTTCATTCAAGTCCTTAAGATTTTGCTCAATCTCTAATTTTGAAGAGAAAATGTTATTGAATTGAGTTATATTCCTAATGAGCAGATTTTGTTTGATAAGTTTACGTTTAGACACAAAACAAAATATTTTTGAACCCTTAACTATGCATTTTGACCACCAGTTTGAGACCAAGTTAACAAAATTTTCATCCTTTAGCCACATGTTCTCAAATTTGAATGGACAAAGAGGAGGCTTATCTTCCCCCAAAATTTCTAGTTGAATGGAGTATGGTCTGAACCTAAAGTTGGAGAAATGGATGCTTTGAAGTCAAATGGAAAGATTGTTAGATCTCCTTTGAAGAAAAATATGTCCAATTTTTTTGAAATGTTGTTGGGATCTAGTCTCATATTCGACTAAGTGTATGAGCCATTTTCAAGCTCTATTTCCATTAAATTCTCAGATTGCAACCAATCCATAAAATCAATTTGGGATTGGGATTCCCTTTGTGAACCTCCAAGTTTGTCATATGGGTGAATTATGGCATTGAAATCTCCCCCTAAGAAAATGCTACCAACAGACCATGTTGAAAAATATCTGCTAAGGTCCTCCCAAACTTCCAGTTTCCTTCTTCTGAGAATTGATCCATATACATTCAAAATATAGAAGTTTAAATTGGATGCTAAACTTCTAATTTCACCTCCTATCCAGTTTGAGCTCATCTCCATTTTCGAGCAAGACAAATGTCTTGGATTCTAGATAATAGAAATTCCACCTGAAGAACCAATGACATCAATCCACTCCATTGCCCAGTCTCCAATTGACTTGGTGAAATTGGATAGTTGTTCCCTACTCATTTTTGTTTCCTGTAAAAGAACAACCTCAACTTTGGAAGATAAAATGCAGTGTTTGACAACTCGCTACTTGTTAGGGGCATTGAGACCCCTAACATTCCATGCTAAGATTTTCATTGTAACTTGGGAAGGAACTTCCCCTTCCCTACTTATAAGTATGCTGTGATTTTAGTTTTCTCATAATCCTCCCCATCTTCAGTTCTTAAAACTGCGAGAGATTTTCTACCTTTACCTTTTCTTTTAACCCCCCATGATCAGGAAGAGAGTTCTTTGAGAGATATTTCTGAATGCCTAAGTTATTTAATTTATTAGGAGATAGATGAACCAGGGGAGCTTCAAGAGGCTTGCTTTATGTGGGATTGGCCAAGGGTTTCTCCTCCATTTTATCATTGTAAAAATAAATAATTTCAATATCATTCAATCTCTCTTCCTCTACATAACTTGCTTCTAAAAGCCTTTTAACAAAGAAAGTGATTTGGTCTTATTATCCAAAGATGCATTTGTTGCACATCCAAAGAGTTCATATACCGCCTGAAGTCTGGGAGAAATGGGGAATTTTGGCTGCCGATCCTCAATTTGAATTTTTGGTAGCTTCTCCATGTGATACCCTTGACTGTGAAGGCTATGTGCTCTTGGTTTAAGTGATATAATGCCTCCTTTGATTTTATTTTTGGACATGGACTTCTTTGCATCTTCTCCTGATTCCTTCTTGTTATCTTTTTGTTCTTTAGCCATCAATCTGGAGGATTTTTTGCTTCTTGAACTATTATTAGAAGAATTAAATTCTAATAATCCTGCAAACTGAAGAGTTGGGGAGATATTCCCATTTCAAGGATTTTTTCCCACATGTTCTTTGTCCCTATTAATAGAAGAATTTGCATTGGCCCTTGCTAATTCCCACAAGTCACATAACCTAGTTTTAAGAGTGTCATCATCTTGATCATTTGTTATAGAAAAATTTAAGGAATAATTGCCAGAAATAAACATAGTAACCTCTGAAGAAGTCACAATTGATTTCTCCATACTCTCATTATGATTGGTATTTCCTCCAAGACTCTCATCTTCTTCTAGAACTTGATCTGCTATTTTGGCCAACATGTCCATTTGAACCTTTATGAACCATTGAGATAAAAGTTGTTCAACTATCTTATAATTAAATCTTGGGATGTAGTTAATATGAGAACTCTCCAGGGAAAAGGAATTGGAAACCTTCCCCATCTGCAACTTGGTTGTTGAGGACTTGAAATTTGCTAAATTTATCTTAAGTCTCCCCCATCTAGGATTTAACCTCTGAATGATCCTTCCATTTACTGTTTGCCTATAGCTACCCACCATAGCCAAATTTTTCATCCAATCCACAATCCAATCATCTTGAGATTCTTTTTCCCAATTTAAACTTGGGTCCAATAAATATAATCTGGGTGCTCGACAATGGCTAAATAAGCTTTTGAGATTCCAATAGAAAATCCATAGAAAAAGATTCATAATTTATTTGAAGTTGTCAATAGTCATATCTGACTTAGAAGTATCTAGTACTTCCTGAACTCCCGCCTTCAAGAATAAATCCAGAGTAGAAGTTTGTTGATAATGATTTTTCTTCCTACTCTAGTCTAGCATATCCTGGCCCATAAACCCTTTAGGATATCTATCCAAATCTGCAGTTTCTTGGTTACCAATTAAATCACGATGATCAATTGGGGTACTCTACATATAGTCATAAGAGATAATCTAAACCCATGTTCCAAATTTTGAAATGATCTTGAGGCCATATTCTGTATTTGGATATGCTTAAGATAAATACCTAGCTTATTGGAAAAGATTTGGAGAATGTCTGCATCTCTATATTCCATAGGAAGATTTTTTAGAGTGATCCACATCGGAATAAACTTGATGACATTCTTTGTACTATCAAAGTTTGGGCTCCATTGTTGCATATGAAGCCCAAAGTTGTTGTGAAACCACATCTTGGATCTGAAGGTCTTATCTCTGTTGGGCTTGTCTTTAAAAATAACTAGGAAGTATCATAACTCATTATCTAAAGAATCTATTTGAGAAATGTTTTGTCAATTTGAGTGTGCCCAAATATTAAACTAAAAATAAGATAGGTTAATATTCCAAAACTTACAGATCACTTCTTCTTGCAGTAGAAAATGGCTCCTTTGATTTAAAGTTTCCTCAGAGAAGGTAATAGAAACTACCTCACCTCTTGAGAGAGAAGCTTCCTCCTCTCTGATTTGATTTGATTCGTCACTTTGAGTACCTTCAGATTTTTTTCTAGAAGGTGAAGCATTATTCTACCTAGTTGAGTAAGTTTGATGGAGTTGTTTTTCTCATTCTGGATTGCTCGGAATAGGTTTCCACTGTTAGAAATAGGAAATACTGAGAGGGGGGGGGGGGTGAATCATTAACTCACAAACTTTTACTTTTGCCCAATTATGGATATATGAAATTAGCTTGTAGCTTGCATAAGAAACTAAACTAAGTAAACTGAATAACAAGCATAACAATAAAATGAATGAACTCATAAAACCATGATTGTTCTCAAGGAAACCCTGGCTAAGGGAAAACCCCGGTGGAGATGATACCCACAACTAATCCACTAATCAAAAGTATCCAGTTAAGGATGTTGACCCTGTTAGGAGTCTATTACATACATATAGTGTCTCTATCCTGGTTAAAGGACTTTAGGCCTTGTTAGAAGCCTCAACCCTATTAAGAGTTTCTATTACAAAACAAAGATGTATGCCAGATGAGCTCACTGCCCAAACATGCAATATACAATGATAACTTTAGATAAAAGGTAAGATACAAAAACCTTTTACTGTTGTCGAATAACTTTATTAGTCTGATCTAGCTTTGTAGGCTCTTCGCTTTGATATACAATACTTGCTTATTTTCTTTCTTACAACTTACAGTTTCGCATCATATATATCATATATTGACTTCTTACAACTTCTTACTACTTCGCATTACATTATTCTTACTTATATACAGGCTATTACAAAATAACCTTCATGTCGGCTTTACAATACATTATACTCTTCTCAAAGCATAAATTCATTACATGCTGCCTTAGGGTTAACATCTAGGATGTCGTCCCTAATTAGTTGAGTCATTATTTTGATAAACACAATAATCCCTTAACTCAATATAATCATATTTTGACTGCTGCTCTGTTATGGTCGGCTCAACACTATCTCTGTAAAACATTGATATCTTTTTATGTACATGCCATACAGACTTGCACTCTTAGATGTAGCTTTGATATACATAGAATGATCAATGTTCAAGCGTGCATGCACTAAACCTGCTTTTGTAAACATCGCTAATCAAAATTGTCTCTGTGAAGACTGGTAAACATTGTTATACTTAGACAATTTTCATGTGTGCTCATACAAAACTTCTTCCTCCGATCATGTTGTCTTAATGTAGAGTATATGTTGCCATAATGAAAACAATGTGATATCCTACTTAGCCAAATTGCCAACAATCTCCCCCTTTGTCATTGGTGGCAACATATGGGAAAATTGGCTAAGTCCCCCCCCAAAAAAACTTTTATTACAAAATTCAAAAAGGTGTAACATGTGGCCACTACAAAAATTGTGGATCATACATGTCTACTTATTTCTCCAAAATGATACTCCCCCTAAGAGTATATTTCATACTATTCTGCATATCTATATCTTCTACATATATACATTTTTCATACTATACTACTCCCCCTTTGACAACAATGACAAAGGTGTCAATTCTATAAGTATGTCAAAATTTGATTTGCCTCTTTGATTTCAATATTGCAAAGTTGGAAGACTTGCTATACAATATGTAAAAATTTCCTTCAGATTATCTATTTCCTTGTCTCATGTCTTCTTGATTGAATCATAAACATTGAGTAATGCACATAGTCCATAAGACACTATCTCACATTGTCTATATAGTTGATTTTCTATATAACATATCTTCATTGATAGATGCTCTCTGAGTACAGAGAATCTCTTCAATTTTATTTATTTTTCATCCTCAAGAAGTCTTATTTCATCATAGATTTTGCATGTCTTCTTTTCAATATTTGTGGTTTTCACATTAGGACTTTGTAAATCATTCACTGTGGCCTGCAACTTTGCTTCTTTATTCTTTATCTTCTCTGAAATTTCTCATGAGTGGTTGTGGGATAGTGTGCACTGGATGTATAAAGTTTTTCCTCTTTCTAAACATTTTCTTAACTCTTTTATGCATATGTACAAGTTATCCAAATCATTCTTAATGTTCTGACAAATAACTTGAAATAATTGTGCATCATGGGTTGCTTGAGCTTTAACTAATGCAATATCTGATAGATTAGTGAATTCAGTGTCAAAAGCTTTCATTACCTCTTTTGCCTTGGCTTGGGGATCAACCTCACTAACTTGAGTTGATATGACTCCTTGAAGTTTGCTGGTTACTTCAAGTAACACTCCTTCCAAGCTTTTTACTTTCTTATTCTTTCCAATTATCTTATTTAGAGATGAGATCAACTCTATTTGACCATCATCGTCAAGTTCAGTTCAGAAGCTTGCAAAAAATGATTCCATAGGTGGTCTAGATGGATTTTTTGTTGTGCTCTTAGTCTGTGAAACAATTTTAGTCTTCTTTTCTTGCACCGCATGCTCCTCTTTTGCTACCTTAACCTGAAGTTCTTCTTTCTTCTCTTCTAATATTATTTCTACAAGGGTATGTGCACAAAGATGGGGTACCAAAGAGGGGGTTTAAGATGCCACTTTTTTCCTGAAATCAGCAAACTCTGAACTTCAATAACAAATTGAAGATAGTTCAACTCAAAATTTCAAAACACAACAAGAACAAGAGTTGTAGTACTCTGAATCTAGTTTCTAAACTACTAATTTATTTGAAAAATGGTGAAGATTAAGGCCTTCAACTAGGTGGAGCACAAAAAGTGGTACTATTTTTTGTGAAAAAAATAACATAGCGCCTGTTGTGCTCCCCCTAAAATGTTAACTTATTTTTTGAAATTATTTAATCGCTCCAGTGAGAAGTTAGCTAACACCACGTAGTTTACCCCGGATTTTTCTGCTATTTTTTTTATGAATGTATGAATTTCTATGACTTTTTGAACTCAGACATCCCAAAACACATGAAATTTGGGCGTGCTCCCCCTAGAAATCATTCAAAATTAGTCGAAAATCAATTTTTATTTTTTTTAAAGTGTGTACAATGGAGTCTAGTTTCTAAAAAACTAAGTTTTTGCAAATTTTGACAAACGAAGCAAAATCTATACCCAAAATACTACACATTGGTTTTTGACAAAAAATTGACATACATTCAATGGAAATTAATGTTGATAGGCTTAAAATTATCATTTTTGGAAATAAATTATATGTTTAGATAGCTAACTCAGAGACCAATAATCTCACATTGTTTGATTTTTTCGTTATCGAATCACGTGTAAACTAGACGGAGAGCACACACAAAAAGTGAAGGTTTTTTCTAATGTTTCTTCGAATTCACGTCAAACTCACGGCTTATACATCCAAGCCTTTGGGTTGGATCTCCAAAGCAAATCCAAGCCTTAGGCTTGGTAAAATACAAGCCTTCAAATAGGGCACACACCCTATTTGGCATGCACCCTATTTGGCGTGCGCCCTATGTCAAGCATAAATAGGCTCTAAAGAACCATTAGGACCCATTCTAATGTGTCCTAATGATTCCATAGTGGTTTTAATTGCCTCTAAATGGTCTATTACAACCCATTATTGTCCCTTAGAACACGTTAGAACTCTCATGATCCACTACAAACCCTTAGACAACATTACGGCCTGTTAGGACACATTAGATCCTCAAAGTGTGTCCTAAGAGGTATTAATTGATTGCAGTATTTTCTTATGGTTCTTAATAGGTGCTAAAGAGCCATAATAAGATCTAAAAAACATTAGGAACCCTCATTTAATACATTAGAAGCACCTCGAACCATAAAGTGTGTCATCCAAAATCTCTCTCTGTCACCTCTCTCTCTCTCTCTCTCTCTCTCTCTTTCTTACCTTCACTTCATCCCTCTCCCTCTACCTCTCCCTATCTCTCTATCTTCCTCGCTCTACTTTCTCTCTCTATACTTCTCTTACCCTAGTTATCTATTTCTTACCTTCACTTCATCCCTCTCCCTCTACCTCTCCCTATCTCTCTATCTTCCCTCCCCCCGCTCTATCTCTCTCTATCCATGTTCTTACTCTCTCTTTCTTACCTTCTATCTCATCCCTCTGCCTCTGCCTCTCCCCATCTCTCTATCTTCCCACATCTCTCTCTCTCTCTCTCTCTCTCTCTCTCTCTCTCTCTCCTTGCTTCTCTTATCCTATCTCTTTCTTGTCTTGTCTCACAAACTTCTCTCTCTATCTACTTCTCTTAGGTCCTAGATCTCTTTATTACCTTCACTCTCAACCCTCTCCCCTGCCTCTCTCTCTCTCTCTCTCTCTCTCTCTCTATCCATCTACTTCTCTTAACCTAGATCTCTTTATTACCTTCACTTTCAACCCTCTCCCCTGCCTCTCCCTTAAAATAGTAGGGGCAGAACGAAGTGACACTTCTTTAGCAAAACATCCTAATAGCGTACGCCTTGCTCCTGTTACCGAGGCCATAGAGATCCATTAAGCCCAGCACTATATACGCATAGTAGGAGGACTCCTTTTCAATCGAGTAGCTCACATGACATCGGAAAGCAGCAGCTAGTAGGAAAGGGATGAACCCAGCAAGAAAGCATTCTATATATGGCAGGCATAGGATGGAGGTCACACTTAGCCGTGCTCGGGTCTCACTTCGAGAAACACAACTGTGTGTGGGGAATTAATATAGAGGGGGGGTGGGGGGTTATATTGCCTCCCACCCCTTTATTAGACACCAATCGTTTTCTGTTGAAAACAGAAGAGAATAAACGTAAATAGAGGGACTCATTTGAAACAACCGATTGAAGTGCCAGAGGGGGGATACGATCCAGCCACAGGTCACATCCCTATGACTAACGTCGGTTGCGGCCATGTCTCCCGAGGACCATAGCATGGGTAGCATCATGCGTAAGTAGAGGCTATGGCAGTTGACCGAGAAGCACATAGTGACCTAGTCTCTCTCTCTCCTTCTCTCTAACCCTCTCTCTCTCTCTCTACTTCTCTTACCTGAGATCTCTTTCTTGTAACCTTCTCTCTCAACCCTCTCTCTCTCTCTCTCTCCCTACCTTCTCTCTAACCCTCTCTCTCTGTCTATCTAGATCTATCTATCTACTTCTCTTACCCTAGACCACTTTCTTACCTTCTCTCTTAACCCTCTCTCTATCTATCTATCTATCTATCTATTTATCTAACCCTATATCTCTTTCTTACCTTCTCTTGAGAAATCCTCTCCTCCTGCCTCTCTCTCTCTCTCCCTCTCTCCTTCTCTCTCCCTCTCTACTTCTCTTACCCTAGATCTCTTTCTTACCTTCTCTCTCAACCCTCTCCCCTATTTCTCTCTCTCACCCCTCCTCTTCCTCTCACTGTCTCTCTATCTCCCCTCTCTCTATCCTTATCTCTATTCTTCTCTTATCCCAACTCCGTCTACCTCTCCCTTGTCACCCCTCTCCTTCTCTCTCTCTATCTACTTCTCTTACCCTTGATCTCTTTCTTACCTTCTCTCTCAACCCTCTCCCTTGCCTCTCTCTCTCTCTCACCCCTCTATCCTTCTCTCTAACTCACTCTCTCTATATCTATCGATCTACTTCTGTTACCCTAGATCTCTCTCTATCCTTATCTCTATTCTTCTCTTATCCCATCTCTCTCTCTCTCTCTCTCTCTCTCTCTCTCTCTCTCCTCTCTAACCCTATATATCTCTCTCTTACCTTATCTCTCTCTCTAACCCTATATCTCTCTCTCTCTCTCTCCCCTTCTCTCTAACCCTATATCTTTCTCTTACCTTCTCTCTCACCTCTCCCCATTTGCATTTCTCGAGTTCTCTCTCTCTTTACGTCCCTATATATATATATATATATATCTTTCCTTGTCTCTTACGTCTCTCTCTCTCTCTCTCTCTATCCACTTCTGTTAACCCTAGAACTCTTTTTTACCTTCTCTCTTAACCCTCTCTGTCTATCTATATATTTATCTTACCCTATATCTCTCTTACCTTCTCTTTCAACCCTCTCCCCCTGCCTCTCGCTCTTGCTCTCTCTCTCTCTCTCTCTCTATCTATCTACTTCTCTTACCCTAGATATATTTCTTACCTTCTCTCTTAACCCTATCTCTCTATCTATCTACTTATCTTACCCTATATCTCTTTCTTACCTTCTATCTCAACCTTCTCCCCTGCCTCTCTCTCTCTCTCACTCGCTCCTTCTCTCTCTCTATCTACTTCTCTTACGCTAGATCTCTTTCTTACCTTCTCTCTTAACCCTCTCCCTTTCTCTATCTACTTATCTCACCCTATATCTCTTTGAACTTTCCTTCTCTCTCTCTCTCTCTCTCTCTCTCTCTCTCTCTCTCTCTCTCTCTATCTCCTATCTACATCTCTTACCCTAGATCTCTTTCTTACCTTCTCTCTCAACCCTTTCCCTTTGCCTCTCTCTCTCACCCCTCCTCTTCCTCTCACTATCTCTATATCTCCCCTTTCTCTATCCTTATCTATATTCTTCTCATAACCCATCCCCCTCTACCTCTCCCTCATTACCCCTCTCTATCTATCTATCTATTTCTCTTACCCTATATCTCTTTCTTACCTTTTCTCTTACCTCTCCCCCTTTGCATCTCTCTCTCTCCTTATCTATCTATCTACTTCTCTTACCCTATATCTCTTTCTTACCTTCTCTCTTAACCCTCTCCCTCTCTCTATCTACTTATCTCACCCTATATCTCTTTGAACTTACCTTCTCTCTCAACCCTCTCTCTCTCTCTCTCTCTCTCTCTCTCTCTCTCTCTCTCTCTCTCTCTCTCTCTCTCTCTCTCTCGTTACTCACCCCCTCTCTCTCTCTCTTGTATGATTCATTATGATCCCTTAACACCTCTTTAACATTCTAGGACATATCAATGAGTCCCAAGACCCCATATGACCCTTAGGGCCCCTAAGGGTTGCATGGGGTCCTAAGAACCACTTTACACCCCTCATGACTCCTTATACCCCTTAGGACCTCTTGAGAACAACAGGATGTATTCCTATCGGTGCTATGGGGTTATAAGGGGTCGTAGGATTGATTATGATCTCTTAACACCTCTTTGATATCCTAGGACATATCAATGAGTCCCAAGACCCCATATGACCCTTAGAACCCCTAAGGGTCACATGGGGTCCTAAGAACCACTTTACACCCCTTACGACTCCTTATGACCCTCTATGACCAATTAGGACCCTTTACGGACCCCTAAGGGTCACATGGGGTCCTAAGAACCACTTTACACCCCTTACAACTCCTTATGATCCTCTACGACCAATTAGGACCCTTCACAGACACCTAAGGGTCACATGAGGTCCTAAGAACCACTTTACACCCCTTACGACTCCTTATGACCCTCTACGACCAATTAGGACCCTTTACGGACACCTAAGGGTCACATGGGGTCCTAAGAACCACTTTACACCCCTTACGACTCCTTATGACCCTCTACGACCAATTAGGACCCTTTACGGACACCTAAGGGTCACATGGGGTCCTAAGAACCATTTTACACCCCTTACGACTCCTTATGACCCTCTACGACCAATTAGGACCCTTTACGGACACCTAAGGGTCACATGGGGTCCTAAGAACCACTTTACACCCCTTACGACTCCTTATGACCCTCTACGACCAATTAGGACCCTTTACGGACACCTAAGGGTCACATGGGGTCCTAAGAACCATTTTACACCCCTTACGACTCCTTATGACCCTCTACGACCAATTAGGACCCTTTACGAACACCTAAGGGTCACATGGGGTTCTAAGAACCACTTTACACCCTTTACGACTCCTTATGACCCTCTACGACCAATTAGGACCCTTTACAGACACCTAAGGGTCACATGGGGTCCTAAGAACCACTTTACACCCCTTACGACTCCTTATGACCCTTTATGGACACCTAAGGGTCACATGGGGTCCTAAGAACCACTTTACACCCCTTACGACTCCTTATGACCCTCTACAACCAATTAGGACCCTTTACGGACACCTAAGGGTCACATGGGGTCCTAAGAACCACTTCACACCCCTTATGACTCCTTATGACCCTCTATGACCAATTAGGACCCTTTACGGACACCTAAGGGTCACATGGGGTCCTAAGAACCGCTTTACACCCCTTACGACTCCTTATGACCCTCTACAACCAATTAGGACCCCTAAGGACCACTTAAAACCCCTTATTCATTAACTTTCTCGCACTCTCCTCTCTCTCTCTCTCTCTCTCTCTCTCAGTCTCTCAGTCACCCCTCTATCTCTCTTTGTCTCTTTATCACGTCTCTCTCTCTCTCTCTCTCTCTCTCTCTCTCTCTCTCTCTCTCTCTCTCTCTCTCTCTCTCTCTCCCCCCATCTATCTCTATTTTATGCATTTCTAGAAAGGGCGTGCTCCAAATAGGGCGTGCGCCAAAAAGGGCATACGCCCTATTTGGCGCATGCCCTTTGTACAAAGCCCAAAAATGGAAAAAAACCCAAGAATCTCGTGAAGGAGGCCCACTTTTACTGTATTCTGTCTGGAACACGCAGTTTGCACAACAAATATTCACTTTCATGGTGTTGGAGGTCAAAAAGAAGACTATTTTATCAACTTGGACCACCTTTTGTTGCAAGGTCAACATTGTGGTGCAAAAAACAACCTTTATTTAGCAAATTTGACATATTTCAAGGTAAGTTTTGTTTGTTCTTGCATGCCAAAATGTGAAAAAATCCTTTTTATTTTATTTCATATTATATGGACTTGTGGAAAGCATAAATAGACATGTATTGGACTATAGTTGTATTATAATTTGATATATATAAATTGTAATACTTTTATATTATGTTATGACTTATTATAATAGATTGATTAAAAAAACCATAATTGTTGTATTAGATTGATATTTTATAATGTGTAAATTTTAATGAATTTCAATGTATATATAGATCTTATTCATCATGCCGAGAAAATGACCTAAGATTCAAACACCCGAAGAGCATGAAATAGAGAAAGAGAAGAAAAGAGAAAGAATGAGACAACTTCGCGAACAACGACAATTGGAGCCCATACAAGAAGAATTACCTAATAGGAGAGAATTGGAATTGGAAACACAAAGGAACCAAATGAGAAAGTTGTGTGCAATAAGACAATTGAATTATGAAGGGGTGAGTATATCATCTATTGGATCGCAAGTTGAAGGGATGCCATCATCCAATGTTGGAGGTGCACATGAATTATCTAATGTTGAAGACATCGCACACTCTACACCTCAAAGTGTAGCCACACCATCATATTATGTTGAAGGCACACCATTAGCTACATCCGAAGGAATAGACACATCATTGCATCATTGTGAAGGCACCTCATTTCCAACTTCCGAAGGTGTAGGAATCACACCATTGCATCGTGTTGAAGAAACACCATATTCATCTCAAGTCGATGAAGGTCCATCTTCCACATCTCAATTTGAAGGCACATCATCTTCGGTCGAAGGTATGCAATTCATCCCTAACATTGTTGACGTTCCCAATGTTGAGCCTACACAACAATTGAGAACACCTCCTAGAGTTTTGCATAGAAAGCCTAAATATTTGATTGATATTGACACTAATATTTTGAAACCAATGCCTGACAAGATTCCCAAGCGCACTTGTCAAAGATATACTAACCAAATTTGGAGGATATTTTTTGAGAATTTGAATGTCACAGGAAGATGTCAATTGTTTGTTGAAATGATGAGAAATCTGAAATTTAGGCCTATCATGAAGATTCTTGGGTTAAGAACAAATGACACCTCCACTGAAAAAGCTATTGTAATGAATCTAATGGATGCATATGAGACTGTGGGTTCTACATCACGCATGAAAGATAGTAATGTCACATGACGTGTGATAACATCAACAATGGCAAGCAATCAAATGAAGAAGTCTCGACTCATTAGAAAGACAAGTAAATCATTGAAAATAAGTAGAAGGTCTCTAATGAGAGCCGTGGAAAGGCGTCAAAGAGTGGAAGATTCAAATAGCAATGAACTATGGGCTTTTTCCGGTAGATTGCCATGGAAAGACAAAGACATTGTTGAAGCTTTGAAATCCTTCATTGAAATTTTTTGGAAGAATAATACACAAGTATCTCCTAATCAAAGAGATGTTGTAAGGAGGAGGATTGGTAGTCGATTGCGTGATCCACATCCAAAGCATTTTTTGGATTCAACCTAAACACAATTTTTTGCAAAATTTATAGATGCATATCCTCAAATTAAAATTAGTCAAAGATTTTTTGAAATGGCTAAACCTTTTTATGTCAAGATAAATCACACACGCACAACTTGTTGTTGTAGAGTACATATTGAATTTTCTAACCATTATACTGTCTATCGGCATATATGTGTACATTTGCATGCTAACAATGTCTTGCAGGAGTGTAACATAAAGGAGCCACCTAGATCTTCAAGGGAATTGATAACTACCATTTTATGTCATAGACCGGATGGACAACAATTCACAAACTATCATGTTTGAATGGTACATGTGTACATTATGGTGGTTTGCAAGATTTACCTATTTGTCAGCATATGGAAAGTAGTCATGCAATTGGGAATGAAATAGTAGAATTTGGAAAATATAAGACCATTGCATATGCTTTAAAAGATGGAAAAGAGGCAAAAAGATGTGATTTAGTAATTGACAGGATTCTGATGTATCAGTTCATGGATATATTTTGCAGGAAAATTATGTATGAATATGGAATGCATACACAGAGTACAATGGTTGGCTACACAATTCAAGTTATGCAAGGACACTTTTCCGATTGATACAATTGTTTCAGTTGTGGACTTTGCTGAAAACTACACTTTGTAACCACAAAATGAGGTACAATCACAGTATTACAACTCTCAACAGGTTGCTATATTTGTTCATATAGCATACTTGCATGCACCTGATAGTACGGAGGAAAATAGAAAGATATTGAGGGAGTACCATTTTTATATGAGCGATGATCGCTCACATTCTACAGAGTTTGTACATGGTTGCTTTAGTTTGTTTTACGATGATTTGGCAAATAGGAGCATACCATATCGTCAACACATCATATGGTCAAATAATTGTACATCCCAATTCAAGAATTCTCGTATGTTTTATTGGTTGAGCAGGATGCACAAGAACACTGATATTCAATATATGTGGAATTTCACTGAGGCGGGCCATGGAAAGGGAGAGCATGATGGTGCAGGAGCATGTATGAAAAGAGCTTTACCACGTGAAGAATTAAAGTATGAGTGGGGAGCAAACTTATCAAATGCAAGATGTATTGTCAACTGGTGTAATGCCACAATGGGCCCAGGTAAGGAAGGTGAGTCAATAGTTCATAGATTTTTTTCGTTGATTGATGAAACTAACATTGCACCATATGAGGATTGTTGTATAGTAACAGGATCAAGTGAGCTACACTCTTTTAGAAGTTGTAATGCAGGTTCATGGATGGTATACACATGACATATGGCATGCTTTTGTTCTTCTTGTGCAGAGGAGAATTGGGATGAGTGCGACTCAAAGGAATGGGTTGATGAATGGTATATAAGACCTTTGAGCCCACTTGACTCCTATCGTCCGCCAACAACATTGCAACTAGGGGACATGGCAACATCTATTAACTTTGACCGTTTGTCGGATATAGTACAACCAGGTAAATTGTCCATTTATATAGTTTGTCTAAACTATTTTGGATATTAATGTACTGAATATGTCTACATTGTTGCAGGTCATGTTTTTGCAGTTATTGCACCTGAATACAATGACGAAGGGACAAATTATTATTTATGTCATTGTGTTGAGGCCAAAAAGAAATTGGATGTCGCAGTTGTAGACGGCAAAGGATTACAATACCCTATAGGAGCGGTTGTTGTAACAGGAACATGGCTTAGACGATATGGTATGAAGAACTCTAAGTTGTGGTTGTTCGAGGACTGGGAGACACACAGGAAGATTCTACATTATTCAAACCTTGTTGTTGCTTCGAATGTTACTTTGATCAGATATGGGGGCAGGCTAGTGAAAAGAACTCTTTGGAAGGTTCCCGAGTCAGAGCATGAGGCAATACTTAACACACTAAAGGTTAAGGCAGATCCAGCTAGTTCAATGGACTAAATCAGGCTGTACTAAAATGTTGTAATATGTGTTCAACTGTACTATTTGTTTCTCTGACAAAGTTAGCTTCTATGGTACATACCCCGTGTGTATAGAGGGAAGTTTGTAATTGTAATGATAATGCAACGCTGCATATTTTTTGGGGCAATGTCAGAGGTTTTCTCCACTCAGCTCTTTCCTACCAGCGCCTTTATTGAGCTGAGTTGTAAACATGTTTCATAATATTAATAAAAAAAGAAACATGTTTACAATAATTTCTTAGCATTTTTATGGTGTTTTATCCAATGCAAAATTGTGTAATTTTTATGTGACTAATGATGGGACATAAATAAGATTTGTTCTTAGATCAAATCTCCTCAAAACATGTTAGATTAGATTTCCTCTTGTTTCCACTATGGATTTATGAGATCCATGCATAGTATGACCTTCTAACCCTAGGGATGGATCCAATAAAATGTATATTGACAACATAACATGAAAGAAGGAAGGTACAATGAGTTTTGTTGCAAGAAAGTGAAGGAGAGCTGCCCTATGCATGCTTTGGGTGCACTTGGAAGGTGTGAACCATGACACAGACAAGGATTTGGCTTAAGAAGACAATGACCTAAGGATGTTCACAAACTCCTTAAATGGTGTAACACAACCAAAACAAGGGTTTCCTACTCCAACAAACTCCTTTAGAAAGTTTACAAAATCAATGAAACTTTGGTGCCTTTTGGGCTTTAGGGACACTAGGCCTAAATCTAGCCTTTAACTAGAATTCTTCACCAGTGGACTTCCTGACCACTCCCAAGCATTTAGATGGTCCTCATATGACCTAAGGATGCTAAAACAACTCTTGGTTTGGTCCCTTTACAACCGTACCATAGAAAACTAGACCTGCACTCACTTTTCCTTGTAGCCCTCTCAACATAGATTTTCTATTCTAACTTTTTTCACAACTGAGTATCTTGACACAAACATGGCATTTTCAGACACCCATTTGGAAGTTATGTAAGATCCCAAAGCCTTGTCTTCCAACTCCAATCCAGCACCACCTAACTCTCACCTTGTACACAAACCTAATTGGCCTAATTAGGCTTGGTTTACAAAGGAAGTGTGAGGTATAGGGTTCTTGGAACTAGTAGCTCAAGTAGTGACAAAATCTCTTCAGTGCACATGCACACTGACAGCAAAAATTCAGATAAAGAAGTAACAAGTGTTGTGGAATTATCCACAGAGCAATGTGAAATGAAGCCTCAAATTGGTTCATTAGCAGGCAAAGAATTTGGTCATGCACTTCATTCTAGCACCACAAATATTTCTATTAGAAATGACTATCTGTCAATGGCCTTGCATTTACGGGACTTGGGCATTATCATTGAAAGGTAAGTTCGTTGCCACCTTTGGCAAGGTAGTCTCACTCCTCATTTTACAACAAAGGGTAGCCATCTATGGTCCAAGGTTTTAATTCAGCTGACAAGTGGAGAGCTTCTCAAGGTACTGATCTCTTTCATAGAGAAGTTCCTGGTTCATCTCAAGGTTCTTGTTTAGGTGACCAACTCCTTCGAGGTCCACAAATAGACCCATTAATTGGTAAAAGGGTAGATGCAATTTTGGAAAGAGTATCCCAATTGAAGAGTAATGGAAATTCCAATGAGCATGAAGTTATTGCAAATACAATGGGTGTATCTCCTCCACTGACAAATACAATTACTTCAAGAGACTTGAGTTTAAATGGAGACTGTCTGTTCCCAAACATGCCCCAGTTGAGCAGATGAACCAGATGTTGCTTGAGTAAAGAAGATAGTGGTTTATTAAAGCATCTGCATTATCCCACTTGCTATCAGTTACTACTTTTTGAGCAGCTTGCCAGCTGCTTCTGTGCAAGATTTCTGTAATATATAATGTCCTCATGCAAGTACATGCCATGCACAGTCGTTCCAACCCCGCCGACGACTCCGTGCTGAAGTGTCCCTCAAGGTCCCTTAAGCATGAAATCGACAATCTTTGTCGGGTCGTATCTCGGAGCTCGTGCGAGGTAGCATGGATCCATCAATTGATACGAGACCGTATTGCTGGGGCCTACAAAAGCCTGTCTCGGTTTTTGGAGATTCAATTTTGTTTAAATTCGGCAACACATTCTCAGTCGGTGTCAGAACTCAAAGTGTTCCTCAGCTGAAACGACCAATGTTGCGTATCTTTCCAACCATTGGTCATAGCCTCGAACCGTCAGTTCCAATAGCTCTAAATGGCCGAGTAAACGCTAGTGGAAACCTCGTTTGGCACCCACAGTCATTAAATCCCCACCGACGACTCCGTGCTGAAGTGTCCCTCAAGGTCCCTAAATTAAGCATGAAATCAGTGATCTTTGCAGGGTCATATCTCAGAGCTCGATCGACGTAGAATCGATTCATCAGGTGCTACAGGAACATGTTGTCAGGGCCTACAAAAGCCTGTCTCAGTTTTTAAAGATTCAACTTATTTTAAATTTGGCAACACATTCTCGGTTAGTGTCAGAACTCAAAGTGTTCCTCAGCTGAAACGGTCAACGTTGTGTATCTTTCCAACCGTCGATCGTAGCATCGAACAATCAGTTCCAACAGCTCCGAATGGCTGGGTAAACACTAGTGGCAACCTCGTTCAGCACTCACAATGATTCGATCCCCGCCGACGACTCCATGCTAAAGTGTCTCTCAAGGTCCCTTAAGCATGAAATCGGCGATCTTTGTGGGGTCATATCTTGGCGCTCGATCGACGTAGAATCGATTCATCAGGTGCTACGGGAACGTGTTGCCAAGGCCTACAAAAGCCTGTCTCAATTTTTAGAGATTCAACTTATTTTAAATTCGGCAACACATTCTCGGTCAGTGTCAGAACTCAAAGTGTTCCTCAGCTGAAACGGTCAACGTTGTGTATCTTTCCAACCATCGATCGTAGCATCGAACAATCAATTCCAACAGCTCCGAATGGCTGGGTAAACACTAGTGGCAACCTCGTACAGCACCCACAATGATTCGATCCCCGCCGACGACTCCGTGCTGAAGTGTCCCTCAAGGTCCCTTAAGCATGAAATCAGCAATCTTTGCGGGGTCATATCTCGGAGCTCGATCGACGTAGAATCGATTCATTAGGTGCTATGGGAACGTGTTGCTGGGGCCTACAAAAGCCTGTCTCAGTTTTTAGAGATTCAACTTATTTTAAATTCGGCAACACATTCTCGGTCAGTGTCAGAACTCAAAGTGTTCCTCAGCTGAAACGGTCAACGTTGCATATCTTTCCAACCATCGATCGTAGCATCGAACAATCAATTCCAACAGCTCCAAATGGCTGGGTAAACACTAGTGGCAACCTCGTTCAGCACCCACAATGATTCGATCCCCGCCGACGACTCCGTGCTGAAGTGTCCCTCAAGGTCCCTTAAGCATGAAATCACCGATCTTTGCGGGGTCATATCTCGGAGCTCGATCGACGTAGAATCAATTCATTAGGTGCTATGGGAACGTTTTGCTGGGGCCTACAAAAGCCTGTCTCAGTTTTTAGAGATTCAACTTATTTTAAATTCGGCAACACATTCTTGGTCAGTGTCAGAACTCAAAGTGTTCCTCAAGTGAAACGGTCAACGTTGCGTATCTTTCCAACCGTTGGTCGTAGCATCGAACCGTCAGTTCCAACAGCTCCAAATGGCCGGGTAAATGCTAGTGGAAACCTTGTTCGGCACCCACAGTCATTCGATCCCCGCTGACGACTCCGTGCTGCAGTGTCCCTCAAGGTCCCTTAAGCATGAAATCGGCGATCTTTGTGGGGTCATATCTCGGAGCTCGTGCAACGTAGAATCAATTCGTCAGGTGCTACGGTAACGTGTTGCCGGGGCCTACAAAAGCCTATCTCATTTTTTAGAGATTCAACTTATTTTAAATTCGGCAACACATTCTCGGTCAGTGTCAAAACTCAAAGTGTTCCTCAGCTGAAATGGTCAACATTGTGTATCTTTCCATCCGTCGATCGTAGCATCGAACAATCAGTTCCAACAGCTCCGAATGGCTGGGTAAACACTAGTGGCAACCTCGTTCAGCACCCACAATGATTCGATCCCCGCCGACGACTCCGTGCTGAAGTGTCCGCAAGGTCCCTTAAGCATGAAATCGGCGATCTTTGCGGGGTCATATCTCGGAGCTCGATCGACGTAGAATCAATTCATCAGGTGCTACGGGAACGTGTTGCCGGGGCCTACAAAAGCCTGTCTCAGTTTTTAGAGATTCAACTTATTTTAAATTCGGCAACACATTCTCGGTTAGTGTCAGAACTCAAAGTGTTCCTCAGCTGAAACGGTCAACGTTGCGTATCTTTCCAACCGTCGGTCGTAGTATTCAACCGTCAGTTCCAACAGCTCCGAATGGCCGGGTAAATGCTAGTGGCAACCTCGTTCACCACGCATAGTCGTTTGAACCCCGCCGACGACTCCGTGCTGAAGTGTCCCTCAAGGTCCCTTAAGCATGAAATCAGCGATATTTGAGGGGTCATATCTCGGAGCTCGTGCAACGTAGAATCGATTCGTCAAGTGCTACAAGACCGTGTTGCCGGGGCCTAAAAAATCCTCTCTCAATTTTTAGAGATACAACTTATTTTAAATTCAGCAACACATTCTCGGTCCGTGTTAAAACTCAAAGTGTTCCTCAGTTGAAACGGTCAACGTTGCGTATTTTTCGAACCGTCGGTCGTAGCATCGAACCGTCAGTTCTAACAGCTCCAAATGGACGAGTAAATGCTAGTGACAACCTTGTTCACCACGCACAGTCGTTCGAACCCCGCCGACGACTCCGTGCTGAAGTGTCCCTCAAGGTCCCTTAAGCATGAAATCAACGATATTTGCGGGGTCATATTTCGGAGCTCGTGCAACGTAGAATCGATTCGTCAGGTGCTACGGGACCGTGTTGCCGCAGCCTACAAAAGCCTGTCTCAGTTTTCAAAGATTCAACTTATTTTAAATTCAGGGACACATTCTCGGTCGGTGTCAGGACTCAAAGGCTTCCTCAGCTAAAACGGTCAACGTTGCGTATCTTTCCAACCGTCGGTCGTAGCATCAAACAATCAGTTCCAACAGCTCCGAATGGCCGGGTAAACGCTAGTGGCAACCTCGTTCACCACGCACAGTCGTTCAAACCCCGCCGACGACTCCGTGCTGAAGTGTCCCTCAAGGTCCCTTAAGCATGAAATCAGCAATCTTTGCGGGGTCATATCTCGGAGCTCGTGCAACGTAGAATCGATTCGTCAGGTGCTACGAGACCATGTTGCCGGGGCCTACAAAAGCCTATCTCAATTTTCAGAGACTCAACTTATTTTAAATTCGGCAACACATTCTCAGTCGGTGTCAGAACTCAAAGTGTTCCTCAGCTCAAATGGTCAACGTTGCGTATCTTTCCAACCGTCGATCGTAGCATCGAACAATCAATTCCAACAGCTCCGAATGGCTGGGTAAATGCTAGTGGAAACTTTGTTCGGCACCCACAATGATTCGATCCCCGCCAACGACTCTGTGCTGAAGTGTCCCTCAAGGTCCCTTAAGCATGAAATCGGTGATCTCTGCGGGGTCATATCTTGGAGCTCGTGCGATGTAGAATCGATTCATCAGGTGCTACGAGACCGTGTTGCCGAGGCCTACAAAAGCCTGTCTCAAATTTCAGAGATTCAACTTATTTTAAATTTGGCAACACATTCTCGGTCGGTGTCAGAACTCAAAGTGTTCCTCAGCTGGAACGGTCAACGTTGAGTATCTTTCGAACCATCGGTTGTAGCATCAAACCGTCAATTCCAACAGCTCCGAATGGCCAGGTAAATGCTACTGGCAACCTCATTGACCACGCATAGTCGTTCGAACCCCGCCGACGACTCCGTGTTGAATTGTCCCTCAAGGTCCCTTAAGCATGAAATCAGCGATATTTGCGGGGTCATATCTCGGAGCTCGTGCAACGTAGAATCGATTCGTCAGGTGCTACGAGACCGTGTTGCCGGGGCCTACAAAATCCTCTCTCAATTTTCAGAGATTCAACTTATTTTAAATTCGGCAACACATTCTCGATCGGTGTCAGAACTCAAAGTGTTCCTCAACTGAAACGGTCAACGTTGCGTATCTTTCCAACCGTCGGTCGTAGCATCGAACCGTCAGTTCCAACAGCTCCGAATGGCCAGGTAAACGCTAGTGGCAACCTCGTTCACCATGCACAATCGTTCGAACCCCGCCGACGACTCCGTGCTGAAGTGTCCCTCAAGGTCCCTTAAGCATGAAATCAGTGATCTTTGCAAGGTCATATCTGGCAGCTCGTGCGACGTAGAATCGATTCGTCAGGTGCTACGAGACCGTGTTGCCGGGGCCTACAAAATCCTCTCTCAGTTTTCAGAGATTCAACTTATTTTAAATTCGGCAACACACTCTCGGTCGGTGTTAGAATTCAAAGTGTTCCTCAGCTGAAACGGTCAACGTTGTGTATCTTTCCAACCGCAGTCGTAGCATCAAACAATCAGTTCCAATAGCTCCGAATGGCTGGGTAAACGCTAGTGGCAACCTCATTCGGCACCCACAATGATTCGATGCCCGCCGACGACTCCGTGCTGAAGTGTCCCTCAAGGTCCCTTAAGCATGAAATCAGCGATCTTTGCAGGGTCATATCTTGGATCTCGTGCAACGTAGAATGGATTCGTCAGGTGCTACGGGACCGTGTTGCCAAGGCCTACAAAAGCCTGTCTCAAATTTCAGAGATTCAACTTATTTTAAATTTGGCAACACATTCTCGGTCGGTGTCAGAACTCAAAGTGTTTCTTAGCTGAAACGGTCAACGTTGCGTATCTTTCGAACCATTGGTCGTAGCATCGAACTGTCAGTTCCAATAGCTCCAAATGGCCGGGTAAATACTAGTGGCAACCTCGTTCACCACGCACAGTCGTTCGAACCCCGCCGATGACTCCGTGTTGAAGTGTCCCTCAAGGTACCTTAAGCATGAAATTAGCGATATTTGCGGGGTCATATCTCGAAGCTCGTGCAATGTAGAATCAATTCATCTGGTGCTATGAGACCGTGTTGCCGGGACCTACAAAATCCTCTCTCAATTTTCAGAGATTCAACTTATTTTAAATTCGGCAACACATTCTCGGTCGGTGTCAGAACTCAAAGTGTTCCTCAGCTGAAATGGTCAACGTTGCGTATCTTTCCAACCATTGGTCGTAGCATCGAACCATCAGTTCCAATAGAACCGAATGGCCGGGTAAATGCTAGTGGCAACCTCGTTCACCACGCACAATCGTTCGAACCCCGCCGACGACTCTGTGCTGAAGTGTCCCTCAAGGTCCCTTAAGCATGAAATCAGCGATCTTTGTAGGGTCATATCTGGGAGCTCGTGCAACGTAGAAATGATTCCTCAGGTGCTATGAGACCGTGTTGCCGGTGCCTACAAAATCCTCTCAGTTTTTAGAGATTCAACTTATTTTAAATTCGGCAACACATTCTCAGTCGGTGCTAGAACTCAAAGTGTTCCTCAGCTGAAACGGTCAATGTTGCGTATCTTTCCAACCGTCGGTCGTAGCATCAAACAATCAGTTCCAACAGCTCCGAATGGTTGGGTAAACGCTAGTGGCAACCTCGTTCGGCACCCACAATGATTCGATCCCCGCCGAGGACTCCATGCTGAAGTGTCCCTCAAGGTCCCTTAAGCATGAAATCAGCGATCTTTGCAGGGTCATATCTTGGAGCTTGTGCGATGTAGAATTGATTCGTCAGGTGCTACAGGACCGTGTTGCCGAGGCCTACAAAAGCCTGTCTCAAATTTCAGAGATTCAACTTATTTTAAATTTGGCAACACATTCTCGGTCGGTGTCAGAATTCAAAGTGTTCCTAAGCTGAAACGGTCAATGTTGCGTATGTTTCCAACTGTCGGTCGTAGCATCGAACCGTCAATTCCAACAGCTCCGAATGGTCGAGTAAATGCTACTGGCAACCTCGTTCACCACGCACAGTCGTTCGAACCCCGCCGACGACTCCGTGCTGAAGTGTCCCTCAAGGTCCCTTAAGCATGAAATTAGCGATATTTGCGGGGTCATATCTCGGAGCTCGTGCAATGTAGAATGAATTCGTCTGGTGCTACGAGACTGTGTTGCTGGGGCCTACAAAATCCTCTCTCAATTTTCAGAGATTCAACTTATTTTAAATTCAGCAACACATTCTCGGTCGGTGTCAGAACTCAAAGTGTTCCTCAGCTGAAACGGTCAACGTTGCATATCTTTCCAACCATTGGTCGTAGCATCGAACCGTCAGTTCCAACAGCTCCAAATGGCCAGGTAAATGCTAGTGGCAACCTCGTTCACCACGCACAATCGTTCGAACCCTGCCGACGACTCCGTGCTGAAGTGTCCCTCAAGGTCCCTTAAGCATGAAATCAGAGATCTTTGTAGGGTCATATCTTGGAGCTCGTGCGACGTAGAATTGATTCGTCAGGTGCTACAAGACCGTGTTGCCAGGGCCTACAAAATCCTCTCTCACTTTTCAGAGATTCAACTTATTTTAAATTCGGCAACACATTCTCGATCGGTGTCAGAACTCAAAGTGTTCCTCAGTTGAAATGGTCAATGTTGCGTATCTTTCCAACCGTCGGTCGTAGCATCGAACAATCAGTTCCAACAGCTCCGAATGGCTGGGTAAACGCTAGTGGCAACCTCGTTCGGCACCCACAATGATTCGATCCCCGCCGACAACTCCGTGCTGAAGTGTCCCTCAAGGTCCCTTAAGCATGAAATCAGCGATCTTTGTAGGGTCATATCTTGGAGCTCATGCGACGTAGAATTGATTCGCCAGGTGCTACAGGACCGTGTTGCCAAGGCCTACAAAAGCCTATCTCAAATTTAAGAGATTCAACTTATTTTAAATTTGGCAACACATTCTCAGTCGGTGTCAGAACTCAAAGTGTTCCTCAGCTGAAACGGTCAATGTTGCGTATCTTTCCAACTATCGGTCGTAGCATCGAACCGTCAGTTCCAACGACTCCGAATGGTCGGGTAAATGCTAGTGGCAACCTCGTTCACCATGCACAGTCGTTCGAACCCCGCCGACGACTCCGTACTGAAGTGTCCCTCAAGGTCCCTTAAGCATGAAATTAGCGATATTTGCGGTGTCATATCTCGGAGCTCGTGCAACGTAGAATCAATTCGTCTGGTGCTACGAGACCGTGTTGCCGGGGCCTACAAAAACCTCTCTCAATTTTCAGAGATTCAACTTATTTTAAATTCGGCAACACATTCTCGGTCGGTGTCAGAACTCAAAGTGTTCCTCAGCTGAAACGGTCAACGTTGCGTATCTTTCCAACCGTTGGTTGTAGCATCGAACCGTCAGTTGCAACAGCTCCAAATGGCCGGGGAAATGCTAGTGGCAACCTCGTTCACCATGCACAATCGTTCGAACCCCGCCGACGACTCCGTGCTGAAGTGTCCCTCAAGGTCCCTTAAGCATGAAATTAGAGATCTTTGTAGGGTCATATCTTGGAGCTCGTGTGACGTAGAATTGATTCGTCAGGTGCTACGAGACCGTGTTGCCGGGGCCTACAAAATCCTCTCTCATTTTTCAGAGATTCATCTTATTTTAAATTCGGCAACACATTCTCGGTCGGTGTCAGAACTCAAAGTGTTCCTCAGCTGAAACGGTCAATGTTGCGTATCTTTCCAACCGTCGTTCATAGGATCCAACAATCAGTTCCAACAGCTTCGAATGGCTGGGTAAACGCTAGTGGAAACCTCGTTTGGCACCCACAATGATTCGATCCCCGCCGATGACTCCGTGCTGAAGTGTCCCTCAAGGTCCCTTAAGCATGAAATCAACAATCTTTGCAAGGTCATATCTTGGAGCTCGTGCGACATAGAATTGATTCGTCAGGTGCTATAGGACCGTGTTGCTGAGGCCTACAAAAGCCTGTCTCAAATTTTAGAGATTCAACTTATTTTAAATTTGGCAACACATTCTCGGTCTGTGTCAGAACTCAAAGTGTTCCTCAGCTGAAACGGTCAACGTTGCGTATCTTTCCAGTCGTCGGTCGTAGCATCGAACCGTCAGTGCCAAGAGCTCCGAATGGCTGGGTAAACGCTAGTGGCAACCTCGTTCGGCACCCACAATGATTCGATCCCCACCGACGACTCCGTGCTGAAATGTCCCTCAAGGTCCCTTAAGGATGAAATTGGCGATCTTTGCGGGGCCATATCTTGGAGCTCGATCGACATAGAATCGATTCATCAGGTGCTACGGGAACGTGTTGTCGGGGCCTACAAAAGGCTGTCTCATTTTTTAGAGATTCAACTTATTTTAAATTCGGCAACACATTCTCGGTCAGTGTCAGAACTCAAAGTGTTCCTCAGCTGAAACGGTCAATGTTGTGTATCTTTCCAACTGTCGGTCGTAGCATCGAACCGTCAGTTCCAACAGCTCCAAATAGCCGGGTAAACGCTAGTGGAAACCTTGTTCGGCACCCACAGACGTTCAAACCCCGCCGACGACTCCGTGCTGAAGTGTCTCTCAAGGTCCCTTAAGCATGAAATCGGCAATCTTTGTGGCGTCATATCTCGGAGGTTGTGCAACGTAGAATCAATTCATCAGGTGCTACGGGACCGTGTTGCCGGGGCCTACAAAAGCCTATCTCATTTTTTAGAGATTCAACTTATTTTAAATTCGGCAACACATTCTCTGTCCGTGTCAGAACTCAGAGTGTTCCTCAGCTGAAACGGTCAACGTTGCGTATCTTTCCAACCGTCGGTCGTAGCATCGAACCGTCAGTTCCAACAGCTCAGAATGGTTGGGTAAACGCTAGTGGCAACCTCGTTCACCACACACAGTCGTTCGAACCTCGCAGACGACTCCGTGCTGAAGTGTCCCTCAAGGTCCCTTAAGCATGAAATCAGCGATCTTTGTGGGGTCATATCTTGGAGCTCGTGCGATGTAGAATCGATTTGTCAGGTGCTACGAGACCGTGTTGCCGGGGCCTACAAAAGACTGTCTCAATTTTCAAAGATTCAACTTATTTTAAATTCGGCAACACATTCTCAGTCGGTGTCAAAACTCAAAGTGTTCCTCAGCTGAAACGGTCAATGTTGCGTATCTTTCGAACCGTCGGTCGTAGCATCGAATCGTCAGTTCCAACAACTCCGAATGGTCGGGTAAATGCTAGTGGCAACCTCATTCACCACACACAGTCGTTCGAACCCCGCTGACGACTCCGTGCTGAAGTGTCCCTCAAGGTCCCTTAAGCATGAGATCGACGATCTTTGCAGGGTCATCTCGGAGCTTGTGCGACATAGAATTGATTCGTCAGGTGCTACAGGACCGTGTCTGAAAATGCCCTGATTTTATCAAGATACTTAGTGGTTCGAAAGTTAGAGTAGAAAACCTCTATTAGGAAGGCTACAAGGAAAAGTGGGTGTAGGTCTAGTTCACTATGGTACGATCTTGATGGGAACGAACCAGTTGTTATTTCAGAGGCCTTAGGTCAAATGAGGACCATTTACATGCTTGGGAGTGGTCAGGAAGTCCACTGGTGAAGAGTTTCAGCAATAAGTCACTTTTAGGCCTAGTTTCCCTAAAGCCAAAAAGACATTGAACTTTGATTAAGTGTCTAACTTTGCAAAGGGAGTTTATTGGGATAGAAACTCACTTAATTGATTGTGTTACACCATCCTAAGAGATTGTGAATACCCTTAAGTCATTACAGGTGATTGGTGAATTGTGGGAGTCAAGTGAAGGGCACACTACTTTCCGGCTGTCACCTCTGCATTAAATTAGGTCTGTGTCCAAGGTGAGTGTTAGGTGGTGCTGGAGTGGAGTTGGAAAACAAGGCTTTGGGATCTTAAATAACTTCCAAATGGGTGTCTAAAAATATCCTGATTGTGTCAAGATATCAAGTTGTGAAAAAGTTAGAGTGGAAAATTGAGGTTGAGAAGGCTACAAGGAAATTGGCATGCAGGTCTAGTTTGCTATGGTATGGTTGTAAAGGGATCAAACCAAGAGTTGTTTCAGAGTCCTTAGGTCATATGAGGACCATCTACATGCTTGGGAGTGGTCAGGAAGTCCACTGGTGAAGAGTTCTAACTAAAAGCTAGGTTTAGGCCTAGTGTCCCTAAAGCCAAAAGGGCATTGAAGTTTGATTGAGTGTATAAACTTGCAAAGGGAGTTTTTTGGGATAGAAATCCATTTTATTGGTTGTGTTACACCATTGTAAGAGCTTGGGAACACCTTTAAGCCTTTGTAGTTGGTTGGTGAGTTGTGGGAGCTAAAAGAAGGGAACTCCACTTTCTTGCTATAACCTCTGCATTAGTTCTCGTTTAGGTGACCAACTCCTTCGAGGTCCACAAATAGACCCATTAATTTCCCAAATTGGTTTGTTAGCAGGCAAAGAATTTATCGAATGTCTTGAAATTTAAATGAAGAATTTTGGTGCAGGAGCACCTCTCCAAACACCTAAGTCCACCTTGGAACCAAATGGAGGTAGTGGATCTAAAGAATTCCTAAAAGTGAATTGGGATATATTAAGGCCAATAATGGCAATATCTAATAAACAATTTAATTTAAATATTATAAGTCCTAGAAGTCCTGGCAAAGGACTTAGTTTTTCCTTGCAAAATCTTATTTTTTTGATGTTTGGTTGATTGTTTTGGGTTTGGAATAGAATTGTGGGTGATATAATAACATCATAACATCATTTTTCATCTGTATTGAATGATTATATAATCTATTTTGCTTCAGATTTGGAAAGTTGTTGTAGGTGGTCATATTGGTGCATTGAAATAACTCCATTTTGGTCTTTTTGATGATATAATGGGCCATTCAATGAATGCAATTGCTGTTTCTCATTGAATGGACCCTATGTAACATATGTATGATGTTACTAACCATTTGAATGCAGGAGAAGTTGTTTTAGTGGGTGTACACCATGAGAAAGAGTGGAAAAAGGGCACAGAATTGATGCCACAAGTGTAGCAGCAAAGGATCCGCCTTAACAAGGGTATAATTTTATTTGAAACAGCAGAAGTATATGTCAAATGAAAGGTGAATCCACAAGGAGGAGTTCTGGAAACGAGTTTTGAGTTGTTTTTAAGAAGGCCCTAGTTTTGAAGGCCTAGAGGGAGCAATTTGGGGCTTTTGGGTATAGAAAGCCTATAGGATCCAATTGACTTCAAATTTCTCTAATTGGGACCATATTAACACTCTGTGAAAAGTGGCAAGGTTGGGTGTTAAGTCTGTAATAGAGTTCCTTTGTAAAAGTGACCTTAGGTCTAGGAAGGAAAGTGGAGCAGCAGTTTTTGGGGGTTGTGTTCCAAATTAACCCTACCTAATTCTAAGATATGTTTTGTAAAACCATAAAAGGTATCTGAATATACACAATTTCTTCCTAACAAATTACATCACTGATATACACAACTATACTGTAATGACCCACATGACCAAGGTACAGAATGCATGCAGTACAAAGAGTAAAGCCATATTTCAATAGTGCTACTGCGAAAACATAAAGCAGAGATACAATCACGTGCATATGAAAACATAAACATTTTGTAGTCAATTTTGAAATTTGAAATGAATAACCAATTTACTATGAAAGCATGGACAACAATGTAAACACATAAGACATTGCCAATCAAGAATACAATGTACATGCGTACGTAATAACAACATGCCTGATGATATCATATAGGCCAATAAAATTTTGGTCGAATAATGCAATATAAGTGTACAAAAGATATGTCTGATAATATCATATAGGTGTACAAAACATATGTCCAGCAATGCCATATAGGTGTACAAAATGTGTGTCCAATAATGCCAAGTAGGCGTACAATAAAAGTATCCCTATTCTACTCATTTCCCACTAGGGGAAGAAAATAAGTCTCGAGCTGTTTTTGATTTCCAAGTGGATGGGGATGCAGTGGATGTTGGAGTCTTTCGAACGCGTTCACTTGTCCTCCTATCTAGACTATTCTGTAAAGAGAGCTGAAAAAATAAAAAGTATAAGCATTAATGAGTAATATGTAAATCAAAATTAAAATGTATAATGACATATGCTAGAATTTTCTCTTACCGCAAATATGTAGTCACTATGTTCATCCACTGCAGAGCTAGGCTGGCGATTAGGAGTGAAAAGTCCTTGGATATACAATCAAAATAGTAATTCAATTTCCATATGTGAACATTGTTACAAATTCAATTCGAACTATTAAGATGACAATGATAATTAAATTTAGTTTCATACTGCAGTAAGTGCCTCGGAACTAGCAACAGCAGCAGCAACTCCATGATCCAAAGACTCTCGAACACCAGGAGGAGTTTCCGATGTCATCATCTGAAAATGAATCAAGCAGATTATTATGCATCTATTAAGAATATTTATAATTATTTGCAAAATGACATGCATTAATGGTACCTCCGTGAAAGTGCCACCGCGTGCAACTGGATACGGTGTAGATGTGGAAGTTGTCGCAACAGTGGCCTAGAGAACATGCAAGATAATTTAGAAGACAATTATTCATATAAGAATGTACTGGTAATGTGTTGGTTATAGTATTTTATTACATATATACCTGTGGACTCCACGATGTCGTATGAAAGCCGGGAGAAGGAATGTGCTCACTTCCAACAGTGCTTTGAGTCTAGATTTTGATAATAGTTTTTTTCATAAATTATTTGCTCATTCATTTTTTTCATATAATTTGATCAAAGTAAATGTAATTAACAATAAATATAGATACCTCCAAATGCACAGTGTCGCCCCTCACTATCTACTACGAATGTAGAAGGTCCAGTAGTGAACTAATACACAGTAGAATAAGTTATCAAATAAAATCATGTATAATAACTTAATGTATTAATTCAATTATTTTTTTGATAAATACCTGTGGAGATTTATGTGTAGAAAGTGGCAGGGAAGACATGCTCGGTTCCACTAACACTTTGAACCTACATATACATCATATACTAGTTTAGTTATTCATTTGGTTATAAATGGAATATATGACCAAAATAAATATAACTGGAATTGCAAATATTTACCTGTGTTGATGCCAAATGTTGTGTTCAGGAAGTCACTAGTCATCATACCATCATCATCACCAACCCTACCATGAGGAGTACCATATGTGCATAAGGACCCACATGACTGGCATAAGTGGCCCCTCGAAGATTGCTCATCCTCCCTCTGGACTAATGGGCTAAAAACATCAATGAGAGTTTGGGTGAGGGCATTAATGGTGCCTAGTGTGTCCACCTCCACATGTTCCTTCACTACAGAAGGAACACTAACATGCTCAATATGGGGCTTGCCAAGGGGTGCCCTGGGTGCATTGGGGTCAACATGTGCCCCCGGTCTATTAAATGACGATCCCCCACCTCTACCTTGAGAATCTAAAAAGTCAAAATAATTGGGCACCTCACCAAGGATGAACTCGCAATAGAGTTTCCTCAAAAAATATATGGGAACCTCGTGATTGTTGCAAGGAGGGTTATCAAAGACAATCCACCATCTATCCCAAAAGTTATTTTTAATATCTTCATTAATGCACCAGTGAATTGGGAACCTCCTCAATGTAGTTCTGACAGTTTCATTTTGCCCAGGCTTTTTGAAGAGTTTACAAATGTCATCTTTTGTGATTTTTTTCTTTTTAATGCCCTCATATGACAACTTATCAGCATAATATTGTTTCTGTTCTTCTCTTTTATTATGCCAGATATTCAATTGCCCACTAACTGATCCTATGTGGGTAAGAATCGATTCTGAGGAAGCAAGTGTTGCTCTTCCGGGATTTCTATTTACGGATACTTTTAATCTATTGATTAAATTTTCTAATTCCCTTTTCCCATTTTCTATTTTTTCAAACAAAGTTTGTGATGCTCCAGGAAGAGGTTTTTCGATTGGTGGAGGTGGTAGTGGGTTTTCAATATTTTCTTCCTCTACATGAGGAGGCGGTTGGTTTTCTTCGTTAATTGGAGGGTTTGAATGAGGGTTTTCTTCAGGTGCATCATTATTGCCTGTAGTTTAAACAAAATTATTTTTTTTAATTCTATTTGTAAATAAAATTACAAATAACAATAAAACAAAATGTAAATTGAAAAACAAATAAAAAATGAACATTTACACATAAACAACTCAAGAATCATTAAAAAAAACCTACCTCTTCTGCTTCTTCTTTATCTATGCTGACGAGGAGGCATTGCATACAAATTCGTGGGCAAAAAAATGCCTCTTCTAGACCGCGTGCGCGCTAAAGGGCGACCTTGCTGCTGCTAATGGCGTTTTGAAGCTCGAAATTGTGAGCTTCAAATGAGTAGTGAGTGGTTTTATAATAAAACCACAAAGGGCGCACGCCAAAAAGGGTGCACGCCCTATGGCTTGGATTGCCCAAGCCTTAGGCTTGGGCAATCCAAGCCATAGGGCGCACGCCCTTTTTGGCGTGCGCCCTTTGCGCGCAATGGGGCCAAAAAAAACTTTGGCATCTTTTTGGTACCCCATTTTTGTGCACATACCCACAACTTCTTCCTTATTCACTGCTTCATCCTTCTGCTCATTAACTTCTATCAAATTTCCAACATCTGCTCCTTGGTCATCAAATGGGTTCTCTTCTCTTCTATGGTGATGTTTATGCTTTCAATATTCATAGACTCATCATCAATGTTGATGGAGGGTGGTGGAACTGGTGATGATTCAGTTTGTGGTTCTTCTTCTACTGCTAGTTCAGATTCACTGAATATTTCTCCCGGTCCAGAGGTCATTACCTTTACAACCGCTCCCTTAGTTTCTATGTTTATCTCTTCATACTTTCCTCCCATTATCAGATTTGTCCTTCTTTTCCTTCTCAAATCTGTGCTAAGGTTCTTCATGATTTCTCCGAAGTGGTCTTCATCCTTAATCTCACAAAGCTTCCTCACATATCTTTCTCTTATGCCTTTGTCTTCTTTTATTGCTCTCTTTTTCCTATTTACCAACTTCTCATATAAATTATCTGGAATCTTTCCTTTTATGTCTTCAAACTTCTTGTCAACAAGAATCATGTGTCTGAAAATTGTATTTTCAAGAGATTCAGCTTCTCAAAGTTGTACATTTCATAATACTTGTTCAATTTGGTGAAATCTCCTTCATTTATGATTAAAGGGTTCACTTTGTCAATCTTGGGCTTCCACTGCTTCTTTTTGTTGATGCCTGCCTCTTCATCTGCTTGTGGTTCAACTAGAGTCCTTATTCTTTGTGCTGGAGAAAAGATGGTTTTATGTCTCTTGCTCGATCCACTTTCCATCTCTTTAACTCTCTTAGTCGATGTAGTAGATGTGGATCTAGTACACTTTCTCACTGCTGGCACATCCAATTCTACAATATCTTCCTCAATATCCTGAATATCTTCAACAGTGGTTGCATGGGTTGTCAAGGGTGGAACTGACAACAATTCCTTCTGTCCAATATCCCTAATAGTTGTTGCTATCTACTTCGCAATGTTAAATTCATGCTCGGTCATACCAATATCCTTTAAGATCTTTATAGTGCTATCTACTCTTTTCTTTGCCAGTTTCTACACTTGTGACTGTTGTGTTGTACTAAAATTTTCTTCATATGTTCCAAATCTAGAACTCTTGGCATCCAAACTGCTTTTAAGTATCCTGTTTACATAACCTTCAACTTCTTCTTCAGATACCTCATACTCAAGAGGATCTTCTAACTCTATCCTTGGCTCTACTTCTTCAATGAAAGTAAAATCAGTGTCCACTAAGAAACATATCTCACTCTTATGTTTCTCAACAATAGATGGTGGAATTCTTGATCTTCTTCTCATTTCATTCTGAAAGGTCTTTAGCAAGGGTAGCACTCTTATTCACTTTATCAATGGGATGTCTTAAGTATACCTCATTAATCCTATCCATTGAATTTATGCCATCATTCCAATCAATTCCTATGGTGTAAGGGAATCTTCTTAAAAGGTGGAAAAACATGTAAGTGATCAAGGATGAGAATCTAAACTATGAATTCTTAGTCTTCTTGACCTTTTCAAGATTTTCAATTAGTTGAATTCTCAAAATCTCACACATATCTACTTCCACTCTATCAATACACATAAGGTAGGCTGCTGGCACCATACCTGCTACCATGTCATCTTCCCTAGAAATTGCACAGAATTTTGAAGTTAAGATTTTGCATACATATCTTACATCTTGTTCAATCTTGCTTATAACTATTCCTCTTCCATTGTATGAAGACTTAATGTTGTCCAATACTATTTTCTTAACATTTTTCTCATTTAAAGGAATTGCTCATGTCTTAGATAATCCTGTAACCTCATGTATAAGATGTATAAGATCTGCTGAAATGTCTATAACTCTATCATCTAACCAAAACTTTCCATTATGGATTCTACTCAAAATGATTTTGGTCCATACGTCATTCTGAAACTCATAGTCAAATGTATACTTAATGATATCCATTTGACCTAAATGTTGAAATCCTTCTTTGTAGGTCATGTCTTGTTTGTAAATCTTATTGTACTCCATGGTTAAGCTACCATCTCCTACTATCTCAAACTTGCATTTTAGATATCCTTTTACATCTTCCAAATGTAAAACTCCGTCTGAGACGGTTGATAAAGCCAAACTAGGGTCTTCCTCTAAGGGTTCTACTGGTTCCTTCTTTAACTTAGGTCTAGTTGTGTCTTTGATGTTGTGAACTAGTGATGCATCCATGATTCTATCAAAATGTAACTGCTTTAATAATGAATACTTAGTTAAATACCTCGGAATCACGATTTAGGGCTTTGCGTAGATTTGGCGAAGAATCTGTCTCCAAATATTGCAGTTGTGCTTTCAAACTCCACTGGCTAGCTCTCTATATCTCTTGTAAACACTTGAATGATCAACTAATGTCAATAATCTGCTTTTATCCTTCAAATATTTAAAGATAAAGTCATCGCATTAATTTCTTAAGTGCATTTATGCCAAAAGCCATTCTTAGTTACCTGCAAAACTTCTTTCTTTTCGTGTAATCACACACATATTCATAAATTCATGCACTCTTAACCATACATTCCTTATATCATATACTAGCTCATATTAACTTCGCTAGGCTTAATTTAACTTACTCTAAACTTTGTACTATTCTGATGTTTATTCTAATACATAGTTCATGAAATTGATGCTTAATTGCTTTGAGATGAATTAGGAAATGATTCACATTTACTCTCAAATACTTCACCTGTCTGATTTCTTGGTTTACTGAGTGTGCTGCTTGATCTGTAGCTTTAACAAACTCAATTTCCTCCAAGTTACTGCAACTTTCTTTCCAACTGTTGTTGGTGTTCACATTTTTCCTGGTATAGTTTGCATTTCTTCTAGGATTAGGATTTCTCATGTTGTTCTTTCTGCAATACCTCGCTATGTGACCAATGTTATTGCATATCTGACAAATTATTTCATTGTTTCCATATCTCGGTCCTGACTGACTGATTTGTGATTTGCAATTTCTGGCAATGTGTCAAATTTGTTGCATCTATAATAGATAACTCCATTTCTTTTGTTCATTTCTCCAATAGGTCTTTTATCTGCAAGGTTAGTATTTCTAAACATTCTACTATTACCATTACCACTAGATTTGGGTTCCTTGCACTCAATAGCTTTATGTCCAAAACCATGACAATTATAACAATAACCAGAAATAGGTTTGAATTGCTTACTTGTACAATCTCTTTTCATGTGTCCAAAAGAATTGCATGAAAAACATCTATCTTTAAATTCTCTTCGCATCTCTTTAGGTGACTCATCTTGCTTAGGTGGGTTAGATATATCTTCAGATTTGTTAGATTCATCTAGTTTCTTTTCTTCTTTATTCTCAGGCTGTTTCGGATCTGGTTCTTTGCATTCTTCAATCTTCTTTGGGAATTTATCTTCAATGTATCCAAGACCAATTTTATCATAAGAGGGTTTCTGATAAGAAATTTGTTCATCAATCTTTTCACTACTGGAATATAGTTTCTCAAGATGTTGTTTAGACTCAGTTAGTTCTCCTTTCACAATTGTGTTGTATTTCATAAGTTCAGCATAATGCAATTTTGTAGTCTCAAGTTCAGATGTCACTTTGGTAAGTTCAAATCTCAGATCTATATTTTCAGATTTTAGATTTGACTCATCTTTGTTGTTATCATCTTTCAAGCTTAATTTCAGATCTACAATCTTTAGCTCATGTTTAAGGATCTCATTTTCTTTCTTCAGTTTTGAAACTTCATCACAATCCTTGATTTGACTTGTAGGTTCTTTCTTTGATTTCAGATCTTCTAACTTTTCTTTCAGTTTCTCAATGTAATCTTTCACATTATCATATTTGTCTTTTAGTGTATCTATTTCTTCAGTAAGAATATCAATCTGTTCAAGACCTTCATCAAAATTTTTCTACAATTGATCCATATCCATAGAGATCTTACTCAAGCTGTTAGGCTTTCTCCGAATAACTTTGTTCTGAGTAACTAAGCTCTGATACCAACTGTTAGAAATAGGAAATACTGAGAGGGGGGGGTGAATCAGTATTTCACAAACTTTTACTTTTGCCTAATTATGGATATATGAAATTAACTTGTAGCTTGCATAAGAAACTAAACTAAGTAAAATGAATAACAAGTATAACAATAAAATGAATGAACTCATAACACCATGATTATTCTCGAGGAAACCCTAGCCAAGGGAAAACCCTGATGGGGATGATACCCACAACTGATCCACTAATCAAAAGTATCCGGTTAAAGATGTTGACCCTGATAGGAGTCTATTACATACATATAGTGTCTCTGTCTTGGTGAAAGGACTTTAGGCCTTGTTAGAAGCCTCAACCCTGTTAGGAGTTGCTATTACAAAACAAAGATGTATGCAAGATGAGCTCACTGCCCAAACATGCAATATACAATGATAACTTCAAATAAAAGGTAAGATACAAAAACCTTTTACTGTAGCCGAATAACTTTATTATTCTGATCTAGCTTTGTAGGCTCTTCGCTCTGATATACAATACTTGCTTCTTTTCTTTCTTACAACTTACAGTTTCGCATCATATATATCATATATCGACTTCTTACTACTTCGCATTACATTATTCTTACTTAAATACAGGCTATTACAAAATAACCTTCCTGTTGGCTTTACAATACATTATACTCTTCTCAAAACATAAATTCATTACACGCTGCCTTAGGGTTAACATCTAGGATGTCATCCCTAATTAGTTAAGTCATTATTTTGATAAAAAAAAATAATCCCTTAACTCAATATAATCATATTCTGACTTCTGCTCTGTTCTGGTCGGCTCAACATTGTCTTTGTAAAACATCGATATCTTTTTCCGTACTTGCCATATAGACTTGCGCTCTTAGATGTAGCTTTAATATACATATAATGATCAATGTTCAAGTGTGCATGCACTGAACCTGCTTCTGTGAACATTGCTAATCAAAACTCTTTGAGAAGACTGGTAAACATTGTTATACTTAAACAATTTTCATGTGCGCTCATACAGAACTTCCTCCGATCTTGTTCTCTTAATGCTGAGTATATGTTGCCTTAATGACAACATTGTGATTTCCTACTTAGCCAAACTACCAACATTCCACTTCTGTGTGTCCTTGTGAAGTATTCTAAAAGCTCTATTTACCCCATTGAAATAACCTGGACTCCTATTTTTCCTCATGAGGTCTGCTCGTTTCTTATGAATATCGCAATGTAGGCCTGACCATGCCTTTTTTGGGAGAGGGGGTTGATCGGCCTTCCCAATGGGGTAGTTGGAAAAATTGGAATAAGATTAGGATTGATACGTGATGGCCGATGAATCCTCTGTACCCCTTGAAGAGCTTTTGACCAAGTTCTGTGTCCTCTCCCGAAGTCTCCCTGACCTATATAACCATTATGTTAAGTTCAAAAATATGACTGTTTAAATGAACTCTGTTTTTGAATATGGCCTCTGGACCAGCCCCTTACTCCATTATTACGGTGCAGCTGTCCCTGACGAAGTGAATGACCAAAAGATTGTCCTGAAAGCGTTCTCTCAGAAATTCCTCCCCAACCTCCCTTGATGCTCCTGTCCCGGATCATTTGCTGATACGTCCATCAATTTCTCAAACCATGATCACCATTACTTCCAAACCTGTGTTCCTGTTGCAAACGATCTCTTGCATCTCTTGCAGTCGCCATTGGTAATTATCCTTGTACTCGCCGAGTTTTTGCAAAAACTCAGCCAGTAGAAAGTCATTTTTTTTAATCTTCAGCATTTTAATTGATTTAATCTATTGAGTGTACGTAGTGAAATTGAGTCTCAAAGGACTTTTGCAGTCATATTTACTACATTATGATTTTGTATTAGTTTCAGATATTGATACTTTTAAATTGCAATTTTATTCTCCAAAGATGTGCTGTCTAATTTTATGTTTGAAGAAAATCTTTGCAGATATTTTCCATCGAAGCAAACACAAAATGGTTACCCCATGCAACTGCGTTGGGTGATAGTTCATTAATCCTTGAAATGAGTTTTCATGTTTTCTTTGCCAAATAAATTTATGATGGAAAATCCAAGATCAGAGTCTAAAATGAAAAGTAGGTTTTCTTGCCAGAAAGTAACTTTAAGATCATAATGGATTGCTCGAGGCAATTGCTAATCACTGATTATGAGGTGATCTGTGGGCATTGTTATGTGATCACTCAGCTGCCTATCTCTTCGATTTGTTACAGATCTTCATCTATCTGTAGGGGCCATCTCTTCACTTAATTACAATGTACTCAAATCCTCTAATGATTAATCTGGTCAGTGAGTGGTTGCAATGTACAACAGGTTGGGTTTGGATGGCTGTACAGGAGGGGTAGATCTATAAATGTTCTCTCCATTGTTTCCGTTATCTACTTGCTCAGTGCTAATCTCCTCTAGTTGAATGCCACAATGTTTTTCAGGAAGCAGGTTATCGTTTTGCCTAATTTTGCTGGTTCACTTACAGAAAAGTTCAAAAGTATCATAGTAAACACTTCCAATGGATGTTTCATTTACAGTAGTCACCATCTATGATGCTGCTATGAAATGCACTGACTGTTAAAAATATACATCCAGAAGTGCTTTGCAATTACTCTATCCAGAATGTACATGGACACCAACTATCTCTTGGTTCAATGTTGCATTAAAATAACTCATGCTCTGTTTTCTAACAACTGCATAACTAAAATTGCAACTGATGCACAGAATCATGACACCATGCAGAGGCCACTTGCTTGTTCAGTATTGAACTGTATTTCTTAGTGCAAAGTTCGATGCTCAGAGGACAATTGATCTGATTGATACAACGATAAATTAGATTGCATTTAAGAAATACACGAGCTGCTAGAAGATGCAGTATAAGTCCATTTTGGATGTCCCCTGGGATAGAAATAAGGTGGAGCTACACATAGTGAAGCAGTTGTGATGAATACAATGGATCATGTAAATAAATTGCATTGCGAAATTATATAGGAGTTTCAAAACTTAGTTGCAAATTTGGAACAAAGGAAAAGGCAAAATAAATTTAAATTCTCAGAAAATGCAATTAACAGCATGTACCATCCATTCCTTCAGAGCACAAGTAGGAATGCCTCTGGCAACGAAATCTTACTAGCAGTTATACCATATATACTGATAAGCTTGCCATCTCACGAAACCATTATTTTGTAAACGTTAGTTTAAATCATTTAAATATATATTTAACACTGTTCTCCCAAAATTCTAAGCTTACATAGACAAATCTTTCAATATCGAATAAACCAAGCAAAGCACTTACCGTATAACAGTCAAACATTTTATGGCCTTCAACAGAACCAACAGTGTCTATACAATAATAGGCCTGCTATCTGACTAGCTTTGTAAAGTCACAAATACACATTTATTTGGTTTCAGGCCAGGAAATTTCTGTGCAAGAAACATGTACAGGAAGATTTTGTTATATTGAATAAGAAACATTACTAGAAAGTCACGTAATTCACTGCAGACGGAACGAAACTGAGGAGACTGCAGATAAAAGAATGTATTAAACATGTTCCACCTCCAAAGGCTGCTACACATCAACCGAACCTCATCCAACAAACTGACGTTGAAGAAGTTGATCTTGCATTAGCAAATTAAGATTGCTACAAATGCTGTTCAAACTCAAAGCCATGTAACATTCTCTCAAAACTGATTTTTAAGAGAATTATCATTCAATTGACTTTTATTTCTACTAAATATGCGTCCAATATTGGGAATGAGATGTTTCTTCTTTTTCTGAGAAACATAGGCATCAACAGATTGTCCACCCTGTAACTGTCCAGGAGAAGGAATCTTTATATTCAGCGCCTCAGCAAGTGATTCGGGGTGAATCGATTTATTTTGTATTAGTGACCTGGAAGTATCATTGTTTCCAGTGTTTGTTAACTCTTGTACAGTTTCAAATTTTACAGATCTCTTCCGTTGTTCACGTTCTCTCCATCTCCTTAGCTCACCTTCAACTGCTCTCTTGGCTGCTTCAGCCGTCTCTGCCTTTTGCAATGCTTTTGCTTCTGCTGACTTCAATTCTTCAATTTCTCGATTTGCCATTAGCAATTTCTTCAAGATTTCCTGTTCACTTGCTTTCACCGCATCAACTTGAGCCATAGCTGCACCCACCTTCATATCTGCAATTTCACCTGCTTCTTCAACCCTCCTATTTAAGGAATCATGCTCATCTTGTGAAATTGTGATCCCAGCACCAGAATCTGAAGTAGAAGCTCGTGCAGCATTTGTTTTCTCAGAAAGTACTTTTATCCTCTCAATTGCTACTGTCTCTGCTGCTTTAGCTGCCTCAGCCTCCTTTAAAGCATCTTGCAATTTACTCTCAATGGCTGCAACAGTTGCCTTTGCTTGATTAGATTCATACTTTGCCTTCTGAGCTTCTTCTCTCATTGCTTCAGCCTCTTTCTTAGCTTCTTCAGCTTCAGAGGCCAATTGTTGTAGAGCCAGTGACAGACCTGATGTAGCACCTTTCGCCTTTGCTTCTGCTGCTGCAGCAGCTGCTACTCGTGATCTGCTTTTATGAAGTTCAGCATTCAAGGATGCTGCTGTGGCTTCTGCTTCTGACTCTCTCTTAGTTAATTCAGCAAGTTCCTTCCTTACCTGTTCCAATTCTTCTCTTACACAATTCAATGAAGATTTCAGCGAAAGACTCTCTTCTCTAGCTTCCTTCAGATTCTCTTTTGCTTCCTCAAGCTCCACAACCATAGATTCTATTGAAGAATTTGCATCAGAAGCAGTTTGTTTTGTTTTCTGAGTCTCTGATTCTTCCACACTCAGATTTGTATTGGCATCAAAACAAGCTCTAACAACTTTTGATTGAGACTCTTTTTCTAAATCTAGCTCCTTCTGCAAATTTTCCACTTCAACAGTTGTTTTGGCCAACTTTGCCTCTATACGTTTTGAAGCACCAAGTTCCTCCTTCAAGACACCCATATTATTGTTTATTTGTTCTACGCTCTGTGCAGATTTAAGTGTATCAACCTCTTTTTCTTTTAGAATAGCAACTTTTTCCTTGTCTGCTTCTATTGAAGCTAGTTTAACAAGAACAAGCGATTCATTAGCTTTGGCAATTTCCATTGAAATCTCCTTTTCTCTATTATCACTCATTTCTTTTGCAAGAGTTGCATCTTCTGCCTGTTTGATTGCTGATAATTTGGTTTCCAAGGAAGTTGCGTGCTGTTGTTTGATTTTTCGAAGATCCTGCTTGGCAGCTTCCAACTCAGCTGCAGCATAACTATGGTGCTCTCTTGCAGAATCAAACTCTGCCTGCCAAACTGTAATGCCACACTCTTTATTTTTCATGTTTGCATCAACCAGCTCTTCTGCACGGAGTCTGGCCATTTCAGAGGCCTCATTAGCCTTTACCTTCAATTCCTTTGTCTTATCTAGCTGGTGAGTTAAACTTTCCACCACTTGCTTGGCCTTTTCAAGCTCAACAAGTGCCTGAACCTTTGTGCCCTCTGCAATTTTGAGCTGGTCCTTTGATTTTGCAAGTTCCTTTTGAACAAGATGCAGTTCTGTCTCCTTTGATATCCGCCTCTATAAGCAACCAGAAGAGCATCAGAATATATCATTTGACTAATATAAGAAACATAACCAAAACAAACTGGTAACCATAAAAGAGTGAAATAGCTTCAAATAACCTGTCCAACTGGAAGCTTAATCTTATTTGCATATATCTGTCCTCCAAGAACTCTCTCTCCAAACAAGCTAACTGCTTGTTTGACTGACTCAAATGGTGCTGTAGTGTCAATTTCTGCCCTTTGAAACACAGGAGGTGCACCATGAGATGTTGCACTGCTTGCCATGTTTCCTCGAGTTTCTAGCCCTGTCCAAAGCATAGGTTCATTATATGAATACTATACACACAAAGTACATAATACAAACACATACTATTAAAATGTTCTGTAAAAATTAAAAAATGTCCACTAATTACTTTATGCATTCTTCCATGCTTTTGAATGGTGGTTTAGCTCTATAGAAAATTAGAATAACTGCTTTTTACTATTTATAATATGTACTGCCAATCTTATAGCCTATAGGAGTATGAATTCCTATTTGGTCAAAATCCACTAACAAACTGCAGTCCTTGTTGACACTCCAATGCAAATGAAGTTCCACAAATGTTTCTCAATAATAAATATTTTAAAATAGTGTCAATAAATATTATCCTAACAATGTTCAATGTAATGTTTACCTAAAAAAGAGGAAAAATAAGTACTAAAAGCTCGTGAAGTCCTTTATTCAAGGGAAACAGACTCTGACGTCCAAACTCAAAAACAATCTGAAAATCATTTAAAACTTTGCCTTTCCCAAGAAATCTTCCCAGCAGAGTTAGAATAGCTGAATACTGTTGGCAATTTGGTCCACTCTGAGGAAAATGACTCAGCAGGACTAACAATGAGAAGAATTTATAAATTTGCAGCAATCAATTGAAATCAACTTATTTCATCCTTACTCAGTTTTGTGTATGTGCACAGGTGTCCTCAAGCTTTTATGCATCTTGGCCAATCAGTGACAACCTCATCTCCCCCAACACCTAGTTAAGTTGCTTATACACTGTTAGTGTATCGGCCTTGTTTAAGGCCATTGGATTGGCTACAATAGAAAACATTGGCATATGTGTAATTCTGAAGTAATCAAAAGCAATACAAGAGAGGGACTCGGCTCAGACTTGTTTGGCTGATATCTGATTCAGACTTAGACTCACTCAAACTCAGTTAAGATACGGCAAGTTGAAAAATCAAAAAACCATGAAATATACTTTTTTTTAAAGGATTTAAAGATTTTATTTCCTCCATCTGCACTCATTTCCAGTTTTTGCCTGAAAGTGAGCAACCTGTTATTGCATAATTTGTTTTCTGTGTTGAACTTTGCAAATGCTACAGTTGAAACCAAGTCTATTATATTTACTCACAGGATAAAATTGATGAACAGTAGATACAGTCCCACACTATAAATACAAACAAACCAAATCGGGCAACAAAAACCAGAATAAAAATCAAAACAAAGCAGGAAATTTTGCACTGAAATATCAGAGATGAGGCACATGACATATAGCCATGTTTGGCATTTTTTACAGTCATATTTGGCAAGTCTTGATGGGAAGGACATCCTTTCCAATTTTGGGTATTGTCAGCATACAATGCCTATGATCATGGTTGATATAATATTGGTGATTTGGCAATGTATTAATTGTCCATATTAAGTTGGTTGTCACTCTCAGGTAGTTATATGTGTCGGTTGGTTGACAATTGTGTTCCTCTTGGCAACCATCGGGTCCTGTAAATATGTTGTGTACCATCAAGGAAAGTAGTATGGTATAGTCGGATGAATTGTAATCCTTGGCTGACTATCTCTAGCCTTTTTCTCTGTAATAAATTCATGAGTGAATAAAGATATATTTTACTCTTGTATCTGGTATGCATTGCCATCTTTATTATTGTTTCATGTTTGTAATTTATTAGATATATCAGTAAACAGTGGGAAGAAGGAATGGCATTTTCGTTTTTTTTTTAAAGTTTCTTACAGTCATGATCAGAAGACCAAGTATGGGTCGCTGTGGCTTTCCTAGGGTTGCTTGCCTTGAGATTAACTGGTTTGGAAAAGTTGAGTAAGAACTATATGTATGACATATAGATATGTATACATATACCTAATACATACATACATACATATAAGCAAGTGCTATAAATATGAATACATGTATGCATATATGCATATAGATATATTAGGTATACGTAGATATACGTACATATATATTCATGCTGAGGTAGAGAGAGCATTAGGATGGACAGTACAGTAGAGAATCCTAAATTGTTAGCAAAAGTGGAAGAGACATTGCACACAAAGAGACACTGCACACACTATTTCAGGATGTCACAGTTGGATTCCCTTTTCAAGAGTAGGTGCCCCGATTCAATCCCAACTTTTTTATCTACAGGAATATGTGTGTGTACTATATATATCACGGTTATCCGGAGATCCATCTCCCATCTCCTGAGATGCATCTCCAGTATCAGAGATGTCTCTGGAAACTTTCCGATGTATAGAGTTCTTGCAGCTGCCGTCTCTGCTGTCTCCGAAGTCTCCCAACCAGAAATGGATGTCTTCCGCTAGAAAATTTAGAGAAAAATGCATTAAAAGGCATAAAGGGAAGACAAATAAATAAAATTAGCATACATTATGTTTCATGCTGATATTCTGGATGATACAAAAATCCATGCAAAGTTTAGTGATCAGGTCTACTGCAAGTGTGGAGTTTTTGAGAGGGATATAAATAGTTGTATGATTGATTTCCTATCATTGCAATGTCCAAAAGAGAAATTTCCTTTACTATTTACTGTTCTTGTATGACTGATTTGCTATTCTTGTTTTCAAATTTCATGTCATGATATTTTTTGGAAAACAATAATATCCCTATTCTTGTACGACTGATTTGCTATTCTTGTTTTTAAATTTCATGTCATGATATTTTTTGGAAAACAATAATATCCCCAAATAGGGATAATTTCCAAAACTAGGGGACAGAAAAATCTAAAATTCATTTGCATATAAAAAATTCTATGATAAACTCAGAAATATGATCAAATTATTGATCTTATTTTTCTGTTAAAAGAAAGATATTTCTAAGTAGTACTAAACTTGGGGAAAATAAAAAAAATCCTTTTATTTCTGCCCAGAATTCTCAAAAATGCATTAAAATGATTTTGTTTATTTTTTCTGAGATAAAGATGAAATAAGCATGCAGATTTGAATACCAAAATACCTCAGATTTTCTCAAACCCTAGCTGCCCTTAGATATGGCATTAAACTCCCAAGACAAACATTACTAGGTCTGATTTATTTGTGCTTTTTGTTGCCATCCTCAAGAACGCTCAGAAATATGAAGATGCCATGTTGTATTTACTTCAAGTTTATACCTTCAACTCCGACTTTCACCATTAAATCAGCCTCCAAAACAGTACTTAATTGAAACAGCACTGAACTTTATCCTTTAGCAATAATGTAATTAATTTTCCAATCAAAATAACTTTATTCTGGAAATTGCAGAAGTACCTTTATTTCTGAATCAAACCCTTAAGCCCTGCAATTTTTTCTCCAATGGAAACTTCACAAATTTGGTCCAACCAATGTTGATCTATTGAAGGTTCCCATCCTCAGCTTCACATAATTCATCCCACAAATTCATCACATCAAAGCCATAAAAGCATACTTACTACATACCGGCAAGCCTCCTCATAAAGAATTCCAACCTCTACCAAGAATATTAGGGCACATTTAATTTTTGCAAGGCCTCATTAAATATTTGTCACAAATAGAGAACTTTACTTAATAAAGTGATTATTTTACTATTTTATTATTCTCACTATATTTTTTAATTAAATTTATCAATCAAAGTCATCTATTTGGAAATAATATCAATTTTTGGACAGCTTAATTAATTTAATTAAGTTATTTTATAATTGTTTAGGGGCATTGCAGCTGATATACATTACTCTCTTTCAACCTCATATACATATGCTTTTATATGTAGACATATACTTCTATTTACATAAGCTTGGTTATGCATTTCTCAACATTGTGGGTAATTTTTGTAGAGACATTTTTAATAAATTATTTTATTAAATTTTCTAAGTGGGGTGGTTTCTTCTTGTAAAGTAGTTTGGCACATCTCTCTCCAAATGAAATTTATAGTTTCAAACCAAACTGTATGCCATATGGGTTGTTGCAAATTTCCCTAACCATTTAAGAATCTACTAGAAGAGGAAGAGGGAGGGGCAATAAAAATGAATTTGAATTTGACTTGAATCCAATCACAATACTCTCTAGATCTTGAACACTTCTAAAAGATATGGCTAAGAATTTTCTCTTTCCCACACAATGTAAAAAGCATCTCTAGCAGTGTTGCTAGACCTCACAGGTACATGGTAAACTCACCAAATCCTGAGGCAAGCTTGCTTAGCCGAGACCTAGGGACTTAGAGTCAAGTCCTAGCAAGTCTGGTCAAACTTTGCAAAGGCTACCAAACTCATAGAACTCACCAAATCCTAATTGGTGGACACCATCAGCTACAAGAAAGTGAAAGTCATGAAAGAAAAAGCAAAAAAAAAGGGCACCTACAACACATTAAAATGCTATTCATATCATTTGCAAGCACAAACGAGAAAAAAACCCATTGAGGAATAAACAGAAAACATTGATTGAACAGAGCTTTAGTAAGTTTGTAGCACCCATTGTTGAGAAAACTGAACTTAGTGATAAATCAGCTGACCCAAACTTTTCAGTCATTTAGGACTTGGCAATAGTGGTGTATTTTCTGAACATTTAAAAACACAAGTTTGAAAACAAAATGCCTAAAAGCATGCATGCTACTATATTTAGGGAACATCTTACTGGTTGGGTTCAATACACATCATAGACAAAAAAAAGTGAGTCAAATACATATCAGCTTCACATAATCTAGCTTTTGATGCCATTTACATTTTACTTTTTAAAAAAGTGAAAACTAACCAGAACCCTGGCAAAATGAAAAAATAAGATAGAACAAAAACCTAACAGCCTAACAGTAAATAAAATGCTAATAAAACCAACAATATACTTGTTACTAAAAAACAGTCCTAAGTTGTTGCATAGCAAGTTTCTTGGTGCTGCATAACAATCTTCAATTGTTATATATCAGTTATCGATTGTTGCACAAATCAATTCAATCATGGCTGAAGTTCTTGGTATATAGAAGCTTCTTAAGGATTTCAACACTGATGGTTTTTGGTTGAAACTGTAACTTTCAAAGCATCCTTGTTCAAGAGTTGATGATCGGAATGCTATTAGTTTTTTTCTTTTTTCTTTTTCTAATTTTTGGTTTAATAAAAAGGAAAGGACTCCCAATCCACAACTAACATATCAAAAAAAGAAAAGAACTAAAATTGAATTAAAAAGCCAAAAAATATCTGAAAATGCTTTGAAAATAAAATAGAAAAAAAATCTAGCGGGTTACCACCACCGAATTCTGCATTTTAACACCTACAAACTCTAGCGCAACACAAAGCTCAAGAAATACGTACAAAATAAGCAGAATATGAGCTTTTGGGGGGAGACATTATTATAAATTGCAGCCAAACTTTTCTCCCAAAATTACGAGTATTTGGCAAGTAATTGACAAGCAATTGGCAAGTCAACAGCATGTTTTTCTGAGTAATTTGGCAGCAAGCTTTTCTCCAAAAATTACTCATGAGTTTTGAAACTATGGTAGTAGGCCATGGTGCATCTAGAGGAGCCCATTCTGCATTTGAAGAAGCTCACGATTAATTTGAAGCAACCCACTGCCCATTTCATCAAATTTGAAGAGGTATGAATCTTCTCTTTGTTTTCTTTTGTCATTTGGTATGTCTTCTTCATTGGTAGTTTTCTTCTATTTTTAATTCATGAAACGAAAAAAGGAGGGAAAATGAAGGAAACTTGTTCTCTTCATTTTCCCTATTTTTTATTCCATAATAAATTCTTTTTTAGTTTTTTCCTCTTTTATCTACAAACCCTGAATGTTTATTTCTCATTTTTAATCTTTTCTATCTGTGAACACTAAATGTTAATTATTTTTTCCTTTATTTACACTTGCAGACTACTTGTAATTGACAAATTGTTAAAATTTTAATGCCAATTATAAAGGACCCAAGTTGGAAACGAGCTACCCCAAGGATTAAGAAAGAGAGTTGGTACGCAATTATAGTAAATTGAAAATTAGTGGGGAAGGCATTAATCATTCCTAATTTCACTTCACACAATGCCTAACCAAAATAAAATTTTGGTGTATGCAATTATTTGTTGATGTTGTACAACTCAAACAGAGTCCCATGAGGAGGTAAAAGGCAAAAGAAAAAGAAAATGAAGATATGGCAGCCATATGCCAAAGTCAAGTGGGCTCTTCTACTGCAAGTGGGCTCTTCTACTGCTATGACTCCATTCCCTTCAAACTCAAGCCCCAGTGGTACTGTTGGGCCTAATGTTCATAGATTTAGACTAGATTTGAATATAGTATCACAAACTTATCTAGATTCCCAACTATCACTTGAGAGCATGGGTTGGAATATAGATAGGCATTGAGTATAGGTTTTATTGTTCACCGGTATTTCATGCAGTCAAGAGATTAGTTCCTTTTTTGTTTTAAAATACGTTTTTTGATTTATTTATTTTTTAAATTTTAAAATTTAAGATATTTTCAAATTTAGACTCTAAATTTTAAATTTAATTTTTCTCTAGGTCTCCTTAGTAATGAAACCTAATAAATAGTATTTTTTTTTCTAGGGAAAGATTCAAAGCCCCCAATGATGAGGAGATAAAAAGCCCAAATTGAGAAGAAATGGAAAATGTTAAGGCTATTATTGATGAGAAGCATGAGATATGATGGAAGATGCCTTGCATCATCATGTCTGATGGTTAAAGAAGAAAAGAAATAGGGCATTGTTGAATTTCCTTGTTTCTTCTTGAAATGGTACAGTCTTCCTAAAATCTATTGATGCTTCAAGAAAGATAAAAATTGAAATTTACCTTTATCAATTTTTTGAGGAAATTGTGGCTGAGGCAAATATTGTGAAAGATGTTACAAACATGCAGCAAATTATATTGTTGAAGATAAATTTCTCATGGAGAAGAGTCCATCTATATTTGGACTTCGTATTCCACTCAATGCCTTGACCTTAGATTGGAGTATATTGGCAAACTCTCATGAATCAAAGAAATTTTTAAGCATGGTAAAAATAATATTTTTAAATGCATATACAACCATGCTTGGGTCCTCAACTTAAAGAGAAAATACAAAATTAAGGAGTTAGCCCATTCTAGTATAACCTACTTAGCAACAAACTTTATTTCATTGAAATTTTTGCTTTAGTCAAAGACCTTTTCAAAGTGCATGATTATTACTAAGGAAAGGTTTCAATCTTCATATGCTAGAAGCATTGTCGGAGTTGACATAGTTGAGTGGATTTTCAATGAGTAAAGTTTCTAGCTTCCAACAAATGATACTATTTATGTAAGTTCTTATTTATTTTCTCTTTTGTTCATTTTACTAGTTTATCATTTATGTCTTTATAACTTATGTTATCTTCTTTAGTCCATTATCGAAGTACTTATTATTTAGCAACTCATAGAACCTTAGTTGTTCTCCTTTATGCTGATGGGGAGAAGCCTACAATAGGTTACATTTGAGAGCATGGAGCCATCTATGGTGTGGTTGAGGAGAAATATTGTCCTTTATTGGAAATCATTTATTGATCACCAGCGTTTCAATTACATTCATATTTGAAGGGAGATAAGAAAGTTTCAATTACATTCATATTTGAAGGTAGATAAGAAAGTTTTGAGTGGACACTACATGGTCATGGAGAAAATGGAAGCAAATTCATATACCTAGCATTTCAATTACATTCATATTTGAGAATTACTTTCTTATTAAACCTAGCATTTCAATTACATTCATATTTGAAGGTAGATAAGAAAGTTTTGAGTGGACACTACATGGTCATGGAGAAAATGGAAGCAAATTCATATATTGGAGCAAGGACTGTTTTGGATTCTAAAATCTTCAAACTTGCACAAGGAGACCTGTTTGTGTGATATATGTAAGGCAACTTGAATGACATTGAAGAAAGTTGAAGCTAAGTAATAATTTATTGAAGTCATACTTCAAAATTAAAACTTTTAGTTTTTTCACATCAATATTGCAAAATGGGATTGAATTCATTTTCATTTTGTTTTCCTATGTCACATGCATAGTGGGAGAAGTTTGATGCTAAGCTGCTAAATATTTAAGAGGATTGCCATACATTGTTTTAACCAAGCATGGGGCCCTTCAAGATGTTAGCACAACTGAAGTATGTTTGAGCACATATACTCCAACAAATGCCATAAATGGTTGATGTAAAGGTTAAATGATTTTGTCTATGTTAGCTAAAACCTTCACCACTATCATCAGAAAATCTCAAGCATAAATTTATCCCTCATTAATTTAAAGGAGTTTCATCCATAGTCAAATTGGATCAACAAGGATAAGGATCACGCCTTTACTAAGGATAACCTTGCATGGGTTAATTAGATTGATTGAATCTGATATAGTAGTTGTGGTCGAGGAGAAAGATTGAGAAAAATCTTTGGATGTTTAAGTTATTGACGTACATAGATATGATGGACGAATCAACATCGACCTATCCAAAATGTGGGTGGAAAACCCACGTAGAGCTGCATAGACTGGATCAAGTGATGCAAAATCTCTTGACCATAATTGTACTTCTGATTTTTGTTTTTAATGTCGTGGATATCATAATCCATGAGTTTGTGGTCTTATAATATTTGAGAACATCTATATATATTTTAAAATGTTATTTTCTTTAGTCCAAATCTGTTTTTATACCCATTTGATCAATGGATACTTGTGTATGCGACTAAAGTAGCTTCTAATTGATTGGTTTATTAGTCTTTGAAGTTGACTTAATAAAGAGTACATGGTAAAAGCATTAAATTCTTAAAAACTGACTAAGTCTGAATGTTGAGTCCAAATCCTTGTAAAAATTCAGCCAAAAGAATCTATGTAAAGTCCATGTCTTGTAATAATGATTTGTAAAAACCACCTTAACCAATCTCCTATAGCTCAGCCTTGATGCATTATTACATTTCCCAACACCTTTTATACTAAGGAGGCTCTAATTTTGCAAATGTTTTGACAATGTTGTCATCTACCTTCAATATACTTAACCCAACACTAGTTGTTCAATTAGGGCAATAGCATTAGATTGTCCCACTAGATTATACATGTGCTCCAATCCTAAAACTTCCAAGATAGGCTTGAACTCTCTAATTTTGATTTGAAAAGACAATTTTCAAGGATAATCTTACATAGATAGGCTCTATGAATGTTGTTTTCCCTTTCGGTGTCAACACTTTGAGCCTTGTCAAGGTCTCATCAACAGTGCTGCAGCTTTGCATTATTGTTCCCAGAAATTACCCAGTAAATCAAACCCTTCCTTGCCAAACGTTTTCTGAAAAAGAGCAAAGAACCCAACTTGTCCCAAGTGTGAGATGAAACCCCAAATAGGTTGTGGAACTAGATCCCAAGCATCCTATGGACCTTCAAATTACTCCTCACCAATTCAAGTTCAAGGTTGGAGTTCAACAGTTTGCTGGTTTTTTTCTTGGGTTCAGCATGGCCAGTTTCAACTATAACATATCACTGACCGCAAGGGGTGAAAGAAGCACACAAAAAAGAAATTGGACTAGTTGTCTTCACTGAAGAATGTTGTTCAACTCAAAAAGACAATCATAAAAACTCTATAATTAGCATTTTAATGTTGTATGACAGCATACTCAAGAGGAGAACTCCAATGGACGGAGAGGGTCTGAGAAAAAGAAGATGTTCCAAGCTTTGTCAAAATGGTAAAGATGTTAGCAGTGTGGGCAATAAGGTTGTAGAGGAACACCCAGGCTTCCTCGGGGAGGAATGGTATGCAATTAATGGTTTAAAAGTTGACTTTTGTTTAATTTTCTTTGTTGTCCCTGTGCTATTGTTTTGCTATTTGGTTGTTTGTTGCTGACAACTTGTGCTATAGAATTCCATCTGTTGCACAATTCAGTCTTCTTTGGCTGGGACTTCAGCTGTGTTTTTTAGTCTTGTTGTTAAAAGGGTTTCAACCCTTTCATGAGCCCACCTTTACCCATAATATAAAAAAAATAAAAAAATATAATGATAAATATAAATTAACAACAAATTTAATTTATTCCCCCAATCAAGGGAAAAGAAAGATATTTTTCTTTTTAAAAAAGGAGGGGGTGTTTAATGCAGCAAACATTAGAAAGGCTAAAAGATCCCCCTCCCCCCATTGGTTTTACTAGATTAAATTTTGATGGAGATGCTCATGGGAACCTTGGCTTAGCAAGTAGTGGCTTGTTCTCAAGAATTCCTCAGCCAATCTAATATATGGAGGCTCCTTATTTTTTAGAAAACAGTAAGGCAGAGTAGGAAGCATTGCTTGTTGGGCTTGGAGCTTTAGTTTCCCAAAATCCAAAAAATCTGATTGTCAAAAGAGATTCTATGTTGGTGATTAATGTCATTAATGACGGGCTAAATTGAAATTTGAAATTCAATCGTTATGTTAAAGAGGTCCACAGTGCAAAAGGAAGTATTTCAATCAATTAGTTTCAACCATGAATGCATCATCAAAAGTTAGAAGCAGATATTTTGGCCAAAGAGGGTGTTGTTCAAGAGCCTATAGATTTACGTCTATGCTCCCCAAGTTTTGGGGATGGGGACGACAAGAGATAGCAGGGCATGTTTCCTATACAAGGGTTCTTTTGGGCCATTTTTTAGGGGATCACAAAGGACAGCTATTAAAAATATAGGATTTTTTTTAAAAATATAGAGAAATTTCAAGTATTCATATCATAACATTGATAAAGCATTCATCATGGCCATTCTAGAAGTTTAATACATAACATTAGACTTGACTTGAGACTTCACAACAGAATTGACAAACAAATCGATGAAAATTCAAATGCTTTAATTGTCAATGTGTATCCATATTATATAGAATTATAACAAAATGCAAAAGGCTCAAGTTTCAACTATAAGATGACAAAAGCCTAGAAAATATATGGTTGTCCCTAATCAGCGGATGAAACTGGTAGGTCTGCATCAAATAGGGAGCTTGAATTTGAGTCACTAATAGTATAAGGGGCCATCTTAAGCAATGGAAGCCCAAGTCCTTAAGTCCCAAAAATGTTTTGGGGATGGGGTTACCAAGGCAGGGACACATTCCCAGAGAGCACTAATTTACAGTCATCTTCCAAGCTCTTGGAAAGTGTTAGTGTATATTATCAACTTTCAACCTGGTTAAGGCAAAGGATTTCTGTAGGGGCATGACAAAAAAACATTTGAAAAAAGTGTCCATTTATTATAATGCTTAGGTGTAAAATGTCTTATTGGCATGGTAGATCATATAAAATATTAATGCAGCTCGCTAAGGTGGTATGTCCTCTACAACAAGCATATGATGGCCTCGTGGTGTCAAATGGGCATGGGAGTAATGGATGTCTCGATTCTCATTGATGATAGTAATTTGGTTTTAATTGCATTGAAGATTTGCATGTATTCAATGTTTTTGTAAGGAGGAAAAATTAATTATGGAGATGGTGTATATTTTGGCATATTATTAGTGGGTCAGTGTTGTCTATTCAAAGCTCTTCTAATTTGTATTCTTGAGGGCTGTATGATGAGAAAGCAAGTAAGGATAGAGGGCAACCATAAGGCTAAGAAATGCATGGTTTGTCTATAGGAAGAACTCAAAATAGAAAGATGTAGAATCTTCTCTTTATGTTCATCTACAATCCTAGGGTTTGTGAAGAACACTCTTGAGGATAAGGGCTTGGCAATTGGTAATAGGTCAAAAGTAGCAATTAGTTAAACATCTTTATTCACATGGGAGTTAAGCATCTTTATCCACACAAGAGCTAAACATCTTTATTCACACATGAAATTATTACATAAGAAGACTAGAGATGGTTAGCTAGAGATCAAAGGTAATCTAACTAGATCATACTACTTTCCTTAACGATACACAATATATTGAATGGACCCGAGGTTGCCAAGAGGAACACAACCGTCAACCAACAACTGCCTAAAACCATAGTTCCAGGACTTTATGAGTCTTGGCTAGACTTTGCAAGTTCAGAGCCAAACCAGTTCTCCCGAGTAGGAGTAGTGCTCTTAGTTGGTGGCAATTTTCAAGTCTCCAAGTCTGAGAGATGAGTTTGAGAAACTTTGGCTCATTGGGTAGACAAGTCAGTTAGGGATATCAGTGAGAGTTGGGCTAAGCTAGTCAAGGGCGAGGAACTAGAGTCAAGAGATTTGTGATGAATTAAATTAGAATCCTTAGAAAATCCTTGTCCTTGTTTCAATTCCATCTTAGAAAGTTAGGAAAGGTTGAGAGAGATAACACTGATGGAGGCATGCTGAATCTCAAAATTTGGCAAGTTTGGAATTTTAGAAACTTCCAAAATCAAAAATCTTTATTATAACTCCTATGAACCTGAAACCACTCTCAAACATTCTTATAGTATTTATATAAAATATAACTTAAAGTGTAAAAAAGGAAAATTCAACTTAAATGTTATATTTTATATATATAAAATTTGCCCTGAGAGTGCTTAATCACTTCGAAATTTGAACTAAGTTTGAGAAGTTCATGGATGAGGGAATGAGACAAGGTCGGATTCTGACCATCCCTCATTCTAGCTAGAACAAGAGCAGGTTGGATTCCAACTACCTCTCATTCCAGCTGAGACTTTCATCCCGAAATTCTGCTCCTCTACTTACACAATTTTGTTTTGAATGATTTTGTGGTTTGGAAATGAGAAGGATTAAAAGTGCAAATCAATTTTTTTTATAAAGATGAGGGAATGAGACAAGGTCGGATTCCGACCTTCCCTCATTCCAACCGGAACAAGAGCAAGTTGGATTCTGACCACCTCTCATTCCCGTTGAGACTTCCATCCCAAAATTCTGCCCTTCTACTTACACACTTTTGTTTTGAACGATTTTGTGGTTTGGAAATGATCGGATTAAAGGTGCAAATCATCTTTATAAAAAAAGGCCTCCATACAATTCCTATCCACCCATGAATCCCATTCCCTTTCCAAGCAATTTGGATGCAAAGCATAAAGTTCATAAGTCAAGCAATCCACATGCAGTCAAGGATCAACATGTTTATTCTAATCAACATGTAAAAAGAAAACAAAATATGATCCAAAAAGAAAAACAAATGTCCAAAAGGCCACAAAGGCCAATTGAGAAATAAATAAAGTCAAAAGCTATATGGGTTCCTAAATCCCTTGTGCAAGCAATGCATTCCAAGGACCCACAAAAGAATGAAAAATCAAAGTCCATTTGGATTCTCAAACAGCTCCTTGAAGCACAAAATCTTAAAGAAAAATCAAAGTTGGCATTCAAAATTGCAATCCCTCCATCTAAATGCCTTCAACCTTCCAAATCCATTTTGGGTCCATATGTCCCCAAATCCATATCCATTCCACCATCAAATCCAAAATCCCCTTTTCCTCCATCACTCCATCACCACTTAATGTGTGTGCCAATGTTTTTCTTGCCCACATTCTCATCCACTCATCAACAAGTCTTCTTGCATTCCCTCCATTATCTAACACCTATTTCTCAACCCTTCATCTAGCCTATCCAATCCTTTTCCTAAACCCTTATCCCACTTCATCCAATAATCCATTTCATAACCCTTTGTCATTACCCTACCAACATATTTGAACATACAATCAAAAGCTATGGTCCATTATTACAAGTTCTTTAAGAAGACCATTCAAAGAGCAAGGCACTTGAATCCTCCATCTATGTCATATCATGCATGCATTATCTTTTGAAAGAAGTCAAAAAGTCATTAAAAAAAAATTAAAAAAAATTGTTGCCTTGATGAAAACTGGCAAATAGGCATCTTGGTAACAAAAAAAAAAGTAAAGAGATAATTTCGTTCAATAGTGAAAACCTAGCAAACAGGCGCTTTGGGCAAGTACCATGATGAAAACCTGGCAAATAGGCATCATGTGTAATTTATGAACTTCGTGCATTCCATACTTGGGGGCAGATTTCATCCATATATTCCTATCTGTTATCCTCCATTATACCCTTGCCATTTCTTTCATTATCCTATGTCCCTCGTATCCCTTATCCTATCGACATCCATATTCCCTTTTTCCCAACTTTAATCTTGACAAGGCTATAGATCTCCCTAGAAGCATCACATGTCCTATTTGATTTACGTTGTCCACATTTCTTTGGTCCATATCGCCTATCTTGTCAATCTATATCATCTATCTTATCGCAGCCTTCAATCCATATCCTTTCCTTTTGTCCATTCTATCATGTCCATATCCTAGCATTATCCTATCCAATCCCTTTCTTGATCTTGATATAAAATAATGATGTAAAATGAAAAACATGTTTCAAAAAACCTCTTGGCATGTCCATTCCTGAGCACCAAATGCCATCCAGTGCAAAAAGTATCATTACCCTATCATTGTCATGCCCAAACCCTCATCTTGGAAAAAATATGTTATCCCATTCCGTGAATAGTCCTTGGCATCCAAATAGCTTCAAGACATACTAAAAAATCTTTGGCCTTCATCCATCTACCAGTCCCTCCATCAATCCATAATGTCCTTACCTTGCTAGACACTAGGGGCAATTCAATGAATCTTGCTCATGTAAATATTAATGTCCTAAAAAAAATTGAAAAACATTGAATAAGGTCCTAAAAATACTCAAAAAGATTGAATAATGTCCTAAAAAAGATACAAAAACATCATACAATGTCCTAAAACAAAATTTAAAAATTGCAAACGACCCTAAAAATGTCTAAAAATCATAAAAAGTCCTTAAAAAATCACTAAAAATTAAATACGATGCTAAGAAAAATTACTAAAAATTGAATACGATGCTGAAAAAATCCATAAAAATCATAAAGATCTTGAAAAAATGCCTAAAAAACATAAAAAAGTCTAGAAAAAATCCTAAAAGTTGTAAAAACGTCCCAAAGAAAGAACAAAAAAATAAAATATTTTCAAAACCCTAAAAATTAAAAAAAATCTTCAAAAAATCTGTAATAAACATGTACATAATTGTTTTCATGTTATCAATAAATTGTCTCTTGTGACAGACAGACATCAGTACAAACGTAGACTGAAGACTTTCAGACATTGCGCTTAAATGAAATCACATATCAACAGAAAATCTATCCAATTGAGTTAGCAATCAATCAGATCAACTTATCCAATGAATCTTATCACTATCAGTCTTTTAACAATCACTATTTTGAATTACACAGGGTGTAGTATACTCGAAACCAGACTGTATTTGTCTTAGACAGAGTACTTAATTCTTGAAACCAAACATTATCATCATCATCATCATCAATGAAATGAACTGTCAATTTTGACAACAAGATTAGAATGGCTATTGACTTGCTTGGTTCAATGAGTCTTATCTTTTATCAATTTATCTTCGATCATGCTCCTATGTGTTGTGAGGTTTTCACACCATCGCCCCAAAGAATTTGGGGACCCCCCAATTTTTGAGCGGGCCTTGGCAATTTTCCTAAATCCGGGTATTCAGATGCCTTAGCGAGTTTTGGAGTAACCCTGGGGTTTTGAGATGATAAATTTGCAATATTTTTTTAGACTTGGATGAATTTTGGAAAATTGATATAATTGCATAACTTGAACATTTTCCAAAATTTAATTGTGAATTTGAGTAGTTTTGGGGAAACCTTGTAAATTTTTGGGTGGTGAAAATGAAGATTAAATGAAAAAATTAAATGGCCAAATTTGAAATTAATTGCCAAATGGAGATGAATTGCAAAAAAAATAAAAAAAAATTGCCAAATGGAAATTAAATTGCTAAATAATTTTTGAATTGAAAAATAATAAAATTTAAATTGCTAAGTGAGATTTTCGAAATTTTAAATAGGGAAAAAGAGTAAATGAAAGTTGGAAGTGGAATCGAAATTTATTTGAATTTTAATTGGCTGATAGATTTTGATTTTGGGATGGTGTTGTTATGACTTAAATGGGCTAAAATCAATTTTTCTTGGGAAAAAATTCTAAATTTATAAAATGCAAAAAAAAAGCTACAGCTGGCAACCCCTTCCCATTTTTTATTTTTTCTTGGTATTGGGCATAACAAACATAAATTTTTTCATCTCCCAAGGCAGCCATCAATTCCAGCCCCACTTGTGATTTTTATGCATTAATTTGGCAATTTTAAAATAAATAAAATCATATTTTTGGGCAGAGTGTTTGTAATTTAGAAATTTAATTTGGGCCCCTTTGTGTGTTAAATTCAATGTATTTTAAAGCCTAAGAGGTGTGAAATTCAAGGTAAGTTATTGGGTCCACAATGGGGAAGGTTTAAAACTATATTAGAGGCCTAAATGACCTTTTTTCAAAATTTCAATTTTAGGGCCTATGATAATTTCGGATTTGGCTAATTTAAACTCATAATTTTGCACAATTCAATGCAAGTGGCTCTCTTAATTTAAATCTGCCCTTTCCTTAAATTAATTTAATTTTTTGGGGCCATGGCTTGGTTAATTTCAATGTTTAGGGGCCCCATATGGATCATTTTTTGGAGTGGCCCAATTTCATTTAAAAAAGAAAATTAACATGCTATTGCACAAATTTTTGTTTTTGCAATAGGCTGGCCCAATTTTAAATTAAAATTAAATACCCAAGGCTAAGTGATTTAATGCATTTAATTTGGGTTATATGTTTGGCAATTTAATTAATTTTATTTTCCCTCCAATGCAGGTCGGCCCTATTTAAAGAGGCAAAAAATTAGTATAAAGGGAGGGCTTGTCTCCTCATTTTCTCATTCATTTCTCACTTGTCTCTTGGCAGCCAAGGAAGAGCTCTTGGAGTAGCAAAAAAGCAAAATTTTGCAAGGAGTGCATTTAGCAAGGCGTGATTTTCTTCTTTTGGTGGAGGAGTGCACTTTTGGTGTTGTCTTCTTCTTTGGAGGAGAATTTGTTGGTGTAGAGGAGGATCTTCATGCTTGAGGGTGAAGACTGGTCTAAAAGGCAGATTTTCTCCTTGTTCTTGCTTGGTACATTTTTCTTATTTTTTTGCTTGCATCATCCATCCATCACTTCATCATCTCATCCAGGGCTTCAAGTTGGGAGATATAAGTGTAGTTTCCGTTTAGGATTTGGAGAAAAGAGATATAAGTGGTAGTCCCACCCCTAGGAACGAAGTTGGGAGATATAAGTGTAGTCTGTCTCATAAGTAACGAAGAGATAGAAATAAGTGGTAGTCCCATCCCTAGGCGGAGAGGCAGAGATAAGTGTAATCCCACCTCATTGTAGAAAGAAGAGGCAGAAATAAGGGTTAGGATGGTGGATGCTAGTGCAAGCAAGAGCCAAAGGGAAATGCATACCAAGTAAGACAAGGAAGACATGATGCCAAGACCACCTTCTTCTCAAAATTGAAGCAAGTGAGTGACACCAGCATTGGCACAGTGAACATGATACAGTTGAGAGACAAGTTGATGGAGAGCTCCTCCCCCTTGGCCAAGAAGGATAAGAAGACAGGTTGCCACCACATTTTCATAGCTCCATCCTCCATCTCCATCTTTCACTTACATCCGCTTCACCCCCACCCTCCATTCCATATTTTCATTGTAGGTACAAGCGAGGAAGCAGGTTTCATTGCAGGTTGGAAGAGATTTGAAGATATTTGAGGCTAGGCAAGGCTTGGCTATTCATGCAAGCTAGCTTGGTTAGATTTGAGAGGGTTCTAGCACCCAAGAGGGTCATGCATTTTGTTGATAAGTTGTAATAGGCTAAGTAGGCAAGTTCTAAAGGTCAAGAGGTAGGTGTTGGAACATTACACCAATGTAATAGGAACTGGAACTTGGACTTTTTTTTTATGTGGTTGGCCCTTCATGTTTAGGAGTTTGCCCTCGGTGGTGAGCTTCCGTGGAGTGGAGTTGTGTGTCTTCTTTCCTTGGCTAGTTGTTTTCTTTCATTGCAAATCAAACAAAGACAACTAGTAATTAGATTTAATCACATTAAGAGGAAAGATAAGAATGGACTACAAATTGATAAAAACAAAACAATCATAACTTGGATGGTAAGATTGATCAACACACAAACTAAATTGTAATTATCTATTAGAAATGGACTTAATGAGCAATTCACATAATTTTAGATGTAAGATGAACTCCACATAGCTTAATTAGGCGGTGAAGGAACAAACTCACTAACTAGCTAGGAGGTAATTGATGAACTTAATGATTATTTCAAATCAAGTAATGGGTGGATTATGGGCCTTGCAGGAGGAATGGCCAGGGCAGGTGCCCCTAGAACCCAAGAGTATTGAAGCAGAGGGGGGGTGCATGCAAACCAAATTCAAGTAGGAAGGTTAGAGAGGACCAGGAAGGTTAAAGAAGGCAAGGATAATGAAGGAGGAAGGCGAGACAAAAGGTTGAAAGAGGTTAAGTTTGATTTCAAGGCGGTGGCCAAGAGCAAGGCTCTCAAATTGCAAGAAGGTTCACATCCAGGCAAGCCACCGGAGCCAAGGCAAGATTACCCCAAGTGCATAGAGACCTCACCCTTTCAAGGTCAGGACATCAGGTACAAGCAAGTTCAAGTGGTGATGAGAAAGTTTCTAAGGACGAGCTCAAGCATCCAAGGCTTCACCTCATCTCAAGGATTAAATAAATTTATAAGATAAGGTTGATGAGGTGGCAATTTCATGTGCATCCAATCAAATCATGCCAAATGTCCTATGTTCTCATTGGTTGACAGATTATTGTAATTTTCTCATTGGCCCACAAAGTTGGTGCCCTCATGTAATTGGTTGAAAGATGGTAACCCTAATTAGGGTTTGTAAGGTTTAATCTTGGCCCTTGATTTTGCCCCTTAATCTTGGCCACTCGTAATTTTGAGCCTCTATATAAGGCCATTTGTTCTCCTTTGTAAAAGGGGGTTATGTTGGAGAATTGTTGCCAAAATACTATCAAAATTGTTCTCTATTCATTGTTGTGGTTTGCATGGTGGATATACATGATCATTTTGGTGTATTGCATGTCTCTTCTCATCTCTCAAATTAAAGTAGGATTTCATTTCATGTTGTTAGAGTAGAAGTCGATGGCTAGTTGTATGGTGATGTTAGTGAATGTTTGATAGGGATCTATATACTAGGCCACTAGCATCCTAGCGGCTTGTTAGGAAGCCTTGTGTGGTAATCTAGTCCAATTCCCCTTGAATCATTGCACCTATGGAGGTAGTGCCGCAAGCAAGCTTTCATTTGGTTGGATCCCCGTCCATTTGCCAATTTCTTCATTCATAGGAGTAGTAGTAGACCAGTAAGCAGTTAGTGGTAGGAGTAGTTGAAAGTGGAAGTGATCAAGGAGAAAAGAACAAGTCAAGCAAGCGAAGTACCACCAAGTTATCTTTGAATGAACAACGTAAGCCTGCCTACGTGATTAACCAGCAAATCACATTAATATAACTAAGTTAGTATCCACAGGTGTAAGGAACCTTGGAGTTTTCTCATGTCCTTCGTGAGTATTTACTTTTCAAGAGAGGGTTGAGTGTTTGGTATGCTTTATCAAGTATTCAATTGCTATATGCTATGTAGTGGTACAAAACTAACATCAACATTATTTGGCACTAGAAGGAGGGCTTGAGCAATGTTCATTCATGGACTATCAACAACAATGAGCTTTCATCTTATATTCAAGATGTGAGAGATCTCTTCAAAAGTTCAAAACTCTAAAAAAATTGAAAAATTAGAAAATCAAAAAAGAAGGAAAAGACTTCTCAATGGATGGGCAGTGGTTTCATGGTCAAGGCATTCATCTAGTTGACATTGCTCGATTTCGGGAGGCTTTGAATGCACAATTGTATCCACAAAATTTGTCCGAATTGGCATCACCTTGCGAGTGCAGGATTCATGGGACAACCACACATGATGAGCTTAATTGTTTGACATTTCTGTCACGAGTGGAGTTGGTATTGCAAAAGAAAATGTTCTTTTGGGATATCCTCAAAACAGTTCCATTTGCCGAATCAGATGATAGAGTTAACATGTTTGTGAATAGTTTCAAGGAAATGATCAAGAAGCGACTAAGTGAGGAGGTACTATATGTGGAAGGTATGTTGCTCTCTAGTTGGTGTAGACTACACAATGTGAGACATTCAGAATATACTTGTCAACCATGTCGAGATATCATAAAGCAGGCCAAGCAAGAGATGGGATGGTTTGACTATGAGCAACTGAATACAGACGAAATTTGGAGTGCATACCTTGAACGAATGAGTTTGGCATCAAAGGAAGGCATCGAGGATCACATTCATCACTTATGTTGGAAACCAAAAAATGAGCATATTGTATCTACATCCGACAAAGAAGAAAGCAACTTGCGAGAGGATAGCGTGGTTAAACCTAATGACCAAGACATTCATGTGGAAGATGAGCCTTCACACATTACTCCTCAAGAGGAAGAAGTTGACAAGAAAATTAAGGAAGCAATTGAATTCATCCAAAGAAGAGGAAGCATATCAGACGAGGATTCACACTTTGAGGAGCTAGAAGATCATAACAAGTTTGAAGAGGTGATCCTTGGTGAACTTTCCCTCATGCTACAAAGTCAAATTCTTAAGGATGAGTTGGAAGAAATCTCTAGCACCCTTCATGAAAGAAGCAATCAAGTGGACAAGTTGAACAAGGAATTGCAAGGTACTACAAGTGAATCAAGATATGAAGAAAAGTTTGATAAAGCATTCCAGGACATCATTACCACCATATTCTTTGGGGGGATGCTTAAGGATCTTATGGAAGAAATACAAAAGGAGTCATTGCCCAAAGCCTTTCAAGGTGATCAAGTTGTTGCAAGTGGCATGATTCACCATCAACTTCGACCTCCAGAAATTTTACCACTTGAAATGGAAGTTGATGGGCAACTCACAAAGATGTATGATGGTTCTATCAGTCTTGAAGATGCTATGTTTGGTGAGAGTCTATATAAAGAATTACAAGATGTTCCTAAAGAGAGTTCAAATGGAAATTACATGCTAGATGATGAAGCTCCTAGTGGTAAGGATATGCAAGGATTGTTAAGTGGTGATCAAGTTGCTCCCATGGAAAAGGAAAACAAAGAACAGTTTGGGTTGATGCTACAGTTGGATATTGTGTTCGAGCAACTTGGAGAGGTGTTTGATGGGGAGAATATCAAGGAATCCTTGATTTTTGAGGATACACTTGAGGAGATTCACAGGGATGCATGGTTCATGTTTCACAAGGACAAGCCGCCAAAGACGATATTTCATGAGCTTGATTCCAAGATTGATCCTGCCTTGACTACCAATGAGTTCGATATAGATGTTAGAGGGAAGATTCATCACCAGTTGCGAACTCCTGAAACTGTGGATGATCAATTGAGGTTTGAACAAGAGTTACCACATGAAGCACACCAGGTTGTTTCTTTCCCTGCTCTTAAGGATGAAAGGTATGAAAGTTTTTATTTCGATTATGGAAATTTTGGAAAAACAACTTGTATTTGGATTGACCATGGACCCTACGAGTTGCCTCAATTGTTGATTTTTCATGATAATTTTCTTGAGTTTGAGTTGGAGGTAATAAATTTTTTTTCAGAGTACAAGGATGAGTTTGCGAGATTGAGAACTATCACCCAAACCTTGTTACTTTTGAACATCTTGAGAAACCATGATAGATCCAGTGTATATATTAGATCAGTTAGTGTTGTCCCTTTAGAGTCTTGTACATAGTTAGGGTAGGTTTGTCTTAGACCATTTGGTTCAAGAGAGTAGTTTAGTTTGCTTTCGTGTTTGGCTTAGATTAGGTTTCCTTTCAGTTGTTTAGAATAGGTTTCTTTCCAATGGGTTAGAATAAGTTTCCTTTCAGTTGGTTAGTTTAGGTGTTTGAGGGAGCTCGAGTTTAATTTGCATCAAGTCATTTGACTTGAGATTTTTTTAGCTTCTCTCAGTCGGTTGGGTAGTTTTGGCTTTGGAGTTTTGCAAGTGCGAAAGGGGTCCATGTTATCACTCGTGGGCGAGGTGTGTGGATTTTTACACTTTTGGTGTTAGAACCTAGAGTCCGTCTTGTTCATTTCTTGAATACATTTGACAAAGTTCAGGGGATTGAAGGTTGTGCCTAGTTGTTGGTCTATGGTAAGACTTGTACTAAATTTGGGTCAAACTCAATAGTGGCTCTTGAGTTACCTTTGACATGGTTACAACATTTTACTCACACTTAATTGCTCGGAGTTCTTGGTGTTTCGAAGTGAAGTTGGACTTAGTGAAAATCATACACCTACTTCAGCGCCACTGTGGTCTTCAAATCCTCCGCGGGCTTCATTGCCTGCAAGCCAAACAAAAGATTGAAAAAAGAAAGAAATATCATGGAAAAAAGAAAGTGCAAAAATGAAAATAAGTGCAAGATGAAAGGCAATATCAAAGTGAAAATAAAGATGAAAATTGGCTTTAAAGGGCGTGCAATCATCTCTACTAGTGCTACTAAGTGGTCACTAAAGGTAGAACCATGATTGTGGTGCCATAGCGATAACTCCGTCAAGGCTATAGATGCCTAAATAGCAACGGGGCTCTATCCAGGATGCTTTTGAAGTAAGGATATTATAATAGCTGAGTTCAATGGATCTGAGAGATTATCAAGTTCTTGTTGAGCGGGGAATAAATCATTTGCACACACGTGAGTAACTTATGGTTAGGGTGCTTAGGTTCAACTTGAGAGTTCTTTCCCTGGTTGAGTGTTTGTCCTTAAGTGGATTTTCGGGTGAGTCGTCCTAAGGTTCTTTGTTCTAAGTTACTTTATTCTTGAAATGTTCAGGAACATTTCTTTGGGTTGATGCTAGATGTTGTGAGGTTTTCACACCATCGCCCCAAAGAATTTGGGGACCCCCCAATTTTTGAGTGGCCCTTGGCAATTTTTCTAAATCCCGGTATTCGGATGCCTTAGCAAGTTTTGGAGTAACCCTGGGGTTTTGAGATGATAAATTTGCAATATTTTTTTAGACTTGGATGAATTTTGGAAAATTGATATAATTGCATAACTTGAACATTTTCCAAAATTTAATTGTGAATTTGGGTATTTTTGGGGAAACCTTGTAAATTTTTGAGTGGTGAAAATGGAGATTAAATGAAAAAATTAAATGGCCAAATTTGAAATTAATTGTCAAATGGAGATGAATTGCAAAAAAAAAAAAAAAAAAAATTGCCAAATGGAAATTAAATTGCTAAATAATTTTTGAATTGAAAAACAATAAAATTTAAATTGCCAAGTTGGATTTTCAAAATTTTAAATGGGGAAAAAGAGTAAATAAAAGTTGGAAGTGGAATTGAAATTTATTTGAATTTTAATTGGCTGATAGATTTTGATTTTGGGATGGTGTTGTTATGACTTAAATGGGCTAAAATCAATTTTTTTTGCGAAAAAATTCTAAATTTATAAAATGCAAAAAAAAAAAGCTACAGCTGGCAGCTCCTTCCCATTTTTTATTTTTGCTTGGTATTGGGCACAACAAACATAAATCTTTTCATCTCCCAAGGCAGCCATCAATTCCAGCCCCACTTGTGATTTTTATGCATTAATTTGGCAATTTTAAAATAAATAAAATCATATTTTTGGGCAAAGTGTTTGTAATTTAGAAATTTAATTTGGGCCCCTTTGTGTGTTAAATTCAATGTATTTTAAGGCCTAAGAGGTGTGAAATTCAAGGTAAGTTATTGGGTCCACAATGGGGAAGGTTTAAAGCTATATTATTAGCCTAAATGACCTTTTTTCAAAATTTCAATTTTAGGGCCTATGATAATTTCGGATTTGGCTAATTTAAACTCATAATTTTGCACAATTCAATGCAAGTGGCTCTCTTAATTTAAATCTGCCCTTTCCTTAAATTAATTTAATTTTTTGGGGCCATGGCTTGGTTAATTTCAATGTTTAGGGGCCCCATATGGATCATTTTTTGGAGTGGCCCAATTTCATTTAAAAAAGAAAATTAACATGCTATTGCACAGATGTTTGTTTTTGCAATAGGCTGGCCCAATTTTAAATTAAAATTAAATACCCAAGGCTAAGTGATTTAATGCATTTAATTTGGGTTATATGTTTGGCAATTTAATTAATTTTATTTTCCCTCCAATACAGGTCGGCCCTATTTAAAGAGGCAAAAAATTAGTATAAAGGGAGGGCTTGTCTCCTCATTTTCTCATTCATTTCTCACTTGTCTCTTGGTAGCCAAGGAGGAGCTCTTGGAGTAGCAAAAGAGCAAAATTTTGCAAAGAGTGCATTTAGCAAGGCGTGATTTTCTTCTTTTGGTGGAGGAGTGCATTTTTGGTGTTGTCTTTTTCTTTGGAGGAGAATTTGTTGGTGTAGAGGAGGATCTTCATGCTTGAGGGTGAAGGCTGGTCTAAAAGGCAGATTTTCTCCTTGTTCTTGCTTGGTACATTTTCCTTTTTTTTTGCTTGCATCATCCATCCATCACTTCATCATCTCATCTAGGGCTTGAAGTTGGGAGATATAAGTGTAGTTTCCGTTTAGGATTTGGAGAAAAGAGATATAAGTGGTAGTCCCACCCCTAGGAACGAAGTTAGGAGATATAAGTGTAGTCCATCTCATAAGTAACAAAGAGGCAAAAATAAGTGGTAGTCCCATCCCTAGGCGGAGAGGCAGAGATAAGTGTAGTCCCACCTCATTGTAGAAAGAAGAGGCAGAAATAAGGGTTAGGATGGCAGATGCTAGTGCAAGCAAGAGCCAAAGGGAAATGCATACCAAGTAAGACAAGGAAGACATGATGCCAAGACCACCTTCTTCTCAAAATTGAAGCAAGTGAGTGACACTAGCATTGGCACAGTGAACATGATACAGTTGAGAGACAAGTTGATGGAGAGTTCCTCCCCCTTGGCCAAGAAGGATAAGAAGACAGGTTGCCACCACATTTTCATAGCTCCATCCTCCATCTCCATCTTTCACTTACATCCGCTTCACCCCCACCCTCCATTCCATATTTTCATTGCAGGTACAAGCGAGGAAGCAGGTTTCATTGCAGGTTGGAAGAGATTTGAAGATATTTGAGGCTAGGCAAGGCTTGGCTATTCATGCAAGCTAGCTTGGTTAGATTTGAGAGGGTTCTAGCACCCAAGAGGGTCATGCATTTTGTTGATAAGTTGTAATAGGCTAAGTAGGCAAGTTCTAAAGGTCAAGAGGTAGGTGTTGGAACATTACACCAATGTAATAGGAACTGGGACTCGGACTTTTTTTTATGTGGTTGGCCCTCCATGTTTAGGAGTCTACCCTCGGTGGTGAGCTCCGTGGAGTGGAGTTGTGTGTCTTCTTTCCTTGGCTAGTTGTTTTCTTTCATTGCAAATCAAACAAAGACAACTAGTAATTAGATTTAATCACATTAAGAGGAAAGATAAGAATGGACTACAAATTGATACAAACAAAACAATCATAACTTGGATGGTAAGATTGATCAACACACAAACGAAATTGTAATTATCTATTAGAAATGGACTTAATGAACAATTCACATAATTTTAGATGTAAGATGAACTCCACATAGCTTAATTAGGCGGTGAAGGAACAAACTCACTAACTAGCAAGGAGGTAATTGATGAACTTAATGATTATTTCAAATCAAGTAATGGGTGGGTTGTGGGCCTTGCAAGAGGAATGGCCAGGGCAGGTGCCCCCAGAACCCAAGAGTATTGAAGTAGAGGGGGGGTGCATGCAAACCAAATTCAAGTAGGAAGGTTAGAGAGGACCAGGAAGGTTAAGGAAGGCAAGGATAATGAAGGAGGAAGGAGAGACGAAAGGTTGAAAGAGGTCAAGTTTGATTTCAAGGCGGTGGCCAAGAGCAAGGCTCTCAAATTGCAAGAAGGTTCACATCCAGGCAAGCCACCGGGGCCAAGGCAAGATTACCCCAAGTGCATAGAGACCTCACCCTTTCAAGGTCAGGACATCAGGTACAAGCAAGTTCAAGTGGTGATGAGAAAGTTTCTAAGGACGAGCTCAAGCATCCAAGGCTTCACCTCATCTCAAGGATTAAATAAATTTATAAGATAAGGTTGATGAGGTGGCAATTTCATGTGCATGCAATTAAATCATGCCAAGTGTCCTATGTTCTCATTGGTTGACAGATTATTGTAATTTTCTCATTGGCCCACAAAGTTGGTGCCCTCATGTAATTGGTTGAAAGATGGTAACCCTAATTAGGGTTTGTAAGGTTTAATCTTGGCCCTTGATTTTGCCCCTTAATCTTGGCCACTCGTTGTAATTTTGAGCCTCTATATAAGGCCATTTGTTCTCATTTGTAAAAGGGAGTTATGTTGGAGAATTGTTGCCAAAATACTATCAAAATTGTTCTCTATTCATTGTTGTGGTTTGCATGGTGGATATACATGATCATTTTGGTTTATTGCATGTTTCTTCTCATCTCTCAAGTTAAAGTAGGATTTCATTTCATGTTGTTAGAGTAGAAGTAGATGGCTAGTTGTATGGTGATGTTAGTGAATGTTTGATAGGGATCTATATACTAGGCCACTAGCATCCTAGCGGCTTGTTAGGAAGCCTTGTGTGGTAATCTAGTCCAATTCCCCTTGAATCATTGCACCTATGGAGGTAGCGCCATAGGCAAGCTTTCATTTGGTTGGATCCCCGTCCATTTGCCAATTTCTTCATTCATAGGAGTAGTAGTAGATCAGTAAGCAGTTAGTGGTAGGAGTAGTTGAAAGTGGAAGTGATCAAGGAGAAAAGAACAAGTCAAGCAAGCGAAGTACCACCAAGTTATCTTTGAATGAACAACGTAAGCCCGCCTACGTGATTAACCAGCAAATCACATTAATATAACTGAGTAAGTATCCACAGGTGTAAGGAACCTTGGAGTTTTCTCATGTCCTTCGTGAGTATTTACTTTTCAAGAGAGGGTTGAGTGTTTGGTATGCTTTATCAAGTATTCAATTGCTATATGTTATGTAATGGTACAAAACTAACATCAACACTATGCTACCCAAGATATCGCCCAACGATGAGAGTAGTCAGGATGGTTCATGATCCTTTTATTTTGTTTTTTCCTTTTGTTTGCGAGGTTTTTTCATGTAGTTCTGGAGCAAGTATGTCATATGCTTCAGGATGGATGGTACCATAGTTCAAAAACTCACATGGAATTGCAAGGACTCACATGGACTCGTGAGTCCAATGGCCAGCCTAGTCGACTTGCCATGGACTAGTGAGCTGAGTCCAACCGAGTCTTGGCCTAATGACTCGCAAGATTTTCCAATGACTCACGCGAGTCTTTGAGATGGACTCGTGAGTTTTTCTGATTGACTCGCATAGCCCAACCAAGTGATAAAAAAGGTTTTTTTTTCACTTTTTCTCTTATTTGGTCTTTGCTCTTGGTCATATCAACAAAAGACATCAATTATGGCTCTTATGTTCTTTAAACACATTAATTTCTTTGTGTTTTATGTAAAACTACGATTTTTTCCTTTTGCCGAGTCTGAGTCTGAGTCCATTTTTTTGGTTTGTCGAGTCCGTGGCGAGTCCGGGTATTTGAACTATGGATGGAACATTCCTTATCTACAATTGTGTTTATTTTTATGCAAAGGGATTGCATTATCATCCTAGCTCTCTGTGCCATGATGTGACGCATCCATTTTGCCATATTAAATAAAGATCTCTTGATAAAAGTGCACTTATGAAAGAAATATTTCATCATTATTCACTCTTCTCCATTTAATTTCTACTTTTTACTAACATTTCTTCCATCAGTCCTTGCAATCATTTTATTTTCAAAAAATTGTGCTCATGTCAATTTCTACCCAATTTTTCAAGGGGGCATCCTACCTCCATTATGTTGCTTCACTGGAGCATGACCTTTTAATTTTTTTCCTTTGAAATAATGCTCAGAATCGCATTTTGTCAAAGGGCAAAATGTAGACACTAAAAAAAATCCACACCCATGGCCCTCCTTTATAACATGTCTTCAATATTGTGTGTTAGATCTTTATCATTCACCCATATTGGATCATTCCTCATTAATTAAACATTAAAATTGTTTAATTAATCACTATTTTTTGTTCCTAATTCGCATCATAATTCTATCAATTTGACCTAATCAACCATGTTGAAACAAATAATTTCTTATCAAAATCAATCCTTTGTCTTGTCAATTTTATCAAAATCGATCAAAGTCAACTAATTTGCCCTCTTAAGGGGCAAACGACCATTATTAATCCCTAAGTCCTAGTCTTGATAAATAAATATCATTTATTTATCCCTTTTCCTAAGTCTCAATTAATTAATTCTTATTAATTAATTGGCTAATTTCATGTTTTATGGAATTTTTATAATTCCTACTTACTAATTTGTGAGGATAAATGAATTTTTAAATTCAAATATTCCTTGACTTTTCCACATGGGATTCAATCCCTACTAATTAGCCTTCACTCCTTATTTTCGAGCCACCAAATTCCTTACACCTTCCCTTCCCATTTTTCCACTAATTTAGCCTATGCTTTTCCCTTCCAAATTCCCTTGATTTATGCATACCAAAATGCATTTCAATCATGTCATAATTTGTCATAAATTATGACAAATTTCCCAGGGGTTCTCAATTTGCCAATTTGATGATTTGCACTCAAAACTCTATAAATTGGGCTCATTTTCTCTCAAATTCTTTATTCACATCTTTCGAATCTTCTCATTATTACAGTCATTTTCTATCATAATTGAGTGCACTTTGTCATTATGGGAACTACATATCAATCAATGGAGAAGCAAGAAAGGACATTGAAGTCCAATTGAGGGGGTTTTATTGTGCTTTGCATATTCGTTATACTCTTTCTCAATTGCTTTGATGTTAGGATAGGTTGATTATTTGTATGCATTTAGGGTTTGTGGTTGCCTTAGCATGCAATGATTCCTGATTTTCCTTCCCTACAAAGAGTATGCCACATTGATTATTTTAATTTTCAAAGCTAAAAGTAAAAACTTAATACGTATTTTGTTTATTTAATTTGTTTTAGGTCTCCCTATTGGCAAATTAAGATAAATGTCATTACTGTTTGTGGTGTGGGGTTCAAAATCCCTAATAATGAGGAGCTAAAAGGTCCTATTTTGAGTCAAAAGGTGCCTGATGTCAAAGCCACAATTGCCAAGCAACGTGGAGTTATTGGGGTATAGAGGAGGAAGGGTTGCAACATAATGACTAATGGTTGGACCAACAAAAAAAGTAGAACACTACTTACCAATTTGTAAAACATATTGATTTAGTGATTATTTTTTTTTAATTTTTATTTTACTAAATCACTTTTTTCCTTTCTCGGGTGGCATAGTGTTTTTGAAGTCAAATGATGCTTCGAAAAAATGAAAAATGTTGAGTATCTTTGTGAGGTCTTGAAGGAAGTGTTGGAGAAAGTGGGTGAGGAGAATGTGGTACAGATAGTCATAGATAATGCAGAAAATTAAATTGTTGCAAGTAGATTTCTTATGGAAAGGCACCCACCTTGTTTTGGACCCCTTGTGTTGCTCATTGCCTTTACCTCATATTGGAGGATCTTGGCAAACTTCCCTGAATCAAAACATGTTTAGAGCATGCAAGAAATATTTGTAAATAAATATATAATCATACTTGGGTCCTTAACCATATTAGGAATTTCACAAATAAGAAAGAGTAGGCTCATCAAGGAATTACTCGATTTGCAACCAATTTTATTATGTTGCAATCTTTGCTTCAATCCAAGGCTAGTTTGAAACGCATGTTTGTAAGTGAGGAGTGGACCACATCATCATATGCAAAGACCACTCTAGGGATTGAGACGCTTGATTGGGTTTTTGATGAGCATAGCTTTTCGCAACCAGCCAAGGAGATTGTGAGGATACTTTTCTATTATATTTTTGTTCTCATTTTCATTTCATTTCCTTATTTTTGTTCACACGTGTTTATGATCATTATTAAAAGTAAAACTTAAAATTTAAAGCTTAATGTTTCAAATTTCACAATGATTGCAATTCATAGAGCCTCTTATTGTTCTACGAGTTGTTGATGGAGAGAAGCCTGCAGTGGGCTTCATTTATGAGGGCATGGAAGGGTGAAGGAGGTCATTAGATATATTTATTTCAAGGAATGAGGCTAAGTACAGTCCCCTATGGGAGATCATTGATCAATGATGGCACCATTTGTTTCATAGGCTTACACATGTAACTACCTACTACCTTAATCTAGAATTCCAATTTTGCCTAGATTTCAAGGCCAATAAAGAGGTGTTGAGTGGGCTCTCCAAAGTTGTAGTGTGAATGTCACCTAATTTATCTATTGGAGCACGTGTAGTCCGTGACCTAGAGATGTTTAGGAATGCACAAGGAGACTTCTTTGCACAAGAAATATGCAAGCAAAATTGGACAAAAATAATGTCAAGTAAAAATCTAATCAAGGCATATTTTAAAATTTAAATCTTAAACTTTTCTATCTATGATTCTATTACCATTTCATGTTGATAAACTCAAAGTTATAGAATAGAATTAATTTTTTATTTTTCTCATTTCAAATGCATGGTGGGAGATGTTTGGTGCTAAGGTGCCAAATCTACAGAGGATTACAATGCATATCTTGAGCTAGCCATGTACTACTTCAGGATGTGAGCGTAATTGGAGCATGTTTGAGCTCCAAAAAGTACAACAAATTGATAGTGCAAAGGTTGAATGATCTTGTGAATGTTCATTACAACCTTTTCCTCAGTCATAGACAGATCTTGGGCATTGACACATCTATCACTTTAGAGGAGGTTGATCCACAGGCAAAGTGGAACACTCAAGTTGATGATCCTATCTTCAATGACAATGACTTGGAATGGATTAATTGGGTGGATCGAGAGGCAGAGAAAGTAGCGATGGTAGAGGAGGAGGCTACAGCACGAGGGGACCCATTAGAGGACCTTGAGGATGATGTGGATGAGGATCTAGATGTCATTGAGGCTAAGCTTGAGACACAGGCAGATATCATGGCTACAACATCATCCATGACCTATCTTAGGCACACACATAGGAGGGTTGCAAGTTGAGTGATCACTTATATAGGCTCCTTTGAGCCTTAAACTTCTAGGCTCTAGATTTCATTTTGATAGTTTTTTTGAGTTTTCAATGCCTTGGGTTTCATATTCCATGAATATTGTAGGTATTTGACATTATTTATATTTCTAATGTGTTATTAAGTTTAACTCATTTCCTTCAGCTAAAGCCTAAAATTCTCATTTATACTTATGTGATCAATGTAAACTTGTGTATGTGTTTAAAGTAGCTTCTATTTGACGAGATTATTGTGTATTTAAGGTTTATTTATTAAAGGATACATGAAACAAGTTTTAAATCCTTAAAAATCTTTGAGTTTCTTAAGTAATTCAATTTGTTGAGTCTTTGTCGAGTTTTTGTTGTGTTTGGGCACCAAGTCTGAGTCCGAGTCAAAATTCAGCTAGCCAAATCCAAGCCAAGCTCGGGTCTTGTAAAACTACTTAAAACTATCTAATGCTGGAAAACACAATTAAAATGATTAATACATGGTCGAATAACCAATATTACCAAAATATAATAATATACATGTACACTAACTATATTAGTCAACCCAAACAACATAATCAACCACTCATACAATCCTTCATATGTCTTAAATGCAATCTTCTATTCAACTCCAATAATTTTGATTTGATGATAACCAATTCTCAAATCAATATTGGTAAAATACTTTGCTTCACTCAAATAATCCATTGTGTCATCTATCCTTAGCAACAAGAATCTATACTTATATACTGATCTTTATTGCTCTAGAGCCCATACACATTCTCCGTTCACCACTTCTTGGGCTCTATTACCACATGCACCACACATGGGCTCAAATTCTCCCCAATCAAACCTTTCTTCAAAAAGTGCTCCACTTGTTTGTCTAGCTTTGCATTCTCTACTAGTGTCATTCTATGGGCAGTCTTATTTGGTAAACTTTCTCCTAGAATTAAACCCATGTGGTGCCTAATACTCATTGCCATGGTAATTCATCTAGCACATAATTTGATATGATGTCCTTATACTCTATTAGCAATTCTATAATTTCCTTCTACAATGCTTCCTCCACATCTATACTTACAAACTATAGAGAGCAAAGAAAAACACTTTTTCATATCTTAAGACCATCTAATTTATTTTTTTACATCCACTACACAATATAAGTATTATTTCTCCCATCATGTATAGCATTTCAGTCATACTTCCATAGCCTACCCAACAAAAAATACCATGCAATTCATCAAGATATGTATCTATCTTGAATGTCACCAAACATTGCCCACTTACCAATCGTTGTGTTCTTTCTGCAGCCAAGCAATCTTATATGAACTAGGATGTTCTGACCTCTTCAAATTTAACTTGTCAAACATTCTTCCTGAAACCAAATTATTTGTACTAACACATGGTATCAATGATAAATTTACAACATTTACGTATAGTGTTCTATATCATTCTATATAAATTCTTCCTTTCCACTGATTCTTCTAAATCCATAGCATTTGTTCTCAAGAAAAATCTCCCCAAGACCAATGACTCACCCTTTTCAAGTTATTCCATTGGGCTTTGTGATCCTCTATATTTTTCATCTAATATGCAGTTCTTGCATTACCTTTAGGTCTCCTATTTGCATTTCCTTGACTTTGTTAACACTCCAGTGTTCTTTGACCTTCAGCTCCACATTGAAAACAAGTTCAATGAAATGATCTTTCATCAATTTACCTTATCTTTCTCTAGCTCTTTCATATTTATTTGTTCCATCATTGTGATATGAAATTATACTTTCTTTATCACTACAATAAGAATTACTGCTTCCTCCTTCATTTTGTTATGTATTGTTACTTCTTACTTCCACATCTTTAATGTAAGGTCTTCTATTGTTATGTCATGAGCAACTTCTCTAGAATCTTCACCCCCTTCATCTTTTTCAGTTTTGCTTGCTCTCAAATCTCTTGATCAATTTCTCTTCTACCTTTAGTGCAATTTGATATTCTGCTCTACTATCTTACCAAGCTAAGTTCTTCCCAAATACTTCTTCTCAATCCATAGATGTATCTTACAACCATTTTTTTTACTCACTTCACTATTCATAGTCCTAATGATCTTGTAATCTTCAATAATTCCTTCACATTCTTCTCCTTCGACTTGGGTTTTGTAGCCTCTTCAATAACTCTAACTCGTAGTCAACAAGTCTTCAACTTTACCACCATCCTATCCCATTTTGTTATCTTCTCTTCTCCCTTCTATTTCTTTCTAATTGTACTTCTTTAGTGAACCTAACCTTTTCAAGATCTACAAAATTCTCATATTTAAATTAGTTCATTATCCAATCAATCAATTCCTTAAGATTCAAATCAAACAATTACAGACCCACCCTACAATATGGAGTTGAAAAGCTGAAATAAGTAATTATTACTTTTCATGGAGTAGATTTATGAACATTTTTGACACAAATGTCATGCCAGAGTACTGTTCCAACATTGTCATGGCTGTACAAATCCATGGTGCAGCCATACCAACCAGTCACGATATGTACATCAGTCTGTATAGAGCTAATTTAATCTGAGGAGCAGCCATACAAGTCTGATAATCATTAGTGCCTAGATCTGCTAGCCGCACAGCCGACTGGGTTAGCGAGTGAAAATAACTCATTGTAAATCTGAATTTTTTATTTCAGCGAGCCATGATAAAATGATAAAATTACCATAAAAATGGTAATTTTATCATTTTTATTTCAGTTATTATATTCTAGGCATGAATGATAATAGATTAAAAACCGGAGAAAAAGAACATATTATCATAGTGGTTTTGTTTTATAAGACCAACTTGCGCTGGGAATAGGCAGGGTTTACCCAGCAGTAGAAATGACTAACAATTGTAACATTCTGACAAATTTATCATTTTTGTCTACAAGATAGTTTTTGTACTTAAAGAAAAATATTAGAAAGAATTAAAAAATGGCTCTAATGGTAATTTTATCATTTTTACTGCTGAGTAAACCATGCCTATAAAATTACCATTAGAGCCATTTTTTTATTCTTTCTAATATTTTTCTTTAAGTACAAAAACTATCTTGTAGACAAAAATGATAAATTTGTCAGAAATGTTACAATTGTTAAAGTCATTTCTACTGCTGGGTAAACCCTGCCTATTCCCAGCGCAAGTTGGTCTTATAAAACAAAACCTCTATGATAATATGTTCTTTTTCTCCGGTTTTTAATTTATTTTCATTCATGCCTAGAATATAATAACTGATTTACTTTCAAATTGTTCCCCTTTACTTTTCAGAAGAAAGTTTTCTTTTATCCTCTAGTCTGGTTATTTCTTCATATTTGCAGTCAAATCATAATATGTAACATCTTCTAAGCTTAGTATTTTAACAAGATACAGCCTGAGACTGTTCTTCTTACCTCAAAAAATAAGATATTAGGGGCACGCTTGAATTCACCAAATATCTAGTTGAGCCAAAAGTTTGTTGTGGTGTTCATGACATTGATTTTATTTTATCAAATATCAAACATTATGCTCAGATATTTTCAACCATGAGCGACAAAAATTGCTCAGAGTATTAATCTTGATGGCATCCAAATCTCCGCTTTAGAAGAGTGAACACATATGTCACATGACACATGTATTGAAAAAGAAAAAATCTCAGTAAAGGAACCCTTCATGACAAGGAAAATGAGGGAAGTGATTGAGACTGAAAGCGTCCTAATAATCTCTATAGTGACAAAAGACTTCAAGTTAATGATTTTTGGAACCCATTAGTTACATGCTAAGAACTAAAATAAAAAATAATCAATGTGTAAGAAAAATAATAAATGCCTACTAGACTACAACTATTTATAGCTTGAGTAGGCATTGTTTCTAACTAACAGATGGGTGGCTTATCTTGTAACCAGGGTTATCTATATAAGGAACACTTATCTATAATCATGTCATTCATTTTTTTTCCAGAAACTTGTTGCTTTAAGTTTAAACATTATGGATTGATAAAGCTTGGATTTTTTAATATCCAACCTGTCCAGTCATTTTTGGTGCTAATTTGAAACATTTAATTAGGTTAATCCAAAGTAATCATCCGCATCCTGTTTGTAATAACAAATAGAATGTGTCTGTACTTCACACCTCAACTCACACAACTAGTCTTCTCATGCAAGTCTGGTAATTTGTATTATTACAACTAACGTCTTATTATCTGCTCACCAAGTTGCAAGCACACTTGAAGGCAGAATCTGACATTAAGTCCTGATAGACGTTGCAATTCTTCCGGGATCACCAAGCCACGATGACAGTCATTTTCACTTTATCTGGTTTTGATCAATTTATTCAAGGATTAACACAATGGAGATCCACCATTACATTGAAAAGGGGCAATTGAGGCCAAAAGCATAAACAACACTAAAACCCATGAAAACCATATAGGTCCAAATATTTAGATGCTAAAATACTCCAATTATATAATTGGTCCATAGGTACATCTTCGGGGGCCAACTGCATGTCGTGGACATCCAAAATGTTTCAGGGATGGATATCTGAATCATAATAAGAACTATTGATGTGTGAATCACATTGATGAATTAATTTTTAATTAATAATTCTAAACGTTTGATATCTTTTTAAAAATAGCCATACCTTTGCCATCCCCAAAACTGGGAAAACATTTGTTATCCTCAAAACTGTCCCTGTATTTGTCTCTTAAAAGTTCAATTACTAATTCTAAATGTTTTATATATTGTTAAAAATAGCCATAGTTCTGCCATCCCCAAAATCAGGGAAACTTCTGCTGTCCACCTTGTCCCCCCATCTTCAAAACTCAGAGAATACTGCAATTATAAGTAACAGATACAAAGTTTTGCCAGGAAGAGCAGCACATAAGGCTGTCAATATGTCCACCCTTTCTTAGTTATACTTCTCTTGGATAGAGGTAGAACTTTGGAAGTTGCCAATATCAAGAGTCCCACAAGCTCATGTCCCAAAATTGGTAGAGATCAAATTGTAATTTAAAAAAAGATGCATGTCCACATTTTCCTATGTTTTGTCCTAAGTAAATAATTGTTAGTCATTTGGAGGCCTTCTAAAAGTGTATCACATACAGCATTCCATGTGGACACATCATTATGGGTTTGGGTGATATCCTCGATGTCTCAAGAACTTGGGAACTTAGAGAGGATATCCCCTTTTTCAGTACAGACAGCCTGCTCCATTTGGTGCATAAAATAAAGACATAATTTCTTTTTCTTTTTTAACATTTAATACGTGGGAGGACACATCCCCAAGTCTTTTCCAGGCATCTTCATCCCTGTCATGTTTTGGGCATTGCAAGGGCATCTTGGAACATCCCAAAAGTCATCTCCAACTCCCGCAAAGGATTGGGAATAGCTCAGAAACAGCCAAGAGGCAATGTTAGCCACTCCTGAACAGCCTGTAGCTGTTAAACCAAAAATAGTAATAAATAAAATGAGTGGGGAACCTACAATGACTCTACACTTTTTAAAGCTATAAACCTATAACAAACCCACCTAGAATTATATACATTTAACCCACTCATTTCGCCAATTTGTGTGAAGAAGAGAAAGAAGAGAGAGAATAGAAGAGAAAAGAAGAGCAACGAGAAGAAATGAGGATAGCATCAACACTTCATCATATGGGGTAAGTTTAACATCAATTGTTCATGTTTTCAAATACTTTTGTAATTTTTTATTTTTCCTTTGAGGTTCAAAAATCTTACAATTTTTTTTTCAGTTTTCATTAAAAAAGAAAAAATATGAGGAGCTGTACAGGTGATAGTGGTGAACAGGCTAAGACTGACCAAATAAGCAAGAGAGATGTTGGAGGTTATTCAAGGTTTGTGAGTATTGTAGGTAAAGTGAAACATAACCTTGTTGAACACCTTTATGCTCTTTTAAAAAATCATGCAAGGAGCCCATTCAATGCCACCGAAACCCTTTTGTGATTCATGACAGTTTTAAACAAAACCCAAAAGAAGATCAAGGGGAGGAAGGGAGGAGGCATTGGTTGTGCCATATATGCAAGAGTGATTTCAAAGAGAGCTACACTAGGGTTTCTAATAACTATTGGGCATACCAACACATGTTAAATTGCAAAAAAATAACCTTAGTTGAGAAGGCCAAGGTTTCTGTGTTGTATACAGAGGGTGAGGCAAAAACTAAGGGATTGCCAATAGAATATGTACATTCTCTCCATGCCTACCGTGGCTGTTTGGACCTAGAGGTGAAAAGATTGAAAACTAAGACTAATAATAGGGTAGGCACAGTTGTAAGGATGTTGAACTTGCAACAATGAGAAAAGGTAGATGACGTAGTTGTCAAAAAAATTTATGACCATGCCATCCCATTTCATGTGGCACGTTCTCCCTATATTAAAAAAAATTAAAGATAAAACAGCATTGGTTCATCATATGCCCCTTGAAGAACATAGATTGCACACCTTCCTCCTTGATAGATAGTATTCGAATGTGAGTTTGTTAATGGAAATGAGGCAAACCTAGATAGGGATGAGATGCCCAATTATCAAGGATGGGTGGAGCAATTTTAAACATTGGCCACTTATCAATATTATAGATAAATTTAAGAACTCAAATGTTCCGTATGTTGTGACCAATTCAGCACATGTCTATAAATTAGTTGGCATGATACTGGAGGGTTTTTACAAGCAAATTTTTTGGACCTCATGTTGTGTTCATGTGTTGAACAAAGCATTGAAAGACATTAGGAAGGCTGTAATGTCCCTTAGTCAATTAATTCTTCAGCAAAAGTTGGCCTATAACCAAGGGTTCTCATAGGCTAGTAGAGTGGTTAGGGGATCCAACCAGAGGTTGTGGAGCTTAGCATGGATCTTTATGAGCCATTTCAGATAGTTTGAGGCAGTCTCCTATTTTTTAGGAGGATCTCTGGGAGTTGGTCTAGGAGGCATTATGAGTCATTCTGAATGGTTTGAGACAGTTTCCTAAATTTTACTTTAGATATCACCCTTGGACTAGTGGCAACATTCAATTTTTAGTTCGGAGTTCAGGTGATGATTTCAGGAATAAAATGGAATATTGAAGTTATGACTTTAATGTTCTAAATAAATTAATAAAATAAACATCTAATAAAGTTACTTCATATTATTTTAATAAAGTAGCCAATAAGTAGACCGCCATGGGACATGATACCTAGGGAGGCTTCAATTAAGTTGTTTTAAAAACAACTTATTATTGGGTTTGAACTTTGAACTTGATGAGGAGACATTAAGTTTGTAAAATAAACTTAATTGAATGAAGTGGACACCCTAAAAAGGCTGATTATGGTTTGGAATCAATAAAGTAACATGAGGAGGCATCATTTCATCATTCAAGCATTCATTTTCACACCAACAATTTGGAATTGAACTCTAAGAAATGTTTCAATAGAAGATCAGACTTCTGGGAATGAAAACTCCCTGGAGATTGGAAGGTTGGACGAAAACCCAACTTTTCTTGGACAGTGAATTCATTTAGAATTCATCATTGAGTAGATTGATAAAGGAATCAGTGTTTCAGTTTTATTGCGGAGAAAATTCAAGAGAGTATATTGCAGATCTGGGTCGTTTTAGGCCTATTTATTCATCAGCATCAGCACACCCATCCTGTTGTACATCTTGTTGTTTGTTTGCAGCAATTAGTTAGCTGGGTGTAGGGTTTGGGAAGCTATTCCAAGCAAATTTTTGGAGTTTCAGACCTGCTGTTACAGATCAGATTTAATGAACCCGTTTTGTGCATGAAATCAGACTGTTTTGCGTGCCATAGAACATCTCAAGATATTTCAGATATGTAGCAGACCTGTATGAGTATGTTGTTGGAATTTTGGAGTCAATAAAAATTCATTAAATTGATGCTTAGCTGTACCTTTCATTTGTACTTGCATTTTCAATTTGTACTTTGTGTTTACTTGATTTCATATTGCAAATATCAAGAAAAAACCAAAAAAATCAGAAAACCCCAAAATTACAAAAAATCAGAATATTGCAAAACCTCAAAAAAATCAGAAAATTCAAAGAAATACAAAAAAATCAGAGCTTGCAGTCATCAGATCAGAGGGGATCTTTCAGTAGATTGGATGAAGGTAATGATGGCAAAAGCTAGACATAGAGATGCTCACTTGCAACCACCACACCTTTCTTGCCGTCTTAAGGACTTTTTCAAGAATTCTTCAAACCTATGGAGCCTAGATACATCACTTACTTCATCTTTCTAGAGAGGATATTTGAGGTGTAGAATCCTCTATAATCAAAGATGGTGAGTACTAAGTGGCATAGTGGGGTAGAGCTCAATACAATTGAAAGGTTGAGTGTGAAGTAGAAGATCCTTGATGGTGATTGGTGGTGCAATATGAGGTAAGAAATTAATAATTTTTTCAACTTACAAATCATTTTCATATTTTGTGTTCAAAATTTTGAAATTTGAAAACTTTAGCAAATCACTTTTTAACAAAATCAGATTTCCACAATCCATTATGATACAATATTAGTTTCTGGATTCGATTGTGTGTATTTTTTGAAAATTTGAGTCCAGAAACTAATATTAAATCACTTTTTGTCATTTGAGTCATTCTTTTTTGAAAATTTTGTTAGCAGATACATTTCTTCTTTCATCTTGCCTATTGTGTGGACGGTTAGGTATGTTGATCCAAACTCTCCTAGTCTTGGAGAGATTTATGAGACATCTCACAACATAATTAACTAAATTTAAGTGAGTGATTCATAGCAAGGACCCTAATTTGGGATTGTATGGAACACATATCAAGCCCATATAATGCAGTGGTGGAATACTATTAGCACCCCATTTCATACGGCAGCTTAGGTTCTAAATCATGAATGCAATGGATTAAGGTCTAGGAGAGTGCTCCTCCTTAAGATGAAGAGGTGTAAGAAGGGCTTATAAAGGCCTTTCAAAAGATTTACAACATTAATCATCCAACTTCAACAACAATTGATCGCTTTTGTCTATCTTCTAGCTCCAATATTCAACAAACAAGAGGCCAAGATAGATAAACTATATTAGCTCAGACCAACCTTATTGGTCAGTGGGCATGGCATAGAAAGAATATAAATGGCATTGACAATGCTTGACTCTCCCCTCCTTACACAAGTTGTCAATTGCTGTGAAGTAGTGATGATTTAGTCCACATATGGTTTCATTCAATATATCATGAGGAATAGGCTTACCTCTCAACAAGTGGAAATGTTGGTGGTCACGCATAGGAGCATGTGACTTCAGATCCAACAGAACCCTAAGTATTATCAGATTCAATCCGGATGTTGGGATGTTGATCTTGAAGATGCCACACAAATTGATAAGGATGCACATAAGGGATAGGTTAGAGTACCATTGGCTTAGTTTGTCCCTCATTGGATGTGACTCAATTGGTCTCCAATTTTGATGCGGACAAAGATTAGATGCAGCAGCAGTAGATCTAGTTTTTATGTTGTTTGTCAACATTTTTTATATTGTGTAGTTGTAGTTCACGGGCCTTTTCTGTACTTGTTATATTTGCACATTGACAACAAAAACAATGAAATTTTGTTAATTTTGCACGCTCACTCTCACATGTATTCTCAATTCAGCTCAAATTTTATGTACTATGGTTATATAACAAATTAAGTGAATGTCTTATAAAATGGATAATTTAAATTTTCTATATTTTAAAAATTCTCTTTTTTTAATTGCCATCCCCCAAAAAGGTCCTCCATCCTCTGCCATCCGAGAAATCCCCATCCCAAAATGAAAAATAGCGTAGACCATAGAAAAATGATGATAATAATAATACTCTGGATTTAAATGTGTGTGACTTTTATAAAAATGACACACAGTTAAATCCATAAATATGTTATTATTTTTAATATGGACTGTGGAAACTACATGCTGTTAATAGAAAAAGAATGTTAAAATTACCTCAATGTTAACAAGAGGAGGAGTGTCATTGCAAATTCAGCACATTGGATGTACTTTTAAAATATTTGCTGCATTGAATTTGTTAAAGTCATTTTAATGGCCCTTTCCCAAATTCATCAACCAATTAATAGGAACTAATTGGATTTGTTGTTGTACAGTGTGGCCAGTTTGTGGATCAACCATAGTCTGAGTAGTAAACTTTTGGTATACTTTAGCATCCTTTTTTGCATTACTTTCCCGTTACACCAGGCTCTAGCAATTCCCCATAAATAATTAACAGCAAATTTACAAGTATTTTCATCACTTGTTCGAGACAAAGCACCAATAATCAAATTGCATTCCCCACATCCTAGGAACTCTGAGAAACATTGATTACATCAAAAGGTTAGGATAGAAAATCAAGGTCAAGTGTTGTAATGGCAGCTAGCCTATTCCTGCTATGCAATCAAACAGCAGAGTTCAAGAATCTATCTTGCAGCATTCAGCTAGCTGATATACAGCTTGCTATTTAATATTGAATCCTCCCAAAAGCATGCAATTCAATCATTTTCCCCTCAATGAAGGAATGAAATTCTTTGAAACATCAAAACACACAAGTAGAGTGCAACCTTTGCTTTTACAAGATACCAGCCAAATTTGAACTGGTGAGTCTCAGGCTGCACCACTAACCCTCATTAACTAAAACACCTAATTTTAGCCATGATTATGGAGAAATTCATTAGCAAGGGGTATAAACTGGGCTAGAGGCTTACACCCAATCATAAGAAGAATCAGCCCAGCCTTAGGAGAATAAAATCCCAATAGTTTCACTTCCGAATAAAGGGCAAAAGGATTTACAAAATTGATTTGACTGAGTCAGAGATTCATAACTAGATATCCTGAATAAGCTTTGCTATCAATTTTAAGTTTTTGAAGTTGCTAGTGACGATTCATAATTAGATATCCTGTTATAAATTTTGATCATTGAACGTCCAATAAAAATAACGAGGTTCAAAATCAAAGATCAAGGCTACCCTCTACCTTTGATCATAGAATACATGAGTCGTTCTCAGTGGATGGTAGTAGAAACTCACACTCGTTTCTTAAGATATGAAATTTTGACGTACAGTATAAAGTTAGATCGTTACGAGGAACCTTCATGAAGGTGATTGAAATATTATATTTAATTGCATGAAATTAAGGTCCCCTGAAGTTGAGGTCGTGCAGGCTAAGATGAGATCCCAAACACCAAGACTAGCTTCCAATGATTCGAAATCTTATGTAGAGGAATGCTAAGCAGGAATCTGAAAGTTATTTTATTTTCATAACAAAGTTTGCCATCACTTTCAAAAACCCTCAAAGCAAGTTACAGCATAATTCATCCCTTAGTAGACTGTAAACTACGCACAGCATCTTCACAAATAAAACTTACAAAACTTCATGATTACGTTCAAAAGGCTGCACATACCTGGAACTCGGCAATTCCTACCAGCAAAAACTCGCTCTTTAAATCATCAAACGACCAAACTCGTCACAATCGAAACCCATCACTTCCTGCAAAACTAACCCAAATGCAGAAAGCATAAAGAACAGAATATGAGTGCACCCATCAGTTTTATCATTTGCACTGGCAGGGCAGATGGGTGGCTCCAAATTATATGAATTTTGTGACGAGCACTTCCAAACTACAGGAATCATATGATTGATACCTCCAAATTGAACGAATCCTGTGTTGGGTACCCTGCAAATTATAGCAACAGCTACAACTGCTTTCAATTTCAGTGACAGAATTGATAAATTGACTCTCAATTGGATGAGTATCTGGAAAACTATATAATGAATGTTGCATAGGTTTCTGACAAGGATGAACAGCCTGTTTTCAATCCTATTGTAGGAACTTCCTGAATTATCTCCTACTTCAAAGGCATCTCTCTCCTTCTATTTGGTATGTTGTGAATTTACTTTTACATGAAACATTATAAAATTCTGTAATCATCCAGATTGTTAATACGACATTTTAAATGTTCGGGTGGACAGTATTTTTCTATTAAACAAAATCCTGCACCAGCTCAGCTTAAATGATAAGGAAATGCTAAAATTTGTAGAAAATTAATTGCTTAAAAATCTAAAGTGAGGTGTTTGGTATGAAGAGATGGAGATCCTGGGTAATACATTATATTAGACTCCATCTTTTATCATCATTCGGATTTGTTTCTTGGCTTTCACTTTACTAAGACTCACAAGAAGTTTGGAGGGGTCATTTGGGTATTTTGGGGGCCAAGAAAGAAGATGAGTAAGGAGTTAGATACAAGTGGGCCTCACCATCCACCATGGATTGCAGAGGCTTCTGCTTGGCAACCGGGAATAAAATTTATTTTTATACTAAAAGTGACCACACTATGAAAAGTTTTGCTTTTCATGTAATGTTGTTTCCTAATATCCAAAAATGGATGATTAGAACTGCAACAAAATTTTCATAAAAAGAGAAAATAACGAATGTTTCCAAATAAACATTAGCCGTCCAAAATGACTAAAACACTAAATATTAATGGTTGACAAATTATTGTGTTCATTGTGTTCGTTGAAAGGCAAGCGTGCTGAAGAGGATTACTAGTTTTTCCTTTTAAAGTGTCTTTTTTCCTCAAATTCTGTGTGGGGATGGAAAAGAAGAAGAATGTTCTCATCATCAGCCGTTTACATTGGAGGAATATATCTTTGACCCTTTTGCTTTAGAAGTAAAACAATATCAACTCAACCATGGAGAATAAATTATCTGACAACAGTAGAAGTGTTGAATATTATTGAAATGATGCTTCAACTTGGTAAAATATGTGAATAAATTATTTGAATTTTGGATAAAGGTGGAGAATTTTATTGATTTTCTTTTATTATAGTAAGATTAAAATTTGTATTAATTACAATAAAAGATGCATCAATACATTTTTCATCTATTTAATAATGATTCAAGAGTATAAGAATCCCTTCAAAAGAATCTTACACTTGTCTTTAATATATTACAAAAATAACAATAAGAAACTACCGATATCTAAAAATCATGAGTCAAGACCATGAATAAGCAAAAATTCAACTTATCCATAACTTATGGACAAACAACCCAAAATAATAAGTTTGTCCTCTTACACTTCTTTTATGCATCATAGATTTCATCATAATCATTCCAAAAGGATTATTAGTAAATTACCATTAATAACACATTAACAGTAAGTAGAGAGAGACAAAATGACAACAACCTACACTTACCTCTATCAAAAACAACCTAGCATCTATGAGGATAAGGCCGGATAGTAGTATCAATGGTACTAACTAAACTATAAGAGTTCAGATATGAAATAAAAGTCTTAAAACTTAGCCACACAAGGCTATTCAACCATAAGTCTTTCACAGTATTAAAACTATCAAAATAACAATTGAAACTAAGACCCATCAGGCCAAACAAGGACCAAAAACCCAAAAGACTAACAAGAAGCATTAGGATCTCTTCTCAAGAGGAGTCTTGGAAAATAGCACCCCAACCCAATCTTTGGTCGGGAACTTAAAAAGTTCTGTTTAGTCCTCTTCCTCCACAAGCTTTTCACCCTTCATCTACTCCTGCAATAGGCAAAGAGTTGTCATCAAGTTGTGCATGACCTTAAGGGTAAAGCGGTCCACATCCTGAAGTCTCCTATCCAAACCAAAAACCTCAATCTTCTTACATTACAGAGCATCATTAATACCCACAATATTAGTTTTCATCTTACCAACCAATCCACCAGGAACCTTGGGAGTGTTAAGAGTCTCTTCAACGACCACCTCTTCAACAATAATATTATCATTAATAGGATGAGGAGAGGGGGGGACCGATTTTTCTCCAGCATTTGGCTCAAGAGAAGGGTTATCATTTTTTAAGCTCTTAGAGACATGGGAGGAAGAGTCAACATTATCCAAATTTTCCTCCTCATTACTCTCATTTTCCTTGGAGTCCTCAGAGCTCGAATCAATGATATGTTTTTTCTCCTTTCTCTCCGGCTTGGCAACAATTCTGGTTGAGCGGCAAGGAGTATTTGCCTCCTCCATGATCTCCACATCAAAGTCCACCTGATAGGTATTGATTTTAACCTTTTTATTAGACTTATTCTCTAGATTAGGTTTAGTGGGTTTCTTCTTCTTAGACATATCCATGAATTTTGTAGTAGGAGAAGTATCATGGGGGGCCATTAAGGATTTAAGCCTTGGGTTTCTAAGGAAACACTTCCTACTAGGCTCAGTAGCAAGTAAAATGTTGGCTTCAAGTGGGGATAGATCAGTCGAGGGAAGGGAAGGGGCATCAAAGGCAAGCTGAGCTGAAATAGACCTCAAAGGGAAAAGCTCAAGATGAAATTTATAAAGGCAGTAAATCAGACCCTAGTGGAGGATAATATAATTCTTCCCAGTCTTTTTAGCCTTGGCGGTTTGTTTAACATTGCTCCCAAGAGAGTGGAACAAAAAGAACAAAATAGAAATAAGATCATGATTACGGAGGTGATTAAGGAATGACAAATGATAGTAATAGAACACTCCAAAGAGACCTTCCAACGTAAAATACTTCATTACAATAGCACACACTTGAGGCCAGGGATCAGGAAGCTTTGCCTGGTTGAAACCCCCATGGCACTTGACCAGTTGCTCATTGGAATGGAAGAACTGGTTTAAGCTAGTAGTGTCAGGAGTTGTGCTGGTTTTTTTTTTCATTTTTTGCTCTCCATAGAAATCCCTATAGCTTTCCCAATGACCTCCTTATTAACTTCAAAGGAGATACCCCCATAGTCACATGTCATTCATTCCAAGAAGAGACAAACTGACAAGATAAATTCTCATTAAAACCAGTTGTGTTGTCCATGAAAGAAATAATCGACCCACATTCCTTGCAAACAAACCACACCGTGGGGTCATTTATATAAACCTCATCAATTTTATTTGGTTCAACACATAATCTATCACCACCCATGGCTTCCAAATGAGATCTTTCAACTTTAAAAAACTAGATCACAACAAGACTCAAAAAAGAAACATCTAGATAGATAGGCTTGTCTTCCCATAATAAAAGGTAGTAATGAATATCTTCTTTATTACCATAATTGGCACCAAAAATCACCTCATTCAAAATGACCTCTATCACGTGTGAAACACCCATCATTTTTAAACCAAAGAGGCTAGAAATGACATCCAAGTTGTCTTCAAATCTAAGGAGATCTAACTGGAAAGAATAGTTATTATTATTGCAAGTTCCAACCTTATATAATGGCACTATTTCAAATTATGAAAGGACAATCTCAAGTTACAATGAATATAGAGATGATGATGTATCCACAAGTAGAGATCACGTGAACGAACAATATCTAGCTGTCTAGTAATCATCACAACAACATTCAAATTTAAACAAAGGGTAGGATTTAAATTACACCCTATGGCCATTAGAGAACCAAACCAAAGAGTAAAAAAATACACATAATCAACTTTCATTGTTGCAGGTATCAATGTACTCCTCCTGTCTTAAAATACTTTTAGTAGTCTTTGGTAGTTGATTCACAACTCTCCAGCATTGTAAGCCCATTTTCTGTAATCCTAAAGCCGCCAAAGAGTCAGCAATAACATTACCCTCTCTGTAGGTATGCTTCAAAGTGAAACCATCCCAACTTGTCAACAAAACTCTAATATCCTTAACAATGCCCTCCACCTTCCAACTAGCAAAAGCAGATCCACAGGTGGCATCAATAATGAGTTTAGAGTCACCCTAAATCTCAAGGTGTTTGATAGCAATAGAGACAATAATTTTGAGACCCCAAAGGAGAGCTTTTCCCTCTTCCTGGTTGATAGTTTGATAATTTAGGTGGCTAGCAAAAGAAACAATCAACATACCTTTGTGGTCTCTTATCACTCCTCCTCCAGCCTCCACCCCAGAATTAGCCGCACCATCAAAATTTAGCTTTTTCCAATGTGGATGCAGGGGTTTCTAAACTATATTCTACCTGGCTAGAGCCTTTGAATTATCATATTTATCAAAATATTGAGGGAGATTCCAATATTGAGCAATAGCTCATCCCAAAGCTATGGGAGGCAAGCTTGGTATTTTTCAAATAGTAAACAAGATGTTCTCAAGAAAAAGCTTGTTACAAGAGAGGAAGATAATATCCAGAGACAAAGCAACATCCCTGAAAATCCTATTATTATGTTATTTTCATATGATCCAACAAACATTGGGGGAAATCTGCCTCCATAGTTACTAAATGAGAGGGTGGATTGAGGGGGAGAGCCAAAAAGAAATAAACTGTTAAATGTCCCTCCCGAAAACTCACTGAAGTCTTATTAATGGGTAACCTTTTGCTAGATATGAACAAAAAATTGGTAGTGAATAAATAAATGATTGATGCTTTCCTCTATCCTTTTGCACAAAATGCACATGTTAGCAAGGTAGAAGCCTCTCTTCATGAGGTTGTCCTGCGTCAAGATTTTTCCATGCATCACTGCTCACCATGAGAAATTGTTTTTTGGGATTAGCTATGTGTTCCATACTTTCTTCTAGCAACTTAGGTTGCCCTGGTCCTTGATCAGTAGATTGTAAGACAACTTGATAGTGAAGTTATCCTATTGGGTTAGAGTCCAAATAACTCTATTAGCTCTAACAAATAGATGAATCATGATGCCTTCCAAAGTCCACATAAGATCTTCAATCTTGTTAGCTAAATCAGACCTATCCCCAAAATAGTGTGCCAAGCTTTTCCATTTTCCTTTAGGGTCCAAATAGTCAGCAATGTACTCCCCAAGCTTGTGTTTTAGCCTGCTCTTGAAAAGACAAAACCTTACATCCTTAAAGTATTTTATCATTCATCAAATTGTCTTTCCAGAATCTAATGTTTCTGTCATTTCCCAGCTGTCATTTTTTATTCCAATTTTTAGAAGGGACTTGCATTTGAGGATGTTGTTCCAGATTTTAGATCTATGTGGCAAGTCATGGGACACAAGAGGTCTATAAAAGCAGTCTCTATTGAGATATTTTGCCTCAATGATCTTGCACTAGTAGTCTGCAACCCCAACCACAAGGTTCCAAGAAACTTTTGTCACCAAGGCTTTATTTAGGTTGGTGAGCTTACAAATCTCAAGCCCCCCATTAGTTTGGGCAGACAAATTGTGTCCCAATTCACCAAAGCCATTCTTTTTCTCTCCTCCACACCCATCTAGAGAAAAGTACATTCAATTATCTCTAGTGTATTGGCCATAGACCTAAAGATCTTGAAAAGGGAGAGGAAGTACATAGGGATTCCTTGGAGAGAGGCCAAGAGGAGTTGGAGTTTTCTAGCACTAATCAACATTTTTCCATTCCAACCCACCAATTTTCTTTGGACTCTTTCCAAGATAGTATTCCAAAAGTTTAGAGAGACCTCCTTGACTGCAAGAGGGAGTCCCAAGTAAGTTTTAGGGAGGCTAGTAGATTGACAACCAAGGATGTCCAAGATTTTAGCTTGGAGATCAAGTTTAGTATTAAAGAAGAAAACTCTAATTTTTGTATAATTGATACATTGGCCTGAAGCTCTAGCATAATTCTCCAAAATATGTTTCCACTCCCTGGCCTCAATAATAGGAGATTTAGCAAAGAATAAGGTATCATCAACAAATTATTGTAAAATTGAGGGGGGGAGGATAGTTGAGGTAGGTTTGGCTCCTTGGATTCTACCCGTAGTAGACAAAAACAAGATCTTATGCGGCAAGAACCCCAACAACCATAATGAATAGGTAGGGGGACATGGGGTATAATCCCAAGGGATATTGCTAACCACAACTAAAAATCTAACAGTTTCCACACACTCCCTAATTAACCCCACAATTTATGATTGAATCAAATCTTGAAAAGGACTTTGTAGAGGAAACACTAGTTCACTTTATCATATTCTTAGAGGTATCAAGCTTAAAGGCCATACCTAGTTCCTTACATTTGTCCGTTGAATGCATTATCTCATGAGTTTTGACTACAACATCTAGGATTTACCTCTCTAGGACAAACCCCTTCTAATTGGGGCTTGTAAACTTATCTAATAGAGGCTTCAGCTTATTCACCAACAACTTTGTGAAAATCTTGTAAATAGCATTACATAAACTAATCGGCTTGAAGTTATACATATTTCTAGGGTCCTGATATTTAGGGACAAGATCAATATAGGTGTCATTTAACTTCTTCAATAGATTACCCATCCCGAGGAAATCCCTCATGGCCCTAGTAACATCAAATCTAACTATATCCCAGAAATCCTAGAAGAAGGTAGATGGGAAACCATTCGGCCCAGGATATTTATAGGCACCCATGGAAAAAACACCTGACTTAACTTCATCCTTAGAGACCTAAGATAGGAGGAGATCAGTGTCTTCATTAGTGATAGCCTAGGAGATGTGGCATATAAGTCGGTCATGTAGCTCCCCACAATTCATGTTATCATCAGTCGAGCATAATTATATAAAATGAGAAGAAGCAACATGTCCAAGTTGGGCATAGTCATTGACCTCCCTCCCATTCTCATCCAGCAAACACTCGATAGTATTTCTTTTTTTATGCTTACTAGCAATCTTGTAGAAGAAAATTGAGTTGCAGTCTCCCTCTTTCAGCCATTAGACTCTCGATCTTTGTTTCCAAAATATTTCTTCTTTAACCAGAATCTCCTTCCAATTAGCTCTGCACTCCTCCTCCATATCTAGGGAATGAGAGAGGTCCCCAATATCCATTTGGTTTTGTATATTTTCCAGTTTCGAACATATCTCTTCATCCTTTTTGAAGATGTCCCCAAAGTTGGATATTCTCCGATCTTTAACCTCCCTTCTAATAAGCTCCAACTTTTTAGAAACTCTAAACATAGCTGATCCATGAATAGGGGTAGACCACCATCTTGCAATATGATCACAAAACTCTGGATGGGTAGTCCACATAATCTCATACCTAAAGGGAAGAGGGCCATATTTAGGCTTATCAATCTAATGCATGAGGAGAGGGTTGTGGTTAGAGGTAGTTCTTGGAAGATCTCTCAAAGTAGAGTTAAACCCCATATCTTAAGTAGAAGAGATAAGAAATCTAGCCATTCTGTCCTGGATAATCTGTTCACCTTTTCTATTGTTAGACCAAGTGAAGGGGTTAACTTAGAGTTCCAAATCAAAGATACTATTATTTATGTTGATGAAGTCATAGAGATCGCTCATACTATCAGTGTATTCCATTATGCCTCCCAACTTCTTAGAGGGGAACAAGGGAGAGTTGAAATCTCCAACTAGAATATATCTAGCATTATGATCCTCATAAATACTATTAGCAATCTCCTCCTAGATAAAAAATCTACCTGAATGATTGTTATGAGGATAGATATTGAAAAGGTTCCAACAAAATTTATCCACCTTAAAATTAACAACCACATAATTATGAGAGAAAATATGAGCTTCCCCATCCACCTTAGTTAGGTTCCATAAGGTAGCAATTCCACCGGAGGCCCCAAAAGATCTAGAGTAGAAGAAAGAAGCCTCTGGCCAGAGCCTACCTACAATCATAGAGAAAGTATGATGAGACATCTTAACTTCCTACAATAAAAGAATATCAATTTTATGCTCAAGAATGTATTGTTTAATTACAAATTTCTTCTAAGGGATTGTTTAGTCCCCTTATGTTCCTTGAAAGGAACTTCATTTCTTAGTCTTCTAGTTGAGATCTAAGGTTAACTACCTACCATATGAAATATCCCTTTCTATAACCTTTTACCTCCTTACTCTATTAGTTGGTCTTCCAGCTTTGATATTCATTCCCACATCATCCTTCTTACTTATAGTTTTCTTCCTATGGGTCTGCCACTCTTTGCAGTCTCAATGTTGAAACTAATAGTAGAAGACTTTTTATTAAGCGTGAGGATAATAGACTTGGTAACTTTTTCAATCATCGTCTCTCATTGGGAGGTTGAAGAAAGGTACTCAGTAGTAATAGGACTCATGGTTTATGACCTAGCAAGGATGGCCTTAACCATGTAGCTTGTCAAGCCCCCTAAATCATTATTGGTAAAGTTAGATAGTGTAGCCTATTTATATACAAGCTCAGTTACAGGGGGCTTTTCAATCTCTTCCTTCTCACCTAGCAGGTTAGAGTCAGGGCCAAGTGACTTCCCTGGATAGTCAACGAGGGGGGTTTTCTTTTCTTTAAGAAGGTTCCAGGCAGGGGGTTAACCTCATTAGCTAGTCCACCTAGTGACTTCATTAGATCTAGGATTCCCTTCGTGAAGGGATATTCCTCCATCTCCCCATTGTTGGGTTTTTCTTTTTGGCCACCCTAGAAGCACCCATGGAATAACTTTTTTCCTTCATTTTAGGTTCCTTTTGAGGGGGAACTTTTCATTCAGCCACAGTGTGACCCTTTTTGTTACACCTCTAGAAAAATAGAGTAGCATTCTCATTAACAAAATCTTGATTCCACTTTACCCATTTCGAATTCAACAAAAAAAAATTGGGAAGCAACTTGCTGATAGCCACATTGACACAAAATCTAGCATAGACTGGTTTGAATTTAGTTAGGGTGGCCAAATCCACTGTGACATAATGCCCAAATGAGTTTCCAACCCATCTAAAACCACAAGTCAAGGGGTAGGCCTGGCATCCAATCCCAAACTAGAGCCATATGGTTGAGCTTAGTAGAAGGATCATGGTAAGAAAGTGTTATACATAATCCCACGAGCTTGAAAAAATAAAGGTCATGTCTTCCTAGACAGTGAACTTGAACAAAAACAAGCTCCCAAACATTATAGAAATACTAATGCTCCTTTTCAACTTCCATTGCAAAGAAGCCCTTTTCCTAACCATACCAATGGAAGGGAGAAAAGAGAAGTACCTTTCACACCAAAGCCAAGTGCATCTTTGAGACAATTCGGTCCACAAAAGTGTCTGTGAGGGAAATCTCAGTACCATCATCCATTTGAATAAAATCCACAAGGAGGGAGTCTAGGGTGTTGTTGGGGCCCCAACCAACACATTTTTCTAGCCAGACTTAGAAGAATCATAGCCATGGGACCCCTCTGACACATTTCCAGAAGAAGATAGTAGAGCAGTCCCTAAAAAAATGCCAGGCACTCTATGCCAATCCTGAGGCCTAGGAGGAGGATTATCGATAACTTATTGGGAGGGGGGTCAGGCTGCGAGGATGAAGATTCCTCCCTAGAAACAAGAACTATGCAACGTGAGAAAATTCAAACAAGTTACAAAGTGGTAAAGTTGCCGAACGGGAAATTTGTAGGAAAATTTTTATTTCAACAAAAATAAGTTAGTTTTTTGTTGCTTTTACCTTAACTACTAAATTAGGAAGATAACATGTAAGTCTCAGTTTTGACATTTTCAATGTAAGCTCCTTATTCAATGTCTTCTTCCATAACATCCCAAGAAGGTGTCAAAGAATAAATAATGTACACACCCTCATATGGGCTTTCCATTTGTGGAATCTATGATGTTTGAACATCACACATTGTTTATCATTTTCTTGATTAAATACAATTTACATGACTTGAGGTTTATGAAGTGAACGGAACAATAATCCTAATATATTCCATTTTATACTTAAATTACAAAGGCATAAAAGAGAAACAAAGATAAACCAAATGCCGAGAGAGGAAATTTCAATGGCTTGCCTTCACCAAATGATCTTAAATATGTGTTGTAATGCTCTAATTTTATCAAAATACTAGTAGGCAATAAACTGTCTAGCAATATTTTTTGTGATATAATTACAACACAAATATGTCATATGCATGCTCATACACCAAATATGTTACCATCACACAATAACACTCTAGAACATGATTTCCATGCATGAATCATGTCTATGCAAGCATAATCTCAATGACCTCTTCATGATAGAAAAATAATAAGGTAGAGTTTCCTTATAGTTCACTGCAAGGGTACTTAACTACCAACACCATCTCTCATAAACAAGTAAGAATATAGGAGATTATGACACTATTTCCTAACCAAGGGAAACCCTAATCTTCCTTGCATCCTTTAGTCTAACCCCCAAGACACAATTAAATTGTATAATTAATAGGGATATGTTAATCATAACTAAAGAACACATACTTAAGAGAAGAAATAATAGGGAGATCCAAAGGTCCACATCTATCTTAAAAGAGACATACCATTTTTCAATAAAAAAAGAAGATAGATAACTAAGAAAGGATATCAAACATCATCAAACCAAGATGACTATTCACTATCGGTCATCCATACCTCTTGGAAGTGTTCACTCATTTTACTATAAATATATTTGCCTCAGTAAATATGTATTTTCCTATGGTTAAAATAGGAAAACTAAAGCAAGATAAGATCAAAACATAAATAGTGGTCTTTTTTTTCACCTAAAATTTGTTCCTAAACATGGCCAAAGGATCCTATGAAGGTTTAACATCATATTTAACCCTTAGAACTAAAATTTGGACCCTAAAATCCTCTACAATGGTTAAAAGTCCAAAAACTACTACACTATCAAAATAAATAATTAAAACACAAAATAAGTCATAACTCCAACATGTTTAGTGTTGTTTATTATTAAATTATGTCAAAGAACTATGACATGTCTTTGTTGGATTACGAAGAGGGGGGGGGGGGGGGGGGGGTGGTGAATCAGTAATCCCTGATCACAAATACCTTAATAACTTTTCTCTGATTAACTTAGTAGCAACTCGGTAGAAACATAGTTCACTATTTACCAAAATTAGTAAATAAAGTATAACAATCAATAAATAATTCACACAATTCATTCACAACATGTAACACCAATATTTAACATGGAAACCTAGCTTTGGGAAAAACCACTATGGGAATTGTCACCCACTAAGAAAATACTCTTCTAAAGTACGCCTGGTTAAGAGCCAATCTGGTTAAAGATTACTATATACATTGTTAGGTGTGACTTAGTTAATGGATTTATCTCAGATTTGTTAGGATCTTCACCTTTTTAGGAGTGGCCTTGTTAGAGGGCTTTAAACACTCTTTAGAATGTCACCTTTCTCAAGGATTTTATAATAAGACTGCTAAGTATACTCTATTAAGAGATTTCTCTGTTACAAATGCTAGTAAGCAACATTAATAAAATTGACCTGTAGATTTGCAACTATCTTTTCTCAATCAGATCCTTGTGTGTTCTTTTGTCTTCACTTTAATTCTTCATTATCCACTGGCATCAACACTTCATCATATCCTTCTTTTCCCACTCGGAATGTCTTTGTTCCTTCTTCTCTGCAATAGTTGGTAACCCTTCAACTATTCAGTTTTCTAGCCATTTGTCCTTATAAGATCATCCTTTATATAGATATATTTTTCCTCTTAATCTCATCTATTACATTTTCCTTTAATCAATCTTGACCATTCAATTCATTATACCTCGGATCTGGATCTTAGTAACACGTTTTCTTTTCACCTAGGAACTTAAACTTTTTTTAGAAACTTGTTCCATCTCTTTTTGCCACTTAGATCTTTCCATAGATCTTCATCTTGACTTTTCCTATCTGTAGATCTCTTGTAACTAACTTTCCTCATCATCATGATCATCCAGCTCATCATAGATAATCATTAAATGTCGATTCAATCCTCATTTAAAATTATTCCTCGCTCAGTGTTCTTCATTAGAATTTCAGTTACATCGCTCAGTGTCTTGAGTTCCTTTAATTTTACCGAGTGACCTTTCTTTTTACCTTTACCTTACCTAGTGAATTTTCTTTTTACCTTTACCTTATTGAGTGATTTTTCTTCTCGGTAGCCAAAACAACTTCACTTACCGAATTGTCAAATCTTCATCACCATGATTTACCAACTTAACATAATCATATGTTAGGTAGAAAATAATTATATCAACATAATTTAATCATTGTCTGATCTATATCAGTTGCCCAATTAAGTTCTTCAACTTCTCAACTTCTCATTTCTTCTTCTCCTTAACTCATTCATCTTATATCATTACCGAATGATATGGTAACATAATATAAACTAGAAATCAATTACTAACATCAATGACAAGACAAAAACTGATCTAACCTTTCTACTATCATGTATTCCTATGATCTTTGTTGGTCTTCATCATCAGCTCAATCAGATAATCAAACTTCAACATTACTATTAGTTATGGTAACAGTCTTAGCATAATATTCAACATTTTAAAACCCCTAAATTAATACTTGCATTTTTCAAGGAAAAGTTACACCATTCATAAAATGCAAAATACCCTTAAAAAAGTTGTCATTGTCCATCTAATCAAACATAGCTCCTTTGATCCATATAAGCTAGGCATAAATATGTACTTTATTGAACTTGACTTATTCATGAAATCATATTTAATGCATAAAATATTTGTTACATTAATTCATTATTATAAGTGAATTTAGACCCTAAAATATATATTCATAACTTCACACTACAAGATATGATATAAAATCAATTCAAATATCAAAATTAGGAGTTTTTTATAAGTCATTTACTATTGGTAGTTGGTGTTGTCATTGATGTCAATCCTCTTCTTTCTTCCAATTGAGATCTTACTAACATGTTTTGTGTTGTAGTGTTGTCATTATTGTCAACCCTCTACAAGTGAGAGCTTGTTGTTATGTGTTGAGATTTTGTCATTTTGTTGTCATTCCTATGATATGGAGAGATTATTGAAGGCATGGTGTAAACCATATGTGATGATGCTTTGGTATTTGGTGCAAGAATACCCAAGCATATGGCCAATCAAAACTTCCCAAAAAAAAAGTTTGTTTTGGTTTTCTTCTTTTGGATTTTCAATAAGTGCCTGAACCTATAAAGTGTTTGTGATCTCATTGGTTCTTGGATCATGTTTGACTCATATCTTTCAATAAAATGTGATTAGATAGTGTAAATCCAAGCTCCTCAACCTAGTCAACATCATCACAGACAAAGTTTAAGAGCTTTGGTAAGAATGAATGTAAATTATGGGAGCATATATAGGGTGCATGAAATCTTTGATAGAATGTGATCACGCTGACACAGGGACTATAAATATTATGGGATAAACACAAAATAGAATTTTTAGAAAGGCCTTAATAAAAAAAAACCTCTTCTACACAAGTGTTGTGAATAATTAATTAAAAGTCTTTATTTTATTTAAGACATCACCTCCAAAAGCCTTTAAGATTCCATTGTTAATTATATTATAAAAGTGGGCATCGAGAAGGAAAAATAAAATATAATGACTTAGGGTAATGAAAAGACACATCTTATCAAATTGAGAAAGGAGGGCATCGGTCATTTGGACTGCTAAATCTAAATGTGGTCTTAAAAATTATTAAGCTGGATGAAATAGATGTAAAGCTAGGAAGGTGGAAAGACATTCACCACTTGAGAAGAAGAGAAGTAGGAAACCAAAAGCCACAAATAAAGGGGGATAAAATTAAAGAATGTGCTAAAAATAGAGGAGCAGAGAAAAGAAGCAACCCAAGTCAAGGAAATCAATTTTTATAGGTAGTGCATTGACAAAGGGAAAATGTGTTTGAATAGAGGATAGGAAAATTGCAGAGGTAAAAGAAAGATAGAGACTTGGGTGGTTGTGTAGGGAAGATAACAAGGAGATAAGTAGAGTAAAGAAAATATACAAATATACAAATTGAAGGTTGAATTTAGTGGTGTGATTTACAACCTACAAATCAACATTTGCAACTCATTTGGAAAAAAGCCAATGTAGAAGAGAAACATGAAATTGGTTGTGCAAGAAATAGAGTAAGGAATGGGTTTAGAATATAATATTGATATTTGACAAGAATAAGTAATATAATATGGGTAAAGAGTTACAAATGAACATTTTAATTGTAAAATCCTCCTAATGAAATGATTCAATAGAATTATTGTTCATCCTACATATTTTGTTCAAAGTTTAAGTTTTGTGAGTTTGTGAAGCAAGGGTGAGTCTCTTTCATCAATTGGTATTAGAGCCATAAGACCTTAACAATAGAGAGGATCCACTAGGACCTGTTGGTGAAGAAATTTAAAATAAGATTGTGTAGGCTATTGTGGGTCTTGAAACTATTGATTAGAAAGGCAATAATGATGTGATCTCGAAGAAAAATGCACATAACAGAGGAAGTGTCAGAATGATATTGAGAAATGATATCAGAGAGAATATATAGAATGAGGTGAGATTAGCTATTGGAAATTAATGGGGAAAATTTGGTGAGAGAAGATGAAAGTGAAGTGGAAATGTAGGAAAGAGCAGATGGGAAACCACAAGATGTCAGAGAGGATATATTTCTAAGGGCTATTTCAAGAACCGCTAAGAGTAATGAGGTAGATGTTACAAAAAAATATGAAACATTAAATTTAGAAGTGATAATAGATTAGATAGGAGTTATATATAAGTATTTTGAAATGGATAAAATTAGAGACCCACAAAAGGTAAAGATATCTTAAACAAAATTGAAGGGGCATGTTGCATTATGTTTGAAAAGATCGCAAAGAGAAAAGGTTGTGAATAGAAACCCCTAGAAAGGTGGAACGAGATGGTGGAAAGGTTGAAGTATAATTCCTAGAGACTATGAAATATAACTATTCAAAATATTATAAAATCCAAAACAAAAATAAATGAGTGTAAAATATTACATGGAGGAGTTCTACAAGTGGGTCATCTGGTTAAGGAGATGTGAAATTGATAGAGAAATGTAGCTTAACACCTTAATGATTTTTAGTTAGATATTTAAGATGAGATGAGCATGATAAGGATCACCTCGATGGAAGAAGCATAATGGTTTAATCGGGTAATAGGGGAATAATAGAAACCTACAATAACATTTAAAATCTCAACCATAAAGATATTGTTAGAGAAATTAATATTCCCAATATTCAAGAAAGGATGTAAGACAAATAATAAGCATAATTAATCAAACATTATGAAATAAATCCAAAACATGAGTATGCAAACCGTAAAATCCTTCCTTGGTATTCTCCTTCTCATGCAATGTGGGCTCTCAGAATTGAACTCAAGATCATGCCAACATAAGAATTCAAAGCAATTGTGGTTCTTTTTAAAATATGAGAAAAGGATCTCTACTGATAAGATTTTAGGGGTTTCAACCAAGAATCCATGATTGAAGGGTTGATTGACTATGATTGAGGAGTTGAACTTAGAGTGAGTGAGAATTCAAATAAGTTGATTGCTTGGTTTAATAGGATTGATTGATCTATCAATAAATAGATTGGAGAGATGACTTGAATAGACTGGTGAGACAACATAATAGACTAGTGAGTTAACTGATTGCATGGATGATTTAACTAATTGCATGGATGATTCAACTGATTGCATGTAAGACTTAACTAATTATTGAGGGAAGAATTAACAATGTGGATTAAATGTCTTCTCCATGTATTATTAAAATAAAAACTAAAATACATGGAGCTATTTGTTGGTGCTTTGCCGACTGCTAGAGCTTCCGCTAGGGTTTTTCCATTCGCTAGAGCTTTGTTGTTTGCTGGGATGTTCCAGGATTCACTAGTTACTAGAGGTTCTAGGGTTTCTCCAGCCACTGGAGCTTCTCTATCTATTAGTGCTTCGCCAGATGTTGGTGCTTCAACTAGGGTTTTGACTGATGCTGGAGCATCATTGTCTATTGGGTCATTATAGGCTTTTCCTGGGATTTTTTCATCTATTGATAGATCATTGCCTTCTACTGGAGCATCGCCATCTGTTGGGGTGTTACTGTCCTCAGAAGATGTTGGAGCTTCTAGGGTTTTGTTAGTCATTGGAGCTCTACTTTCTATTGGGTCGGTGTAGGCTTCATTGGCTGTTGTGTGTGTGAATTTTGTACCTAGTTGTAGACACAACACTTCAGTAAAACATTAGAGGTTAGCCAAAATCAAAATCTTACAAATAATTGAAACTAAGCTAACCAGGTGATTTACTACCTTCTAGTAGGTGCAAGTATGGTGTTCTCAGATTGGAATCGAGATCAGTGACAATGCAACACCTAAACGAAGGATTTCAATGCAAAGAATGAAAACTGTATGAATGCAAATTAATCTATTTTTTTGTATTTTCTGTGCAATAAGAATGAGAAACTTGATATGAAACTAAGCTAAATGAATGAAATTGAGGTTGAATGCAGATTTAATCTAACAATGATATGAAGATGAATATGAAAATCTATAATATGAAACTATGCAAAACTATGATCAACTATGAAAGATCTCACAAATCGCTCGTCGCAAGTGCTCAATCTTTCAATCACCAATTCACCAGAGTAATTATGCAAATTCGAGTGTTGATGATTGTGAAGAGGCAAGCCTTGAATTTATAGAAATCCAGGGCTTTGGGGATGCAAGAGAAAAGCCATAAATCACTCCTGATAAACTCAGGTTGATTTTTGAGTTATCAGGAAATTAAGAATAATTAACTCACAAAAATCATGCAAAAGTAGTGTTTAAATCAAAATAGAGTTTAGATCAAATTTCAATTCATCATCATATGTTGAGCTTCAATTTTAAAATTGATTGTTAATTTCTAGTTGCCTGCTTTTCAGATTGTGCATGATTTAATTATCAATTAATTTAATAAATAAAGTGATTTATTCTCAACTTAACTGATTTTTGAATTAAAATAATTGATTTATGGGTTAATCAATTTATTAAATCAAACTTTATTCAAAAACTATATTATTAAATATTGACAATTGACATTAATTAATTAAATAAGAATTTAATCAATTAGTCATGAGATTTTAGATTTTATTGTCAAAATTAAATAATACAACTTAAGAATAATTAAATTAAATTTAATAAAACAATTAAGTGGTAGTATTAAATCTGATTAATTAAATATTTAGAATATTCAATTAATCAAACTTTAGGATAAATAAGTTTTATCGCCAAATGATTATTAAATTAAAGGTAATTAGGATAGATAAGAATATTGCTATGAATATTCTCTGATGCAGAATTAGGATAAAATCAATTAGGATTCGATAATGTGCAAATGTTCCTTAGGTTAGGACTTTGATGTCGACTTCATTCAAATTAAAGATGTAGGAGATTAATGAACATATAGCCCATTTTTGGGGTATTACATTTTGCCCCTCTTTGAATCACTGTGCAAAGCGTAGTGGTTCAAAGAATAGTCTGTGTATGGTATACGTATGAAACTAATTTGATTTGAAAGATTCATTGATTTTGAGACAGAAACTGATTGAAATATTTAAAGATTCAAGCTTTGAGATTTAGGTCCTGAGTGACCCTAGATAATGTTAACTACAACAACAATGAACCGGTGATTACAAAAAAGTGCCAAAACACCTGATTTTGAACCTTATGATTATGAAGAAGTGAGTGATTGATTCCAAACCTGAATGTCCTTGTATGAATCATATTGGTATCACATCTTGAACCCATTAGTTACAAAGAAACAAGGAAATGACCCTAATGAACTGATAGTTATGAAAAGATGATATAGTTTACAAGATAGATTTAGGATACCAGATTGATATGGATCTTGATGAATCTGATATGCCCCAAGAGATAATAGATTTTTCCCAAGCAACAAGGACTTTTGATGAATCAGTAACTAGATGTGGTTGTTGCCTTGATCATTGAGAGAAGGTTTGATTAACATAATTATATTTACAGACTTGAATGATGTGCAATACTATGCCCCCTTCGGGATTAAAATTGAAATTTGACAAGAAAAGTTAGTGTTATATAGTTTAGAAGCGTGTTAATTGATTTGAGAAGTGGTTATACACGTCCGGGAACGTGTTCTGCATCATTTAGAGGTCTGAAAGACTAAGTTTGACTAGGTTTGACCATGAGTTGACCATAGTTGACCAAGTTGAAATTTTGATAGTTCGATATAAGATAATCAGTTAAGTTGAAAAATGGATTTCTTTGATGTTTGAAGGTCGAATATGCAAACAATTTACAATATAAATGATCTCAAATTTTGATTTTGATCCCGAAAAAGGATTCTACTTGCTGTTTCATTGGAGAAACCTTCATACAATGCTCAGTCCTTGTGTCATGTTTAGCATTTTTGGTTTTGAAGAATCGTTTAAGTGTTTAAGAAATTTGTGAGATCATGCAAAGTGAAAAATGAAATGCAAACCTAGGACCTAGGACCTAGTCACTGATCATGTGTCGATTTGTTCTCATCATTGAACTTTTTAGGTAACAGGATAAATCAATACAATGTCCACTAGTTAGGAAACCATAGACATATGAATATCAATTTGTATGCTCAAAAGTCAATACAACGACCACTGGCTAGACAACCATGGACATATGAATATTGATTTTGTTTTTAGAATGTCAGATTAGATATAAGCACCAAGGCATAAACATCAGGATGACCTAAATATCATGTCCATTTTGATATAGTAATTTGTATAAGAATCAAAGCATAGATGTCGTGATGACCAGAATATGCCTTGCATTACAAACACATCAAGTAGTCAAGTGATCCTTCTAAATCCAGTGTGAATTACTCATAGTGACCCTTTATTGTTCACATCCTTAGGTAAGATCGCGTTTCACAGTAGGAGTGAGAACTTTCTCAAAAAGACAATAGTTAGATCAAACTTCCTTGAATTTTTTGGGTATCAATGGTTGAGGAATGCATGGCCATCCAATATGAGATAGAGGCTCTTATAGACGGACACTATTTCAATCCAGAATTTATAAAGTTGTTAGATTTCACATACAAGCAGAAAATAAAGAAAAGATTATGCCCCCAGTCATCACTCTCTAAATCCTATAAAGGACATCATCGAAGACCTCGAAGGGACACAATATGCAAAAATCTCAGTGTGAATCAGTAAACATACAAGGAGATAAAAGCATGTAAAATTATAGATTGTTTTCGTTTGTGGTAATGTTTGATTGCGTTGTTGTAGATGCAAAATCCTTTTTGGAGAGGAGATAGACAAACTGACTCAAACTTAGCTTCAAAGGACTCTGACTAGATATGACATGTCTAAGGTATACTGGAGATCATAAGATATGACTTTGATAGCCCCCAAGTTTGAAACATTGATAGGATACAGACGCTTGAGCTGATTGGTGTACAGGCTGACTTTATTGAAACAAGGATATGCTGGAACAAACGAAGAGATATGTACAAACTAAAGCAAGATTGAAAGTTGGGAAAGACCAAGATTGCACTAATAGATGGAGCATTTTGAAACAAGTGGCACCCATTTGCTGGGTTTTCACCATCTTGGTAGAGATTCTATTTTTGCTACCAAGATGCATGTTTCCAAGTTTTCACCAAGGCACTTTTTCTTTTTCTCATTTTTTTTGTATTTTTCATTTTTCTAATTTTTTTTGTACTTCTGATATTTTTTTGATATTTTTTTTGTGATACATCATGGTGCCCATTGCTAGGTTTTCACCAAGATGTTCATTTTTTCAAGACTTTTTCAAATTTTTAAGGTTTTTTTAGGACATTTTACCATACACTGAATGCCTTAGGCATATAATTTCCTCAGATGGAGAATGTTGATTGGTTCTCGGAGCTGTTCTCCTTCAGTCATTAAGAGTTGATAGCCTCTAGAGCCAAAAGTAGCAGTGATAACAAAGGGACCTAGCCAGTTGGGTTCAAACTTCCCCTTGCGCTCTCTATGTGATTGATTTTTAGGATTCTCTCTCAAGACTAGATCGCCAACTTGAAATTCTTTGTGTCTAACTTTCTTGTTATAGCCTCTAGACATTCTCTTCTGATATACTCTGAGATAATCATACGCTGCTTGTCTGCACTCATCTAGTAGTTCAAGTTCTTGCAACCTAAACACTCTGTAGTCATCATCAGTTACTAGACCATGCATTCTAATTCTTAGTGATGGGATTTCAACCTCAATAGGTAGTACCGCTTCAGACCCATAAAATAAAGTGAATGGTGTAGCCCCAGTGGGCATTTTAACACTTGTTCTGTAGGCCCAAAGAGCTGGATTGATCATGATATGCCAATCTCTTCTTGTTTTATTAACTATTTGGTGCAAGATTTTCAATAGATTCTTATTAGAAGCCTCTTCTTGTCCATTCCCTTAAGGATAGTAGATAGATGACCAATGTTGTGTAATCTTGAATTTAGCACATAGATCATCTAGGTCTCTATTTTTGAATTGTCCACCATTATCTGTGACTATAGAATGTGGAATACCATACCGACATATGATGTAGTTCAAAATGAACATAGAAATTTGTTTTCCAATTGCTTGTGTCAAAGGGACTGGTTCTACCCATTTTGTGAAATAATCTGTAGCTATGATTATATGGGTATGCACATTAGATGAATGAGGATGTATGGATCCTATAAGATCAAATGCCCATTGGTGAAAAGTCCATTTTGTAGTAAAGGGAATTAGATCTCTCCCTAGAGCATGAATTAAATTACCATGCACTTGGCACTTTTGACAGTTCTTAGCAAACTTGATAGACTCTTTTTCCATTTTAGACCAATAGTACCCAGCCCTAATAAGCTTTCGAGCTAGCGTTAAATTGTTCAAATGTAACCCACATATACCTTCGTGGACTTCCTCAAGTGCACATTGAGACTCTTCCCATTCTAAATATCTAAGTAGCATACCATCTAGACCTCGTTTGTACATATCATGACCAATGATAACATATCAGGAGGTATTACAGATAAAGTATCTCTTTTCATGGCAGTTAAAGGTATCTAGAATGATTTGGTCTTTGAGATAGGAGAATAGGTTTTTATATCAGGATGAATCATGACCTACAACGGTGCAAATCATGTGGGTTTTAGGGGAGTCATATGCATGATAAGATAGTGCTTCCACCAGGAACTCATAGTGTAGCTCATGTTCAGGCTGCTATAATAAAGTAGATAATGTTGCCATTGCATCGGCAACCTCATTCTTTGTTCTAGGTATTTTCTCAAAGGTGATAGATATAAAGTATTTCTTTAGACCATCTACCATTCTCTTGTATGGAATGAGCTTTTCATCCTTCATTTGGTACACATCATTGACTTGATGGATTACAAGTTATGAGTCTCCATGAATGTGTAATTCTGTTACTCTCCACTCAATTACTATTTTCATACCATTTAAAAGTGCTTCATATTCAATAATATTGTTTTTACAAGGAAATTTGATTCTGAAGGCCTTAGGAATGGAGTATCCCAGAGGAGTGATAAACAAGATGCCTGCTCCAAATCCATTCTATGTATAGGAGCCATCAAAGAACAATTTCCATTCTCTAGAAGAAAGATTCATGATAGAGGAATCGAAAAATTCCATTTGCAATGGTGTGTCATCAAAAAAAGGTGCATCTGCTAACTGATCAGCAATAACTTGGCCTTTAATAGATTTTCTTTCAACATATTCAATGTCAAATTCACTTAAGAGCATGACCCATTTGGCTAGTCTACCTGTGAGGGAAACTTTGCTTAGTAGGTACTTTAGTGGATCAATCTTAGCTACTAAATGCATGGTATGAGCTAACATACAATGTCTCAGTTTCTGTGATGCAAAAATCATAGCTAGACAAGCCTTTTCAATCATAGAATAGTTCTTTTCATATGCCACCAATGTTCTACTGATATAGTATATAGCTCTTTCCTTCTTGTTCTCATCATGCTGTGCAAGCAATGCCCCCAGTGATGTATCTATAGCAGAGACATATAAGATCAATGGCTTCCCTTGAATAAGAGGCATCAAAATAGGAGGATTTGATAGATATTTCTTGATATGATTAAAGTTCTTCTCACATTCTTCATTCCATGTAAAAGTCACACCTTTATATAATGTTTTTGTAAAAGGTTGTGATATGTCAGCTAGCTGAGATATGAAGTGTCTAATAGATTATACTTTCCCTTGTAATGTTCTCATTTGACTGATATTCTTGCGAGGTTGCATCTTTATGATAGCTTTTACTTTAGCAGGATCAACCTCAATGCCTTTCTTTGAAACAATGTATCCTAAGAGCTTTCCAGAAGTGACACCAAAAGAACACTTCTTAGGATTTAGTATGAGACTAAATTTTTCCATTCTGTCTAGTATCTTGCTCAAGTCATTTACATGTTTAGCTCTAATCATAGATTTTGCTAAAGTATCATCAACATAATCCTCCATAGTTCAGTGCATCATGTCATAAAAAATAGATGTCATAACTCTCTGATATGTAGCACCATCATTCTTAAGCCCAAATGGCATTACATTCCAACAGAAGGTACCCCATGCACATGTGAAAGCAATTTTCTCTTGATCCTCTAGAGCAATTTTTATTTGATTATATCCAGAGAAACCATCCATTAAAGAATACATCTCAAAACCCACAGTCATGTCCACTATCATATCAATGTTAGGTAGTGGAAAATCATCCTTAGGGCATGCTTTGTTCACATCTCTAAAATCTATGCATACTCTTATGGATTTGTCTAGTTTTGAAATAGGTACAATATTAGAAATACATTCAGCATAGTCAATAACATAGGTGAATCCAGCTTTTAGTAGCTTCTCTAACTCAGATTTTACCAAGAGTGCAACATGTGGATGCATCTTTCTCAATTTCTATTTACCAAGTTTGACGTTTGGAGCTATAGATAAATGGTGCATTATAAGATCAAGATCCAACCCTGGCATATCTAAATATTTCCATGTAAAGTTGATCTTCTTCTCTATTAGGAATGTTGTAATTTTTTTCTTTTCTTCTTCTGATAAGGATTGTGCTACATGAATCAACTGTGGTTCCTCTCCTATTCCCAAGTTGATAGATTGAGTGGGCTCAATTAGAACTGGAGATCTATCCTGTAAATGACTCGGAAGGACATCAAATATCTCATCCTTAGGCACCTCAGAGAGGTTTTCACCTTCGAATACATCTTTTATTTTTACTTTTGTAGGTTCTGAGACTACCACAAAGTGGTTTTCACCATCATAACTTCTTTTCTTTTTATTCTTATTCTTATTTTTCTGACTAAGATACTTGATGTCCGACTCCGTCATGCTAACGCTTGGTTCACTGATGGAAGTCCTCATGGGCTCAAGTGCATTTAGGTAGCAAGCAAGGGCATAGTCATTGGGAAAGGTATAAATACATTGGTTCATATTTGTAGAGGTTGGGTCAAGAAGTTCATGATTTTGGATAGTCAAAGTGGTGAAAGATTGGGAAATAGTGTTTACGGATATGGATCTGTCATCATTGGTCCTAACCCGACGCTCGAGTTCAAAGGTGATATTACAACTTAAGATATTCAATTCATGAATAGGCTCAATGTCATTGTGGAAGTCCACTTCAGCCATCAGTGGATCAAACTCGATAAGTTCATCATGTCACTCTAGACTTACATTGGGTTTAGGTGCATATTGGTGAATAACATCAACATATTTTTCGGTAATAAGCTCATCTTCCTCTGGAATGGCTCCCCATTCATAGTCATTAGATTCTTCATCTATGCCTCTAGGAAATCTAAGAACATGAGTAAAGTCAGGATGAATACCCCAAGAAGGGTTACCCTCAGGTTCTGATTTGAATTCATATTCATGGGAATCTATCTCAGAATAACTACCACCTTCCTCTTTATCTATTTGATTGTCTTTGAGATTAGCTAGTTCTTGTATCGCAACTATCTCTTGCTCTATAGTAGGTTCTTGTGTTTCTACTACATTAATTATTTTTATTGGATCATCTTCAGCTTCAAGGAGGTCTTTTATTTCTTTAGGAAAATGCTCATAGGGAATGAGATCTTCAATGGTGTTTGAATCATCACTATCAGATTGTTCAGTTGTTTCACCCTTTAGTTGATTTGCTGTGGATGGCTTAATCTGTTCTAAGACATGTGGGGAGTTCTTGATAAGAAAAAAAGGCTTCTTCTTATATCCTAGACCTGTTGTATTCTTGTTTTCTCATCCACGATGATCAAGAGGTGACATTAGACCTTTACCCTGTAGTCCTAGGGGTCCTTTTCCTTTATATACCATTTTTGTGATCAGTTTATCTCCTGGGCCATATGACTTAGAAGGGATCTTGGGTGTTTTAGGATCACATTTTTGAACAACTTGAGATCCAGGTTCATCTTTGTATAGCCATGCAAGCACAAATTCATCTTCTTCAAACTCTTGTTTAGATACTTGTTCTGCAACAAAATTTCCTTTATATGCCTCAAGAGGTTCTTTAGACTCTAGTTTGGACTGTTTCAGAGTTTGTCCATAGGACTTAGGAGAGATAGGGAGAGATGTCAAAGATAAGACTAGATCTATAGTATATTCTCCCATACCATTTTCTTTGATTTTAACCTCTTTAGCAATGTCTTCCATCTTGGAAGTCGAAGCAACATCTAGCTACTTAGTGGAAGATTCTTTGTTATTAGGAACAATTTTATCAGCACTCTCTTTCAATGTATTGCAAGTTGTATATAGATCAGCTAGAATCATCACCTCTACTCCTTCATAAGGAAATTTTAAACATTGATGATATGTAGAGGAAATAGCTTTCATTTCATGTATCCAAGGTCTCCCTAGAAGGATATTGTAAGCCAAAGGTAGATCAAGAACTTGACATATAGTATCTCTGATAATAGAACCTGCTCTGATAGGTAAGACAATTGTTCCTTTGGAAGATCTTTCTTGTTCATCATATGCTTTGATAGTTATCTTCTTTCTAGGATCAATGGCCATTTTTGAAAATCCCAATTGTGTAATCAAGTTGAAAGAACAAATGTTTAGACCAACGCCCCCATCTATCAACACACGTTTGACACGAAGTTTTGGATCAAGACTTCAATATGCAAAGGCTGGTTATGTGTGATGAGTCAAGTTTATGGAATGTTTTATTTATGATTTTCTAAGTTTAGACTTGAATATCTTATGGTTTTTCATAAACATTATACAGTCTTTTATGTTTCTAAGCTTTAGCTATATATATATTTGATACTTATGAAACTTAAGGACAAGACTGAATATATATATAGATTAATGAATGTTATGATAAAATCTGGTATCTTTCTCATCTAGCTTTAATGGGTAGATCTCCTACAACCGTATGACAAGGCTATGTTAACATAGGAAAACTTATTATAATGTCTGCCTTGGATTCGTGTTGTGGATTCTATTATGTTAACCTTTTGCAGGAGAAGAATAAGTCAGCAAGGAGTGCAGACTCAAGGATGAGTGGGTCTTTTAAGGTGGATAACTATTTCAGAGTTTATCATAGCTCCACTCCTTCCATAACTTTGTGGTTGCTGATTCAGTCCAAGCCAATCTAGTTACCAAGTGTTTCAATATTCTTGAAGCACTAAATATGGCTTATCTTCTTGCATAAATGATGTTGGCATTCCCGTAACTGAAGTTGTTATGCTATGTAATGAAGGACCTAGTTTATAGGAGTTCTATTTTTCTTAGTTGCTTTTAAATAAGCTATAACTTATGATTCCAGGCTAGTTAGACATTTTGAGGAATTCATATTGTAATCCAGCAATAGAGTAAAATAATTTCATATCCTATATTGTATCTATGTTTTGTTGAATGAATATATGATAGTTCTTCATTTCAATCTTTGAGTTATAATTCATTCATACTTCCATGGGGGCCCACATGGGAGGTGAATTCAATGTTCATGCTTAAGTAGGATTCAGTTAAGTCTCTTTGAAGTTGTTAAGTACTGTTGCTCCTGCAGCCATTGGTAGCAGAACCATTGACTATTTCCTGCAGCATAGGTTTACTTCTGAAGCATTATCTATTTATTGTTAAGTTTTTCCTTCAAGATGAGAGTTAATCTGTAGTTTCAATTTCTAGTATAAATCTCTTGTAGCAATAGCTTTTACTTTAGTAGTGAAGACTATTGAGAAGAACTAAAGCATAAACTTTGCAACCATCATCTCAAGTTCACATTCCCAGATTGATACATTTAATGAAGTCTAGCATGATGTTCTAAGTAGATACATGATTATTTTCAACAATGAATCATTATTAAAGGATGTCCAATCCTTGAGTTACTAGGATATTATTCTAACCAGTCATTTTTGGCACCATTGCCAAGGATGGTGTCAATTTAGTTTGACCCAGAAGTCATTAAGTTAGTTTTCATTCTACATAATTTTGCATGCATAGGCATAGGGATCATCTTGGGTGATTCCTACCTAACCTTAATCAGGTAGAACCATTTGAGGTTTTTGATCTAACATTTGAGGAACCCCAATTAGAAAACCCACAAGAAGAAGAACCATTTGAGAATGTGTTTTATGATGCTTATGATCACTTTCCTTCACCACCATCATCTAAAGAGTCTTACCATTTAAATGCCCTCTTTGCTTGCCCAAAATATCTAGATAACGTAATGGCTCATCCTACTTTCCCTTTTCCTATTCCTACTCAGCAAGGTAACCAAAATCTAAAGAACATTCCTGCAGCTGCGCTTCCTAAATTATATGGACTCATCACAGAGGATCCAGAGACTTTCCTCTTTGAATTTGATGTCCTTTGTAGAAGCTATGACTACACCACTAATGGCCATAAGCTCAAATTATTTCCTTCCACTTTAAAGGAGGCTGCTCTATGGTGGTTTATGAGTTTGGGTGTTGATGCTGTAGCAGATTGGAATTTAATGTGCACCATGTTTCTTGAGAAGTATAAATATTATTGTGGAGGAGGAGACTTAAAGAGAGATGACATATTAAAAATGTCATAGAAGTAAGATGAAACTCTAGAAGACTATGTCTCTAGGTTTATGTTCAGCCTATAATGTAACACACAACATGAGTTGAATTAAGAATCTCAAAAGCATTTGTTTTTGAGAGGTGTGAATGATGGGAGCATAGAGGCCCTTAAACTTATGGCAGGGGGAGACATTACTCAGAAGACATGGGATGACATAAAAAGCATATGTCTGAACTATTCAAGAGCCACTATCAAGAAAGGAAGAGGCTTGTGAGCCTTGCCTCACAAGTCCAATGGTGCAGTGGTGTCCAAAATAGAGCTATCTAATCTATTATTAGATTTCAAGAAAGACATCATTAATGATGTCGCCACTCAATTGAACATAATGCAGGCAAGGAGAAAGAAAGATGAAGCTGATGCAATGTTAGAAAAGTACTATCCACATTGTAGGGAAAAGAAAAAGAATTGTCAGTGTAAGTCTGTTGCAAGCTTGGAGTCCCAACCAATGCCTACTGAGTTCAAAGCCATTGATGAGAATGGAGAGGTTCTCTACATTTCCCAGTGAAGGCCATGGGCTTAGAGACTAGGTATTCCCCAAGATCCTCTTCAAAATTTTAATAATACTAATGCATGGAAAAATCAACAACATAGTGGATTTAGTGGGTATAATAGTTGGTAGCAACCTCAACAAGGTTGGCAACAACCTTAGCAAGGTTGGTAGCAACATCAATAGAATTGGCAACCTCAAAAAGGTTGGCAACAACCTTAGCAAGGTTGGTAGTAGCATCAGCCATGATGGCAACAATCTCAACAGGGTTGGTCACAACTTCAACAACCCTGGCAGCAGCCCCAATAGGGGTGGCAACAACCACATAATTGGATAAACCAATCAAACCAGCCAGCTTTGATGCCTCCTCTTGCAGCCAATACTACTTCCCCTAAATAGAATCAATTGCCTTCGCAGCCTAATCCTAATCCCAACAATGCTAAACCAACAACGCAGCAGTAGAGCTATGCAATTTCCTTGAATAATATCCATTTAAGATCTGGCACGATTCTTCCTCCTCTACAACAACCTATCATTACCAAAGTTGATGATGCCTTGGTAGAACCAATTGAGGTACTAGTCAACCCTACTGCTCTTGCTGCTCCTACAGCACAAGAACCCCCATTTCCTCATAGGTTGGAGGAACAAGTTAAGCCAGTGGAAAATCAAGTAGTGTTGGATTTTCTTGCCCAACTAAAGAAAATGACAGTAAAGATTCCTCTGTTAGATGCCATAAAGGAAGTATGTGCATATAATAAAGCCATCAAGGAAGCTTGTATCAAGAAGCCTAGGAGGAAGAAAAAGGATCCCAAAACCATACATGTCCTAGGCCAATTATCTAATCTAATTTTGGAGAAATTGATAGTTCCCAAGTACTCTGATCTTGGTAGCCCTGTGGTTACAGTCACTATTCAAGGAATGCAAGTCCAAAATGCTCTAGTTGACTTAGGTGCATCCATAAATGTCATAACCAAGGAAGTAATGTCTCAGTTGCATATCATCAGTCTTAGGAAAACCCCAACCATCCTTCATTTTGCTAATAGTTCCACCATTACACTTGATGGGATGGTAGAGGATGTAATAGTCACCTTGAATTCTTAGGAATATCTAGTTGACTTTGTTGTCCTTTCTCTAAAGGCTAACATGGGAGGATATCCAATAATTCTAGGTAGGCCTTGGCTAGCTATTGCAGATGCCTATATAGCTTTTCGGTCAAGAGAAATGACTATATCCAATGGAGTCAATACTAAAAATCTGACTCTGTATTCCCCATCTCAACCTCTGTTGCAAGATGACCAGATAATCTAGCCAGAATTGGATGATACTGAACCTGAGGTTAATTTCATTCATCAATTAGTGATGTTATCCAGGGAACCTTTTGTGGCTTCTAGGGAAGAACATGAAATCATTTCCTCCATTATTCTGAATGAGTATGGAGTGCAATCCCAAGTGTGTTCCCAAGAGGATTGTGTTCTTGACACTTTGTTACCTCCTATTGATGCCCTGCAGTATTTATAAGCTTCCAAATTTCTTCATACATTACTGCCTCATGAAATGGAGTCTTCCCCAATTACTCAACTGTCCATGGCAAAAAAGGTCACTAAGCTAGAGGTTAGCTCAGGGTGGGAGTTAAATGTATATAGTACCTTAACTCTCTCTCAATAGACAGATGTCCTGCAGCTTCTAAAAGAACATCAATCAACCTTTGCTTGGGATTATACTGACATGAAAGGTTTAGACCCTAAGCTCTGCACTCATAAAATTTATATCAGCCCTAAATTCAGACCTGTTCGCCAACCTCAGTGAAGGGTTAACCCATCTCTAAGGGACATAGTAAAGAATGAGCTACAAAAGTTATTAAATACTGGCTTCATCTATCCCATTTCTAATAGTTAGTGGGTCTCCCCTCTTGTAATAGTGCCTAATAAAGGAGGGAAGTGGAGAGTTTGTGTCGACTATAGAGAGCTTAACACAACCACTAAGAATGAACACTTTCCATTGCCATTCATAGATCAAGTCCTTGATAACTTAGTTGGAAAGAAATACTTCTCTTTTCTGGATGGATTCAGTGGTTATAATCAGATACAAATAGCCCTTGAGGACTAGGAGAAGACAAAATTCACCTACCCATGGGGTACATTTGCCTATTCAGTGCTGGCTTTTCGGTTGTGTAATGCCCATGCTACCTTCCAACGAGCTGTGATCAGTATATTCTCAGATATCTCTGTTGATTGCATGGAGATTTACATGGACGACTTTACCACCTATGGGCATACTTTTGATGAGGCCAAGGAAAATTTGGAGAAAGTTCTTCAGAGATGTCATGATTATAATCTCTCTCTTAATAGTGAAAAGTGCTTCATGATGATGGAAGAAGGGGTTGTATTAGGACATTTCATATCTTCAAAAGGTATTCAAGTGGACCCTGCCAAGATTGAAGTAATTAGCACATTACCTACTCTAGCAAAAAAAAAAGATGTGTGAAGTTTTCTTGGATATGCCGAGTATTATAGAAGGTTTATAAAGGTTTTCAGTCAGCTTGCAACACCACTGTATAACTTGCTCAAGAAGGATACTAAATTTGTTTGGGATTCTGAGTGTGCAAAATATTTCCTGCAGCTTAAAGAAGTTCTCACTACAACACCAGTTTTGAGAGGGCCTAATTGGGGCTTTCCTATTCACATCCATACTGATGCCTCAGACTATGCTATTAGAGCTATGCTTGGCCAAAATGTGGACTCTATTGACCATGCAATTTACTTTATCAGTAAGAATTTGCAAGGTGCTAAGTTTAACTACATTGTCATTGAAAAAGAACTTCTTGCAGTCATTTATGCCCTGAATAAATTCAGACACTACATTACTAGATATGACATCTATGTACATACCGACCATTCTACTATTAAGTATCTCATGAACAAGCCTACAATCTCTAGTAGATTGGCTCATTGGTTGCTGCTTATGCAGGAGTTTGACATTACCATAATAGATAAACCTGGTCAAACAAATGTGGTAGCTAATTTTATTTCTAGGTTGCATGTACCTAATGATCTTGCATCCATTGATGATAGTTTTCTTGATGAACATCTTTTCTTGCTAACTGCACACAATCCTTGGTACGCTGATATTGCCAATTATCTCACAACTGGTAAGACACTAGCTCATTTCTATGCTAAAGAAAGAAGGTTGTTAATTGAAAAGAGCTTTAATTATTCATGGATTTTTGGCTTCATGTTTTATACTGGTCCTGACCAAGTAACTAGAAGATGCATTAGATAGGATGCAACCTATGATATCCTCAAGGCATGTCATGATGAACCTTGCGGTGGACATTTGTTACCAAAAGAACAACATTGAAAATTTTGACTACAGGTTACTATTGGCCTAGTCTACATAAGGATGTTGCTCAATACACCAAAAAGTGTGACAAATGCCAATGCATGGGATGACCTACAAAGACAGATGAAATGCCCTTGCAGCCACAGGTAGTTGTTGCACCTTTTGACAAATGGGGGATTGATTTTGTTGGTCCTATTGAGCCCTCTTCCCAAGGTAAATCCTATATCCTTGTTTGCACTGACTATGTTACAAAATGGGCTGAGGCTAAACCTATGAAGCACCCTAGGGATAACAATGTTGCAAAGTTCCTTTATGAATTCATCTTCACCAGATTTGGAGTACCAAGGGAGATTCAATCTAATCAAGGTCCTCAGTTTACTTCCAATTTGATTGCTGCTTTGATGGAGGAATATAACATCAGGCATGGTAAGTCTTCACCCTATCACCCCCAAGCTAATGGATAGGTGGAAGTTACCAATAGGGAGTTAGAATCTATTCTCACTAAAATAGTAGCCATTCATAAGAAAGATTGGGTTATCTGACTTCCTGAAGCACTTTGGGCATACCGAACTACATGGAAGTCTACAACCGGTTTCACACCATTTGAGCTTGTCTATGGTCGCTCTACAGTCATGCCTATTGAATTTGCACATAAGACACTTAGGAAAACTCTTGATCTTGGGATGGATCTCACTACAGCACAACAAGACAAGATTCTGAGTTTGAATGGCCTTGATGAGTGGAGAAAATCTACCCTACATAACATCGAATTGATCCAAAATCAATGCAAGCAATGGCATGACAAGTTTGTCAAGGACAAAGTGTTTTTAGTTGGAGACTGGGTGCTCCTATATGAATCTTGGTACCAGCATAACCCAAGGAAATTCCAAACAAGATAGCTTGGACCATATGAGATAATTGCAATCTTTCCAAATGGCGTGGTTTAACTCTCCACAGTTGATCTAGTACGTTTCAAACTGCTGGTCAATGGTCATAGATTGAAGTTGTAACACAAACCCCAGAGCAAGGATGAGTTCCTGTAGCAATTCTCTTTTGTCATTGGTGACACACTTCCTATAGCAACTCGTAATGAGCTTTATGCTCATTTTCCTTCCTCACTCTAAAAAGATCTTTTCACTTTCATAAGAAATACTTTCTTAATGAGAGTCACTTCTCCATAATAAATTTTCACTTCATTTCTAGTCTATCATCCATCCACCTCATATTTTCTTTCATTCGTGGATACGTAATGACTACCACCTCACCAGTACTTTAGTTTAGCACATAATTCAAGATATGCAACTTTAATTTGTTTTCCTCTTATTTTTATCATTTGCCTTGTCATCACTGCAAGTGAGGGCCCACTTATAATATTTTAGTTGGGGGGAAGTTTATTAGTTTTTTGTCATTATGTTTATGAAATATTTATATTTATTCCCTTTTCCTATCGTACTTGTATTTTTTTGCCATGATTAGACACTTTTGAAAATCATTATGCTGCATGTTATCTTTCGCACATATAAAACTAAGGTAGCAAGTTATGTTGAGTACAAGTTCTGCGGAGAGTACTTATGAGTAATTATGAAATGATAATATGGTAATTTGCATTTATGTTACTCATAAGCTCATTTCTCAAGCTACTTTGCTAGAAATTTCCAAATTTGAATCATCCTGCAACCTATCTTTTTAAGCTTTCTTGTTCAAAATTCTGGTTGGTTGTTTTATCTCCTGCAACTCTACTTGGGTATCTTAGAAACAAGATGATGGGTGGTGACCTCATCCAAAGGGAGCCATGGTGTTTTTCTCGAAGACCAAAATTGTAGGCCATATTTCCAGGCAAGGGGTTGGATAGATTATGTCCAGAAACTAACTAGCTGGGATGATGAGGTTGCACTTCATTTTCTTAACTCCTTAAAAGAGGGAGTGGCTACAATTAAAGGACTGAAGGTGCCATTTTCTCAATTAGTTTTGGCAGAGGTCATGGGATTACCACTGGAGGGTGAGGAATTTGAAGAGAATCTTGACCCAACTACTTCCAAAGCTCAGTTCACTCTTCATATAGACTCACCACTTGAAGTTGATAGGAAATAAGGTACATTTCGACTCTCTTCCTGAGCCATTTAAATAATGTGTAGTTTATATCATTAGGTATTTCACCTGCGAAGGGCATCACTCATTCCTGCATGCTATTCACTTTAAATTCTTGAGCTGTTTAAGACATGATAATAAGCCTATCAATGTCCCTAGTTTTGTGTTTGGTATTTTTTCAAAGCAAGTCGTTCTAGTTCAAGAGGGTAAACAAAATTTTGTCTCTCACCACTGTCTGATCAAGTTGATAGTGGAAAAAGCCTTAAGGGAGTAGTTAGATATTTCCTGGGAGGAATTTCTACTACAGGGGTTTAAGGAGCCTACCCCATAACCAATTGGGCGTAGAGTGGGACATAGGGTTAAAATTGCTAAAGGGTTAGGAAAATTTTTATTGAAATTGGACAGTGTTCTTTATCCAAGAAGAAATCTAGGGTTAGGACCCCTAATTCCCCTAATTCCACTAATTCTTCTACTTCAAGATCAACTCATGAAGAGGAATCAAAGACTCCTACAAAAAAGGTTGAAGTTGCTCCTACAGTAGAAAAATTTTCCCCAAAGGATAAGAAAAAGAAAATTAACCCTAGTACTAGTCGGTAGGCTAAGATATCTCCTACAGCCACGAGCATGTCCAGAAAAAGAAAAGCTCCAAAAAAGAAGGAGGAAACTCCATTAAGGAGAAGTGCTAGGAGAAGGTCAAAAACAACTGAGGAGATTCTAGTTAATGAGCCAAATGTAACAGAAGATTCTAGGCAGAGGAAAGAAGAGGATGAAAACATTCAACAAGAGGCTAAATTACAGCCTAAAAATTCTCAACAGGAAGAACAATGGACTGAGATTATGGAACATGAGACATTTGAGGAATTTCCTAATGTTAAAATAGATCAGGTTCTTGATAAGCCAGTAAATGCAGAAGTCATTATAATCAGAGATGACTCCAGCTCGGAAGAACAAGCTTATGTGTTCCAAAGGAGAGGATCAACCTCTGGGAATCTTCAGGAAGATGATTCAGAAAGTGATGACTCTAATAGTTACATGAGGGAAGTAGATGAAACAACATTCTCTCCTACAACTGAATCTCCTGTAGTGGAAAGGGATCCCTATGAAGAAAATCCAGATATTGATATAGACCTTGTCAATAAGGTTGTAGAGAAAATTTTGAATGAAGGGTTAGATACATTAGCTTATGTGGCTCAATAATGCTCTAACACCAAGAGGGCTATGATCATCTAGATAGATCCTTTGAAGAGGACAAGTGCTAACAATGGTAAGTCATCTGTTCCTCCAACAACAGGTAATTCTTTCCCTAGTTCAATAACAAATCAATCTAGTTCAACATCTTTGTTATCTGTTATCTTCCAATTTTCTAAGCAATTAAATTTTGAGAGAGAGTAGTGGAAACAACAACAAAAGGAACTAAATAGGGTAGTAGACCTTCATTATCAAGAAATACTTGTTCAGGAGGAAAAGATAGAACAATTAAGTGTGAAACTTGACAAAATTACATCTTTAATTCCTGACCTGATGGGTTGTAGATCCCCATCACCTGTCTATGCCTTGTTTCTTAAGGAACAACTGTTAAACTATCAAATGACCTGTATTATGCCAAACAGGTCTTCCTCATTACAAGAGCCTACCTAGTTTTCTCAAGCCTTCCATAACTCTCCTAAAACCATTCAAAATCTATTATGTGAATTTTATCTCCACAACCTAGCAGTTCCTAATGACCGAGTTTGGAATCCCTTGCTTTAGGTTGGAGATATTCAGCTTAGAGCCCTCATATCCTGGATACAGAATGAAATTAGTTGGGACACTCAAGCTACAGTGTATACGGATTTGGAGTCAGACATTCCCCTATTTCTAAGGCTTGAAGCCAAAGATCCTCAAACTTACTACTATAATTGGTTAAGGATTTCCCCCTCTGACTCATGTAGCAAGATCATTTATCCAATGAGAAATGAAGCATTTAATGCATATGAATAGATGATAGATTTTGAATTGCTTGAGGCTAGAAATGCCATTCAGTAGCGCTAGAATAGTTTATCTAGGGAGATGAGAAATAGAGAACCACATTCACCTCTCAATTTTTCTATGGCAACCCAGCGCACCCCTTGGTACATTTCATTGGGAAGAGAGAGAGAAAGTTTCTGGATTCCACTAACCTTTTAGCCTCCATTATTGATGTCTCCTTTACTTGCAAACTTAGAAAATCTATACAGTTTTGATATGCAGAGGGAAAAGGACAGATGAAAGAAACATAGGGAAACAAAGAGATTCTATTGGAGTCTTACAGAGGGAGGTACTGGACAGAGAACAATTGCTGACTATAGATTGACAACTAGGTTGAAGAATTTATTTGTTGCGGGACTAGCAAATAGCTAAGCTAGGGGGAATGATGAGTCAAGTTTATGGAATGTTTTGTTTATGATTTTCTAAGTTCAGACTTGAATATCTTATGGTTTTTCATAAACATTATATAGTCTTTTATGTTTCTAAGAATTAGCTATATGTATATTTGATACTTATGAAACTTAAGGACAAGACTATATATATATATATATATATATATATATATATATATATATATATATATATATATATATATATATATATATATATATATATATATATATATGAATGTTATGATAAAATATAGTATCTTTCTTCTCTAGGTTTAATGGGTAGATCTCCTGTAGCCGTATGACAAGGCTGTGTTAAAATAGGAAAAATTATTATAATCTCTGCCTTGGATTCATGTTGTGGATTCTGTTATGTTAACCTTTTGCAGGAGAAGAAAAAGTCAGCAAGGAGCGTAGACTCAAGGATGAGTGGGTCTTTTAAGGTGGATAACTGTTTAAGAGTTGATCATAGGTCCACTCCTTCCATAACTTTATGGTTTCTAATTCAGTCCAAGTCAATCTAGTTACCAAGCATTCCTATATTCTCGAAGCACTAAATATGGCTTATCTTCTTGCATAAATGATGTTTCTGTTCCTGTAACTAAAGTTTTTATGCTACGTAATGAAGGACCTAGTTTGTAGGAGTTCTATTTTTCTTAGTTGCTTTTAAATAAGATGGAACTTATGATTCCAAGCTAGTTAGACATTTTGAGGAATTCATATTGTAATCCAGCAATAGAGTAGAATAATTTGATATCCTATATTGTATCTATGTTTTGTTGAATGAATATATGATAGTTCTTCATTTCAATCTCTAAGTTATAATTCATTCATACTTCTGTGGGGGCCCACACGGGAGGTGAATTCACTATTCATGCTTAAGTAGGATTCAGTTAAGTTTCTTTGAAGTTGTTAAGTACTGTTTCTCTTGCAACCATTAGTAGTAGAACCATTGACTATTTCCTACAGCATAGGTTTACTTCTAAAGCATTATCTATTTACTATTAAGTTTTTCCTTCAAGATGAGAGTTAATCTGTAGTTTCATTTTCTAGTATAAATCTCCTGTAGCAATATTTTTTACTTTAGTAGTGATGACTATTGAGAAGAACTAAAGCATAAACTTTGCAACCATCATCTCAAGTTCACGTTCCCGGATTGATACATTTAATGAAGTCTAGCATGATGTTCTAAGTAGATACATGATGATTTTCAACAATGAATCATTGTTAAAGGATGTCCAATCCTTGAGTTACTAGGATATTATTCTAACCAGTCAATGTGGATGACACAAGGAGTTATCATCTTCCTCTGAAAAGGAAATATATTGTGGAGATGTAAGATGACCAACCATAGTCTGGAATCTGTCTAAATCAAGGTTGTCAGGAACATTGGATCTGAGCAGAGCTTTGTCTAGAATGGTTCTATGAGTTGAGATATCCGAAGCAACTCAAACATGGAGATTTTTGCATTTGTGTGTTGGAGTTGTTGGACAATAGTGTATGAAGTATACCTTGTATCTTTAGGATTTGAAGATTTTGATGTAGCCTTTTGTTTAGAAGTAGATGAAAGATTGAAAGGCACCTTAGGGACACTGGATGAATTTGGTATTTGTCCTTGTAGGTGTGCCTAAGCTTGTGATTGAGTAACTGGTTTAGATGATTGATTTTCTCTATCTTTTCTTACAATTGTGATAACATTGCAATGCTCAGATAGACATGGTTCAACCATATTGATGACAACATTGTTTCCAGAGTAGGCATAATTGACTTTAGCACCCATATTAGGTTGAGAAGAAGAATCTTCTTTACCATGTTTAGGAAATGGTTCTGTGAATGCTGTATGATCATTATTGCTCTTATGATTGTCAATCATGATGTCTCCATTATCAATTTTATCTTGTATGATGTGCTTCAAGTGAACACAGTTATTAGTCTTATGACCTTTATTGCGATGGAATTCATAGAAATCATTCTCTCTCCACCATTTCGGTTTAGGTTCAGGATCAAAGACTTTTATCTCAGGCAAGTAGATGATTTTGTTTGCCAATAGAGTTTTCATGGCAGATTCCAAGAATTCTCCAAGAGGAGTGAATTTGTGATTAGGATCTGTAGCCCAAGGTTTGTAATCAGATGACTTTTTGTTGGACTTTGTTGCTTTAGCTTCGGAAGCTTTGATGGCTTGGGTACCAACAGTGAGATTGAAAGTAGGTTCCTTAGATGGGGCACATATATTATCAACAACACCATATGTGACAATGCCTTTATTCTTGTTCTAGTTTTTGTTCTTGTCCTTAGAACTAGATCTAGATTCATACTTGTCCTTTTGAAGTGTGATGTCTCCTTTTTTCACAAGTACTTTCTCAATTTTGATCACATTATCTACCATCTTATCAAAAGATGTATGATTTTGCATTTGTAAAGCGTAGTTTATTTCTAGAACAATATTATTGATGAAGATTTCTAGCTTCTCAGTTTTTGGAATGGGTCTAGCATATAGAGAAAATTTCTTCCTCCATCTCTTGAGAAATGTCAGGAATGGTTCACTTGGATATTGTTTCAGATTGCAAATGTCAATCATGGTGACTAGATGTTGAATGTTGTAGGAGTATTGTTGATAAAATAGTTTGATTAACTCAAAAGTTTTGATAGTAGGAGGCATTCTAGAGAACCAATGAATGGCTGACCCTCCCAAAGATCGATGGAAAAGATGCATTAAGTAAGTTGGTATGTGCATGAACTCCATGGATTGAGTAAAAAATTCTCTGACATGATCTTGAGGATCAGAGTTTCCATCATACTTATCATATTTAGGCATCTCCACTCTCTTAGGGAATGGTGGCATATACAAGTCTTTATCAAATGGAAAAGGGCATAGGGCATCCATGGAGAACTCCTTAGGTTCCTTTTCTTTCTCAAGTTTGTTAAGTTTGACTTGCATGGCATGCATTTGTTTCATCATAGCCGTGATTGGAGTTTCTTGCTCATGCATAATGATATCTTCAACATTAAAGTTGGGAGGAAGTTTAGCTCCTTGATGATATAACTCTAGAAAATATGCCTCTCTATCTTCTTTCAAGAAATACCTCATCATTTTCTTGAAGTCATCATCATTTTGATATCGAGCAATTTCAAAAGGTGTAGGTTCTTGATCCACACCATGTTGAGAATGAGGTCCTTGATACCCATGTTGTGTTCCTCCATGAGACATGTTAGGAGTTTTAGGACTCCTTGGGATAGTGTGAGGAGGAGTTTGTTGATTACCTTCGTGAGCTGATGGAGGGGGTATGTAACCAGTTTTCAATTGAAAGTTGCCATGACCGTCGTCCTCGTAAAGACTAGAATTGTAGAGTTGCTCAAGAGTTGGACCCTTGTGAGTAGTCAAAGGTGCAGTGTTAAGTGCTTCTCTAGATTTCTTGTGTGATGAAGCTCTAGTTTCCACCATTAACCTTGGGTGAAGCAAAAAAGAAAGATGAAGATAACTGAAGAAAGATCTGATTCAAGAAGATTGAATGATGCAACCTTATCAAGATTTGTTTAAAGTGATTAAAGAATAGATTAGACATAAGTGAAAGATACTGTGCCATAGTAGTGCAAGTAGACAACCAATAGATGGTGGACACAAGTTTACAACACTTAGCCATTTAGTAAAAAGACTGAATTTGAAGATAATTTTGACAAGGTTTTGACACAATGTGAAAAAGACTCAAATCGATAAATCAGAAGGCTAAATCAAACTCAAGTGACCACTTTAATAAAATGAATGGATTCGTTATAGGTTCTACTTTGTTTCTAACACAATGATTTTTTTGAAAGATTCTGGGACTTGTTTCTCAACTCTAGACATGCAGTTTTAGGTAGTGTACAATAGGAAAATAGACATATAGACCCCAAACAAAAATTAGATTTGACGAAAAGTTGATCAACTGGTAGTAATAAGCTCTTTGTTTTGAAAATTTTAGGACGGGTTCATGCGAGAGATGCTACTTCACGTGAGGAAGTACTAGGCTGCGCACGAGAATGTGTTGTCTCACATGAAATAATGCTCAGAAAGTGAAATCTTGCGCGATAAAAGGACACCATTTGATAGTTCTAGCATAGATTTCAAGACACATATTTCAAGACATAGCATTGGCTGTTCTCTGATAGAATATTTAGTTCTCACTCCAAGAAAGGATTTTTGCTCAGATTTTGCAATTTTTGAGTGTTTCAGTATCAGATTGTTATGCAAATTTCAAAGATCCATGTAACAGTTCATCTCAAGTATCCAAGAATATATCAAGCACGCAAAACAACAAGCAAGGGAAGAAAGAAATCATCTGAAAACAATGAGCAAGGGAAAAAGCAACCCCGCGCATGAACAAGCAATAGTGACTTATTGTGCTAATCCCTACAAATACTACTTGTGTATGTTCCAAAAAGTTTTTCAATAATGCACATATTCCTAGAAAAATGAAAAATTTGGCCTCACTAGGGTTTGCAGTAATAGTCTAACTCTGCAAATTTTGCGATCTCAAGAGGGCGAACTCCAATCTAGGCACACCGGGGTTTTGACACAGTCCAAGAAATTAATCAATCAGGAGCTGCTAGGGAGATTTGACAGCCCAACAAGAGACCAGAGTCATGAAGATTTCCTCCATAAGGAAATTTATATAGCGGTTGTTGCTACCACAGCAAAAATGGCTATTACCATTGGAGGTTCTATCCATGTGGTTGACCCAATTAAGGGAATGTCCACTATGGTTAACCCTCTCTAAAGGTGACACAAAATATACCACAGGGGGACTAGATCGGATTCAAGGATTTGGGTTTCTAGTACTATCCAAAAAAGAAGTAGAGCATAATCCCCTAGCCTCTTCACTTCACCAAAAAAAAGTAGACAGATTAATCCAACTTGCTAAGACTGAAATTATCTCACCAAGATCTGTGATGTCAACAACTTATGGTCTATCAATCTCTCCGAAGAGGGAATGTATCAATCAAAAGCTGAGGACGCAAATCAAGGGAACGTGAGACAATCTCAGTATTCTCCCTACCTATAAGGGGATCCTTCATCAAGAAGAGCTTCACATGAATAAACAAGAAAAAGAAGCCCAATCTCTCAAAATCATCCACATATAGTGTTCATAGGGCCTATTTATTATGTGTAACAGATATGCAGAAAGGAAATCTATGTTCGTTTTATAGCCCAAAATGAAGTCTGTGATATGAAAGCAAGAAAAGTCACATAAGCTTGACACAGGAGAGGTTTGTTTTAATCCAAATCAAAATATTATCAACTTGAGAAGAATACCTTAGTTCCAATGCTCTACAATCCAGAATTTAGCACACATCTGAAAGTACAAAATCAAGACAAATCAACAGCAAATACTAAGCATTAGAAATCAATAATCTGAAAGTACAAATCTACAAATTCTGTGTCTTTGAAGCAAAATCTCATGCGAGTCAGGATATGGTCCCGTGCAAGGAAGTACAATCTCGCGTAATGAAAGATGAAGTCTCACGCGAGGAAGTGCCAAAACCAGCAAAACTTCACGTGGTGCAATGAAAAATCTCACATGAGAATTCATACAGGGATGTATGAAAGTACAAACAAAAAGCTAAAAATTGCAGTTTTGATAGAAAAAGATAGAAAATTGATAGAAATGAAGGGAAACCCATTTCAGGGCCCCATTTCAGGGCACCAGAAATGTGTGTGTGAATTTTGTACCTAGCTGTAGACACAACACTTCAATAAAACATTAGAGGTTAGCCAAAATTGAAATCTTACAAATAATTGAAACTAAGCTAACCAGATGATTTACTGCCTTCTAGTAGGTGAGAGTATGGTGTTCTTAGATTGGAATTGAGATCAGTGACGATGCAACACCTAAATGAAGGATTTGAATGCAAAGATGAAAACTGTATGAATGTAGATTAATCTATTTTTTTGTATTTTCTGTGCAATAAGAATGAGAAACTTGATATGAAACTAAGCTAAATGAATGAAATTGAGATTGAATGCAGATTTAATCTAACAATGATATGAAGATGAATATGAAAATCTATGATATGAAACTATGCAAAACTATGATCAACTATAAAAGATCTCAGAAATCTTTTGTCGCAAGTGCTCAATCCTTCAATCGCCAATTCGCTAGAGTAATTGTGCAAATTCGAGTGTTGATGATTGTGAAGAGGTGAGCCTTGATTTTATAGAAATCCAAGGCTTTGGGGATGCAAGAGAAAAGCCATAAATCACTCCTGATAAACTCAGGTTGATTTTTGAGTTATTAGGAAATTAAGAATAATAAACTCACAAAAATCATGCAAAAGCAGTGTTTAACTCAAAATAGAGTTTAGATAAAATTTCAACTCATCATCAGATGTTGAGCTTCAATTTTAAAATTGATTGTTAATTTCTAGTTGCCTGCTTTTCAGATTGTGCATGATTTAATTATAAATTAATTTAATAAATAAAGTGATTTATTATCAACTTAACTAATTTTTGAATTAAAATAATTGATTTATGGGTTAATCAATTTATTAAATCAAACTTTATTCAAAAACTATATTATTAAATATTGACAATTGACATTAATTAATTAAATGAGAATTTAATCAATTAGTCATGAGATTTTAGATTTTATTGTCAAAATTAAATAATACAACTTAAGAATAATTAAATTAAATTTAATAAAATAATTAAGTGGCAGTATTAAATCTGATTAATTAAATATTCAGAATATTCAATTAATCAAACTTTAGGATAAATAAGATTTATCGCCAAATGATTATTAAATTAAAGGTAATTAGGATAGATAAGAATATTGCTAGGAATATTCTCTGATGCATAATTAGGATAAAATCAATTAGCATTCAATTATGTGCAGATGTGCCTTAGGTTAGGACTTTGATGTCGATTTCATTCGAATTGAAGATGTAGGAGATTAATGAACATATAGCCCATTTTTGGGGTATTACAACTGTTAGGGCTTTGGCTAGGGTGTTGCCTTCCGCTGGAGCCTCACTACTTGCTGAAGTATTGTAGGCTTTGGATGGGGTTATTTTTTCTGCTAATGGGGTTTTATCATTTTTTGGCTCTTTGACTAGTCTTTTTTTGTTCGCTGGAGCTTCATTCTCTGATGGTGCTTTGTTGCTTGTTGGGAGTTCATTGTTTGGATCCGTGTCATTTTTTGGTGCTTCTATGTCTGCAAGGACCTTGTCGTATGATGGTATGGTTTCAACCGAGGCCTGAACCACTCTCTCTGGTGGGCCTATGAATGGTGGTGCCTCAAGTTTACAAGTGAACAGACCTTTCCCTATTTTGAACCCTATCTAGGTCTCCTTGGTTGTGGATGTGGTGGAAGATATTAAGTTTGCCTCACCTAAGTTTTCTTGATCTTGTGGTGTGATATATCATTTCTTGAGTTTGAGGCTGAGTCTTGTTGATTTGCATCGGTAGATCTCTTCTCATTGGGAACCTATTTTTTTTAGTACCATTCACATTTTGCCTATGGCTAGGGGATTTTTTATTGCTAAATTCAATAATGCTAAAGATTGAAATTTAATTTTGTGCAATCACTCTTTCACTTAGGAAAATCATTTTATGTTGGTGGTGAAACTGTGGTTTCTTGATTTTCCCTCTCTTCTAAAATCTTTAACAAGATTCTAATTTGGGTGAGGCTACCCTATCTTCCTCTTCATCTTTGGGTTGACTCCCTTTTGGAAGCAGTGGGAAAGGCTCTTGGAGACTTCTTGATAGTGGATGATGTTTCTACTGACATTATGCACTCAAATTATACACAAATACTAGTAGAGATGGACATCTCTTAGGGGTTACCAAAAATGATTAAGTTAAAGAAATCAAAGGGTTCTTGGATACAAACTTTGGACTATGAAGGACTTCCCTTCAAATGTAGGAAATGCTTTAAAATGGGTCTCTTGGCAGCCCAATGTAGATTACATAGGGCTAAGACAAAACGTTTTGCTTCTTGATGGAAGGGTGCTTCTTCTGAACATTATACTGTTATTAAGAAAGAACTTGAGTATACTAGTATTTCTGGTCTTGAGGGTGTCCCTCCCATTGGATATATTCTTGTTGGGTTTACTAAAATTGTTGTTAGTAGTTCTGATGTTGGATAGTTTCTAGGTGTCTCTTATGCTGGCACTATTCCTACTGGGTCTGATGGTAAATCTCCTGGTAGTTCTATTGCTATTGGAATTTTTATTGGTAGTTCTCTTAGTTTTTCTATTGGTAGTTCTAACGCTGGACAATCTTCAGGTGTCTCTTCTACTGGCACTAGTATTTTTGGGTCTACTAGTAATTTTCTTGGTAGTCCTACTACCACTACTACCTAAAATTCTAGCTTTGTGTTGGTCAATGTGTCTTTTGATTCTGTTGTGCGAGCTATTGGTTCTGATTCTACTAGACTTTCTTCTATTGATGGTAATTCTAGGCCTAGTGTTTCTCCTTTGTGTTAGGAGGTAGACCCATTTGTTTCTCCTATCCAAAATTCTCTTACTAGTTCTATTGTGGCTAGATCTTCTTTTGCTTCTTTCTTGGGGTCGGTTCCTCAAGAATGGTAGGACAAGGTTTTTATGGTGAAGGAGGGGTGGACCCTAGTTGGAAAATATCATAAAAATTCCCCTCCTCAGTTTGATATGATTCCACTCTCCTAGAAGAAGGGAGGTAAAGGAAAATCCTAGTTTTTCCTTTTTTTTTGTTCTGGTTGTGGGATGCTGGTTTTGTTCTCATTGGAAAGATTGGGTTTTCATCTTTTCTGCTAGTTTCTTTTGGTCTTGAATAGTGTTGTCATGGGCACTATTCCTCTGGTTTTTCTTGGGCTACTTCTTTGTGTTTGTTGGCAACGTTCTATCTTGGGGAATTTGTTGAATATCTTTTTGCTCTCTAATTTGTGAAGGGTTTCAGATGGTCTATTGGTTTTTTGTGTTTCCAGCAATGTTCTTTTCCATTTTTTGGGTTTGATGGGATTTATTCAATATTTGATGTAATCTCTTTCTAAGGGGTTTCAAGGTCCCCTCAAAACCCATTTTTACCTTGATCCAAAACAATGTAGATTAAATAGTTAGGAGAGCGAATTTTGGAGTGAAGAGTTGTGATTGGAAAGATAACACAAAGTGAGTGTGAGTTAGGATTTGGGAGGATAATTATGATTTAAATAAATAAAATATTATTTATTTGCACATGTGGAGATATTTTATAAATAAAAAATTACTTATTTATTTATGAGAGGAATTGTTTTGATTACGTAAAAATAGGTTTTGAAAGGACTCGAAACCTTTTACAATAGGATTACAGAATAGGCATTTAAGCTCCAGAAGGACAAGTGTAAAAACACCAAAAAAAATAACACAAATGAGTCCTTAAACAAAAAGAACAGACAAAAGACATAGGACAACAAAAGGACAGCAAGACAGTAAGCTACTGTCTAAACACATTTCATCATTTCTGTTGCCTGATCAGCAAGAATCTGCATGTTTGCAATAGACAACTTCAGATCTTCAATGTCATTATTCTTGTCATCGTCCATCTTCTTGAACCTGGATCTAGTACGCCTACTAGGGTGCTAATCATCTTTAGCCTTTGTGACCTCTTGGTTCCCTTTCCTATTGTCAAGTTTGTCCACTAGGATCTTCACATGCTCATTTGACACCTTAAGGATAACATAGCTCTGCTCTGCTATATTCCCAATTGTTTTCTCTAGCTTGTCAATTTTTTTTTCCATAATCTCAATTTTCCTAGTCATTCCATTACTATTTTCATTTTTTTTTCTCCATGGCAATAATTATGTCACTGAAGACAGCAAGACCCTCAGCCCTTGCGATAGTGTTAGTGAGCTCATCAATTGTCTGGCCCATATTTTTCTCCCCCAGGTGCATCCTTTTAAGAACCTCCATCTCTTTTTATAGCTAGTGAATATGAGACTTCATCGCAGTAATGTCAGTTTTCATATTGCTGAGGGTAGTCAAAAAATCCAAACAACCCAAATTCTCAAAATCCTTGTTCCCTCCCTTTGTCTTCTCAAAACCCTTATTCCCTCCCTCCATTTTCTCCTTAGAGCTCTCCACATTCTCCTTCCCCATGTTGACCTTATCCTTCTTGTGCCCATCTTTCTCAATATTACTCACAGCCTGTGCGACCTCATGCAGGATATTATCCTCGACCCACACATTTTTTTTGATTTCCACACTCTCTTCCATAGCAGGGTCAGTATCCAAATAGTCTTCCTAATTAATCTTTTCCCGAGAGGAAGAGCCCTCATCAGAGGATATAAAAACCCTTTTTGCAACTTTCTTCTTCTCTTTTTTGGCTTTGGTACATTTACCAATGGGCTCCATTATGTTTTTGCCCTACTTCTTAGAGCTTTCCTCCCTACTCTCCTCTTCCTCTAAATCCATTTCCGTGATCGAATCCTCCACCTTCCTTTTCTTTTTATTTCTCTTGGGGCTAGAATCCTAGTAATCCTTAGAGTCACCCTCATCTTCTTTTGTATCCTCCATAAAAGGCTCCTTTGACTCTTTCCCATCAGTGTCATGATCCTCAAGGGATTTTCTGTTAAACCAGGGTCTTTCCACCTTCTTCAATTTCAAAACCTCATAAATGAGGACCATAAGCCCTTCATGGAAAGCATGATCACCCTCTAGATCCATTTGCTAGTGGAGGATAGAGGCATTCAAATAGCTTAGCAGGTAAAAAGGAAAATTAATTTTTACCCCATGCCTAAAGTGATTTAGAAGGATTAGATGATGATTGTAAATTTTAGTGTACGAACCATCAAGGGTAATGTAGCCAATAATAAAAAATAAAACAAGGCTCCAAGGCCTAGATATACACTTAGGATTAAAGTAAGAGTTGTCCACCTTAACCATGTGTTTTCTCTCCTACTCTATAGGTGCAAAAGCCTCCAAGGCTTTGTTTGAAATCTTCCTATCCCTATAGAAGTTGATGCCCTTAGTCATCAAGCCTGTTGCTTCTGCAATAACCTCCTCATTCACCTCCATACTTTGCATGCCAACCATAACACTCCCCTTGTTCCATGTTTTGATGAAGTTCTTGGTCATAACAACTTTCCCTCCATGTAGTCTCTCATGTAAGCCACTAGACCCCCATCTTTGACTATTTCCATATCTCCTTGTTCTATTTCCAATCACTATAGTTCCCTGGCTTGCATCTTCTCTTCCTGCCTCCCATAGCTTTGTGAGAGATCAGAAAGCCTTTCTCAATATTAATCCCAGCACTCTACAGATTATCCTTTGGGTTGTAATAAAACCCTTTAATGTTCTGAAGGACCCCTAAGTCATGCCCAAAAGCCCCAATAATTATCTTGGATTCCCACTGTCCTTCATGATCTTCACACAAATTACTACAATCAATACTCATTAATATGCTCTTCATTCAAAATGTGTTTCTTGGTAATCATCTGATCCTTATTAATTAATGATGACCCTTCAAAAGGGAGAGAAAAACCATCATTCCACTCAATATCCACCTGGTTTTTACAAGCCACATTCGCAGCCCAGTCAGCCACCGAGTTGGCCTCCCTGAAATATTGGGTTATCATACACTTATCAAAGGAATCAATAATCTTTTTATCCTTTCTAATAACATTGGCTATAGTCCATGATGAGGTCATTGTATTCTTCAAACAATTTATAATATTTAGGGAGTCCCCTTCAATCCAAACTTTAGTATAATTCTTCCTTTTGGCTAATAACAACCCATAAAGAGTAGCATTAGCCTCCACCACCTGGTTGGTATTAAAACCAATAGGAATGGCCATAGCCCCTTTGTAGTTCCCATACTCATCTCTGATAACTATACCACAACCAACAATTCTAGGGTTTCCCTTAGAGGCACCATCAAAATTGACTTTAACCCAGCCATTAGGGGGACAGTACCACCTTGCCTCTTCTCTCAGACTTCTTTTGGTATCCTGAGCCTTCCTTCCTTCAAACTTCCAATTCTTATAGACTTTGGCCTCCTAGTCATCCTTCGGGTCTTGATAATTATTGATCAACCCCAAATTCTCCAAAAGAGCTCTCTTAATCTTGTGGAAAATAATAGCCCAGTTGGACTCCTTGTTTCTAAAAATTCTATCATTCCTTTCTTTCTAGACCCCCCAACACATGAAAGGAAGGAAGAAGTTCCAAAAAGAGATTAGGAACTTATTTTTAGTAGGTGGCTTCCAGCAAGTGAAAAAATCCTGAATGTCTTGAGGGAACACCCACTTCATATTCATCAAATCAAGGAATTTTCCCCAAATTTGCCTAGTAGAAGAATAGTGGATAGTCATATGGTTGTTATTGTCCTCATCTTTTTTGCAAAGGAAACACCTATTAGTTAGAACAAGGCCTCTTTTCCTGAGATTATCAATTGTAAGAACTTTATCTTGCAATAAGATCCAAAAGAAAACATTAATTTTAGGAGTTAATCCCTTGAACCAGGCTTTAGCCCAACATGGTTTAGGACTATCTTCAAAGTTCTACATGTATATAGAGGAAACCGAGAATAGGCCATTAGCACTATATCTCCAAATTAGAGTATCCTCTTCATCAAAAAGAACAAAAACATTCAAAATTTTATTCAGGCTTCTAAGAGAAGGATCTATCCTAGCCAAATCAGTCCACTTATCCCCCTCCCAATAGTCCTCCACATGAATGCCTAAAATCTATTTGCAAAGGATAAACATATCATTCCAAATAGGAACCTCCTTAAGGGGTTTATCAAGCAGCCAGGTGTCATCCCAAAAGAGAATTTTGTTTCCATTACCAACCTTCCATTTGATTCCCTTCTTAATTAGATCCTTTCTTCTTAAATCATTGCCTCAAATACAAGACCCACCTTGGATAGAATTATAGTTTAAAAAGTTATTGAAATAAGAACTATCCCTGTTATATTTGTTGTGCCATATAGTGCTCCATTCTCCTGGATCCTTGAAAAATCTCCAAAGGATTTTAGCCATAAGAAACTCATTCATACTTCTTATTGTGTGAAGACCTAGACCCCCTTTCCTAGTAGGTTTACAAACCTTCTCCCAAGCTATAAGAGGCATTCTTTTCTTTTTCTCCACTTCAGACCAAAGGAAGTTCTTTTGGATTTTCTCTATGCTTTCTATAAACTTCTTAGGTATTTTGAATAGAATCAAGACATAAAGAGGAATAATTTGGAGGGTAGCTTTGAGATCAACAATCTTACCAGCCTAGTTAAGAAGAGCACCCTTCCAACCATCTAGACTTTTGTGAAATTTATCAATCATGTCTTGCCAAAAAGAGTCTGAAGGAGTAAGGTAAAGAGGTAAGCCAAGATAAGACCTTGGGAGACAATCAACCTCACAACCCAAAATTCTTTTTAACATTTCTTGTCTTTTTTCAGAAACATTAATGAAGAAGATAGAGCTCTTATTCCAATTAATACTTTGACCCATAGTAGTGTAATACCCCAAAAATGGGCTATAAGTTCATTAACCTCCTATATCATCAAATCATATGAAATCGACATCAAAGTCCTAATCTAAGGCACATCTAAACATCATCAAATCTAATTGATTATCTTAAATTTTGCATCGGAGAATATTCCTAGTAATATTCCTAATTATCTTAATTATCTTTAATTTTATAATTATTTGGCAATAAATCACATTTATCCTAAAATTTGATTAATTGAATATTTTCATATTTAATTAATTAGATTTAATATTTGCCACTTAATTATGTAATTAAATTCAATTCTATCTATTATTAATTGTATTATTTAATTTTGACAATAAATCAAAATTCCTATCTTTAATTGATTAAATTCTTATTTAATTAATTAAAGCATGTTGTCATTATTTAATAATATAATTTTTAATAAAAGTTTGAATAAATAGTTAATTAACCCATAAATTAATTATTTATTTTCAAAAATCAGTTGAGTTGAGGATAAATCACTTTATTTATTTATTTAATTCTTAATTATTATGCATATTCAAAAGAAACAGTTAAACTCCAAATCAGAAAATCAATGCAAGTTATTGACTTTTTGGAACTCAACATCCTTTTGGAGTTCAAAAAGCTGATCTAAACTCTAATTTGAGTTAAAAAGCTGTTTTTGCATGTTTTTGCATGATTTTGAGAATTAACTATCTTTTATGATCAGATAACTCAAAAATCAAGATGAGTTAATTTGAGTGATTTATGGCTTTTATTCATGCACCTCCAAAGCCCTGGATTTCTATAAATTAAGGCTTCAGCTCTTCACAAATCATCTCATATTTTGCACAATCACGCTGGAGAATTGGAATTGAAGAATCAAAGCTCTTGTGAATCGACATCTTTGTGAGATCAATCTTATTTTTGCATTCATAGTTTTCATATCATTGTTAGAATCTTCATTGTTAGATCATTTAGCATTCATTTCATATCAAGTTTTTCATATTAGCATAGATTCATATCAAGTTTTCATTCTTATTGCATAGAAAATATCAAAAATATAGATTAATTGCATTCAATTCATATCCATCTTTTGCATTCAAATCCTTCATTTAGGTGTCGTCTAGGTCACTGATCTCGATTACAATCTGAGAACATTAATCTCACACCTATTAGAAGGCAGTAAATCGCTTGGTTAGATAGCTTTCAATTTTGCACGATTTTGATTATCACTAACCTCTAATGTTTTACTGAGTGTTGTGTTTACAGATCAGGTATAATTTTCACACACATTTCTGGCGCCCACCGTGGGGCAACCCACCTTTGCATGCTGGTTTTGATTTTTTTGGGAGCTAAAACCCCAAAGTTTAAAAGATTTAATTTTATCTCCCAAACGGCTTCGAATTTTGGTCTGAAATTTTTTTTGTAGGTTGGTGACATGTCATGAAAGCTACAGTAAAAAATTTAGAATTTTCTGAGATGTTTTGAATTTTTAATAATTTTTTCTTGAAATTCCGGAAAAAATTAATATCTGACGCAAATCAGCATATTTTTCGAAAATTTTTATATTTTCGGAAAGATCTTTAAATTTTACAGGGGGTCCATTCTTTGTGTTTTAAATTTGGACATGATATCATAGCTCAAATAGTCAATTTACAAAAACTGGTCTGTATTGATAAAATGGGTCTCTAGGGCACAAATGAAGAGGTTTTTCTAAAAATTTTGCATTTTTGGAAAGCTCTCTGTTTTTTAGCAGGAGTCTCTATTCTGAATTTCTATTTTTTTAGCCAAAATCATATCAAAAAAATTAGATCTTGTTGACTAGGTCAAATGCAGCAAAAAAAATAAAGTTTTGTGATGGGTATGCACTTATTTTTTTACATGGTTCAATGAATGATATGAGTTGTCATTTGGGTTGATTTCTGGTTATTATTACTGATAATAATTAATTTTTAGAGCTAACCCTATGGTTTTCATAAGTTGAATATATTTTGCATATCTTGTTTGCTTGTTTGCTTGTTGGAGAGTTCGTCACTTGCTTGCATGGAAAAGCTCAACAAAAATTGCTAAAAATCAAGTAAAATCTACTAAGCGCATTGCAAGGATCCCAGGTATTCTCCTTCATCTAATAATATTTTGATTTGGGACTTAAAATAAATCTCTTATGTGTCAAGCTTGTGTCCATCTTTTCATGCTTTTGATCTATTTCTACACACTTGCATAATTGATACTAGGTTGTGAACCCTTAAGGATTCATTAAGTAGTCTTAGAATACTTGTGATTGATCTTGATTGCTATCTTGGGTTATTGGACTCGCTAATCCGTCGGCCCCTCATTTCCGCCCCGTGGTTGCAATCTCAGCGCCATAAAGGGGAGGGGTCAACAGGACAGAAGCGTTAAATGTTCCACTTGGCAACCCTTTTGTGCTTTTAGGAACTCCCTTGTTTTCTAAGTTGTGGACTCGTTTTTAGCTTGTGTGAGGTGTTAAGTGTTCCACCTTGTGGACTCATCTCATATTCTCTTTAAACGTTAAGTGTTCCTCTTTCTACTTTTTGGATGCTTTTGGTAGATTTGCTTTCGGAACATACATCTGTGCTCACATAGTAATTAGGCCCTATGAACACTATTTGTGATTCTTGAGAGATTGGATTCCTAGCGAAATCCTTCTTAACGATAGAATCCTTGTAGGTAGGGAGGATACTTAGTGCGTTTCACATTCAACTTAGTTAGTGAGTCTTCTCTTATTGATCGACACATTCTCTCTCCGGAGAGGTTGATAGATCACGTGGGGTTGATATCACGAGCTTTGGTGAATCAAAATTGGTTAGTGCGTCTTCTCTTATTGATTGATACATTCTCTCCCCGGAGAGGTTGATAGATCACATGGAGTTGATATCACAGACCTTGGTGGAACAAAACTTTGTCTTAGCGTGTCGGATTAATCTGCTTGCTTTGTTTGGGTTAAAAGTGAAGAGGTGTCAAAACCTTGAATCTGGAGCCAAGTCCCCTTGTGGTATACTATTGTGAGTCATCTTTAGAGAGGGTTAACCGTAGCGGACAATCCCTTCACAGGGCAAACTGCATTGACGGAACCTCAAGCGGTAATAGCCATTTTCGCCATGGTAGTGACAACCGCTATATAAATGTCCTTGTGGAAGAAATCTCCACGGGTATGGTTCATTGTTGGGTTGTCAGATCTCCCTAGCAGCTCTTGAAGATTAAGTTCTCAGACTGTGTCAAAACCCTGGTGCGCCGGGATTGGAGTTCACCCCTTTGAATCATAAAAGTTGCAGAGTCAAACCATTACTAAAAACCCTAGAGAGGCCAATTTTTCATTCTCAGGTATATGTGTGTTATTGCAAAACTTTTCAAAACATACACAATTAGTACTCTCAGGGATTAGCACAATTTGGTCACTTGATTGTTCATGCGCAAGGTTGCTTTTGCCCTTGTTCATTGTTTTCAGACATGCTTGGAATCACTTGCTTGCTGTTCTGCGTGCTTATTTATCTACTTGGCTATTAAAAATGATCAAATCTGGTATAACCTTCAAAATCTGGATAGTACAATTTGCAAACAATCAAAAACTGAAAACTTTAAATTTTGCAAAAATTGACGTAAAGTTCTTTCTGGAGTCAAAAGTTATTTCAAGAAGTCAAAAGTTGTATGAGTTTTGTCAACTGTCGTTTCATTGCTACCCAACTATCATACGAGTTTAGCAACTGTCGTTTCATAGACTACCTAGTGTCGTATGAGTCTACAGAGTGTCATTTGGAAAAATTTGGGAGAGTTGTCAGAAATTGTCAAATTGCAAGATATCCAATGTTTCCAGCCTAGTTCCAGAATTTGTCAAAAATATCATTGTGTCAAGAACAAAGCAGTAGCTATTGAGAATCTGCACACATGTCTCAAAGAATCAGTAAACAAGAGGAAGAAATTCTGATTGCCGCTATGATAAAGCAGCTGCAAGCTATGCAAGTCCAGCTTGACAAACTTGAGAAAGAGAAGGAATCTAAAAAGTTCTCTATGGAATCTTTATACTCTTTTCCATTTAATAAAGTTGCAGAGTCAAACCATTACTAAAAACCTTAGAGAGGCCAATTTTTCATTCTCAGGTATATGTGTGTTATTGCAAAACTTTTTCAGAACATACACAATTAGTACTCTCAGGGATTAGCACAATTTGGTCACTTGATTGTTCATGCGCAAGGTTGCTTTTGCCCTTGTTCATTGTTTTTAGACGTGCTTGGAATCACTTGCTTGCTATTCTGCGTGCTTATTTATATACTTGGCTATTAAAAACGATCAAATCTGGTATAACCTTCAAAATCTGGACAATACAATTTGCAAACAATCCAAAACTGAAGACCTTACATTTTGCAAAAATTGACGTCTAATCTTTTCTGGAGTCAAAAGTCATTTCAGGAAGTCAAAAGTTGTATGAGTTTTGTCAACTGTCATTTCATTGCTACCCAACTGTCGTATGAGTTTAGCAACTGTCATTTCATAGACTACCCAGTGTCATACGAGTCTGCAGAGTGTCGTTTGGAAAAATTTGAGAGAGTTGTCAGAAATTGTCAAATTGCAAGATATCCAATGTTTCCAGCCTAGTTCCAGAATCTGTCAAAAATATCATTGTGTCAGGAATAAGCGATAGCTATTGAGAATCAGTACACATGTCTCAAAGAATCAGTAAACATGAGGAAGAAATTCTGATCGCCGCTATAATGAAACAGATACATGCTATGCAAGTCCAGCTTGACAAACTTGAGAAAGAGAAGGAATCTAAAAAGTTCTCCATGGAATCTTTATACTCTTTTCCATTTGATAAAGACTTGTACATGTCACCATGCCCCCGAAAAAAAATTGAGCAATATGATACCTCTTCCACAGAGAGTGACACATCTAGCTTTGGAGACTATGATGACTATGATGACAGAAAATGTAATGATACCTATGACACCTTTGTTCCTAAGAGTCCTCCTCATCGTTCATTCCTGCTTACTACAAATGGGCCATCACATTGGATAGATCGTGATGGTGATCCATATGATTCTGATTTTGAAAGAGATTTTGATGGCTTTTGTGGACAATACCTTGATGATGATCCATCTACTACTGCTGAGGACTATAAAATACATCGTGCTAGCTTGAAACGTCAATATTACAAGGATCTCTCCTCTAAGAACTCTCCAGCTGAAAATAAAGATTACACTCTCAAGCAAGATCATGTTAATGTTGGACCTTTGTCTAGTGATGGTTCCCTTCCATCCCCTACTTCCTCCAATACTCGTACATTTCCTAAAGCTTCTGAGTCTTTCAAATCTTTCACAGAACCTTCATTCGACACAAGCCTTGACACTTTTCATGTGGTTCCCTATAGTTATCCCCCAGGGCTACCTTTTAAAGAAACTCAAGCTAACCTTCACTTGGCTGCAAAGACTTTCAATAATGATAAATCTAAAGAGCCTAAGCCTTCATATGCTATAATGCCTACTTCAGCTAGTCCTTCACCATCTCTTCCAAAGTCATCCATACAATCCCAACATGCTTCCTTGTCCTTAGAAGTGGCTCCATGTCAAGAGGATTCCAAAAATGATGAAGAAAAGAACATAAAGAAAGATCAAGATCAAGAACCCTCCATGTCATCCACTCCTTTTCACGATGTCTCTTATCCACCTCAAGGTTCTTTTGATCCCGTACCCCCTTTTTCATGCATTCCGCCATGTCTTAAGTCTTCACCTAAGCAAGATCAAGCTACTACTTACACTGTTGAGCTTATTGACAATCAAAATAACCTTGCTACACTTGCGCTTTCCAAAGATGATACTTCCATTAAGGTTGGTAAAAATGGTGTTGATACTTCCAATGTTAAGCCTATTGAAAAACCAGAGAAAAATTATGCACTTGTGCTATCCAAAGATCCTTGTCAAGATCAAAGTCTTCCATCTTCTTGTTCTACCACTCCATGTTCACTTCCACTTTCTACTCTTCCTAAGTCTTCGCAAGCTTTGAATGATCCTATCAAAGAAAATGCTCTTATTCAAGATGTTCATGATTTTCTTGAAAATTCTAATGCTCACTCTAAAGATGCTAATATCCTTGGTTGTCATATAGATGCTGATGAACTTATTGATTATCCTTTTGCATCTTCCACTTCCATCCTTGGACCTCTTCCACCACTACAAAGATCTTCACGCCTTCCTTCCATCTTGGGTCCTTATGTCCCTTCACTTTCCCCTCCTAACTCTCCTAATTTGCCATCCATCTTGGGTCCTTACATACCTCCATCTCCCATCTTTCCTCAAGATCAACATAGATGCATACCCTTGAATCCTTTTCATCCACCCACCCATCTAAACCAGTCATATCCTCCCTCTTCCACAAATCCCAAGTCTTTTGGAAGTAACTTGAATGTTCAATACAAGAAAAAGAAGCAATGCAAGAATCCATCAAAAAAAGAAGATCACCATGTCTCCTCTAATAGACATGGAAACATAAAGTCAAAAGAGATATCTAAGAAAAAAACTACAAGACAAGTATGGGTTCCAAAATCTATCATTGAAGATATTATCTCTAGATCATCAAAAGGAAATAAAAAGCCTACGGCTATATGGATTCCAAAGTCTCTCTTGAAAGAGTCTGGTGTTGAACAAAAAGTGAAATTGACATTCAAGCTTCCAAAGGCTTCCACTTCATCTCCCTCCAAAAATATTCTTCCATTCCATGTGCCTAAACCTCAACCTCTGCTATCCATTCACCATATTCCTTCACGTATTCCTTCATTCAAGATTCTTCCATCCTCTCACCACCCTTCAAGGTATGTGTTGACGTTGATCTTGCCTTCCTTTCCACCTACCCTTTTACAATCCTTCCATTCATTAACCTTCTACCTTCTATCCTTTTTCCTCATTTGCCTATTCCTCCTATCTTCCAACCTCACTCGCTTTACATAAAATCATATCCTCCATTTTTCTCTTCCATCTCCCTTTCCCTATCAGCATCTTTGGGCATATCATTTTGAATCCTTGGCATATCATGGTTTATCCTTTCAAGGAGCACTATCTAAAAAGCTTGCCTTCTTCCAAAAAGAGAAAATAAATGAAAAATAAAATAAAATTGAAAATGTGCCTTGGTGGAAACCTGGAAACAGGCACCTTGGTAGCAAAAGTAAAGAGAAATAAATTTTTCCTAAGGTGAAAACCACTCCCTTGTGGCGCCTTGGATAAGTACCATGATGAAAACTTGGCAATCAGGCATCATGCGTAGTTCTTCTACATATTTCATCCATTCCATCTTCTCTCTTTGATCTTGACAATGTTGATCTATACACGAACATTTGGCTATTTTGTGAGTTGTCTGATGATGATCTTGCTTTCATTCCTTCCATGTTTAGCCTTCATATCCATCTTCCTCCATTCATTTTCACCTGTCGCTATCCTTTTCCCCTTTGGTCTTGATCTAAGAAAGAAAGAGTAAAACACGGTGCTATGAAGCCTCTTGACATGTCTACTCCTTTGGACTACATCCTTTCCTTCTTTGGCATTACACTATTGTGACTTATCCTATGATGGCCTTTCATTGCTTGTCCAAATGTGCTTTACATGACAATTTTTCCCTAGCTTGGGTATTCTTGAGGAGTTTCCCCTTGAGGATTTCTTCCCTTCATTATCCTTTATTCTCTTGTCTTCCATCTCTTCCACTAGCTTGCCAATCCCTCTTGTTCTCCACCTTGCTAGACATTGGGACTACACGATATGATCTTGCTTAGGAGTTAGCAAATGGAAAAAGATGCTATCAAGTATACCAAGTATCAGAACAATTATCAGAATTAGTATCAGAATCAGTATCAGAACAAGTATTAGAACACCTACTGGGGCTATGCCTTTTTCTTTAGTTTATGGGTCTGAAGCGGTGCTGCCTATTGAGGTTGAAATCCCATCACTCAAAATTAGAATGCATGGACTTGTCACTGATGAAGACTACAGAGTGTCTAGGTTACAAGAACTTGAATTACTAGATGAGCGCAGACAAGCAGCGTATGATCATCTCAGAGTGTATCAGAAAAGAATGACTAGAGGCTACAACAAGAAAGTCAGACATAGAGAATTTCAAGTTGGTGATCTAGTGTTGAGAGAAAATCCTAAAAATCAATCACATCGAGAACGCAAGGGGAAGTTCGAACCCAACTGGCTGGGTCCCTTTGTAATCACTGCTACTTTTGGCTCTGGTGCCTATCAACTCTCAACGACTGAAGGAGAACAGCTCCGAGAACCAATCAACATTCTCCATCTAAAGAAATTCTATGCCTAAGGCATTCAGTGCTTGGTAAATGTCCTGAAAAAATCTTAAAAATCGGAAAAAGTCCTGAAAAAATGAACATCTTGGTGAAAACCTAGCAATAGGCGCCTTGATGATTCACCAAAAAAAAAAAAAAAAAAAAAAAAAAAAATCAAAAGTACAACAAAAAAAATCAAAAAATATCAAAAGTACAACAAAAAAAATAAAAAATATCAAAAGTACAAAAAAATTGAAAAAATGAAAAATACAAAAAAATGAAAAAAGAAAAAAAAAAAGTGCCTTGGTGAAAACCTGGAAACAGGCACCTCGGTAGCAAAAATAGAATCTCTACCAAGATGGTGAAAACTCGGCAAACGGGCACCACTTGTTCCAAAATGCTCCATCTATCAGCACAATCTTGGTCTTTCCCAGCTTTCAGTCTTGCTTTAGTTTTTACATATCTCCCGGTTTGTTTCTGCATATCCTGGTTTCAATAAGTCGGTCTGTACACCAATCAGCTCAAGTGTCTGTATCCTATCAATGTTCAAACTTGGGGGCAATCAATGTCATATCTTATAGTCTCCAATGTATCTTAGACGTGTCATATCCACTCAGAGTCCTTTGAAGCTTCAAGTTGAGTCAGTCAGTCTGTCTCGTCTCCAGAAAGGATTTTGCATCAACAACAATCAAACATCAAAACTCAACTGAAAACAATCTGTGCTTTTCATGCTTTTATCTCCTTGTATGCTTACTGATTCACATTGAGATTTTTGCATATTGTGTCCCTTCGAGCTCTTCGATGATGTCTTTTATAGGATTTAGAGAGTGATGACTGGGGGCATAATCTTTTCTTTGTCTTCTGCTTGTATGTGAAAATCTAACATCTTTGGAACTTCTGGATTGAAATGGTGTCCGACTGTAAGAGCCTCTATCTCGAATTGGATGGCCATGCATACCTCGACCATTGATACCCAGAAAATTCAAGGAAGTTTGATCTAACTATTATCTTTTTGAGTAAGTTCTTTCTCCTACTGTGAATGCAATCTTGCCTAAGGATGTGAACGATAAAGGGTCACTACGGGTAATTCACATTGGATTTAGAATGATCTCTTGACTGTTTGATGTGTTTGCAACGCAAGGCGTACTCAGGTCATCACGACGTTTATGTTTTGATGCTTGTACAAATTGCTATATCAAAATGGACATGATATTCAGGTCATCCTGGCATTTGTGCCTTGATGCTTATATTTAATCCAACATTTTGAAAATAAAATCAATATTCATATGTCCATGGTTGTATAACCAGTGGGTGTTGTATTGATTCTTGCACATACAAATCGATATTCATATGTCTATGGTTTCATGGCTAGTGGGCATTGTATTGATTTATCCGGTTACCTAAAGTTCAATGATGATAACAAATCGACACATGATCAGTGACTAGGTCCTAGGTCTTAGGTGGCATTTCATTTTGCATGTCTCATTGCATTTTGCATGTTTACATGATCTCACAATGATTAAACGAACTTCAATGCTTAAATGATTCTTCAAATCGCATCTTCAAGTCTAACAAGAGCTGAATCTCACACGAAGGTTCCTCCAATGAAATAGCAAGTAGAATCCTTTTTCGGGATCAAAATTCAAATCTGAGATCATTCATATTATTAACTACTTGCATATTCGACCTTCAATCATCACAGAAATCTAGTATTCAACTTAACTGATTATCTTACATCACACTATCAAAATTTCAACTTGGTCAACCATGGTCAACTCATGGTCAAACCTAGTCAAATTCGGTCTCCAGGACCTTCCAAACGATGCAGAATGCGTTCTCAAACGTATATAACCACTTCTCAGATCAATTACCATGCTTCTAAACTATCAACGCTGACTTTTCTTGTCAGATTTCAATTTTAATCCCGAAGGGGGCATGGTATTGCACATCATTCAAAGTCTGTAAATCAAATTCTATCGATCAAGTCTATCAATATCTTTCATCAGTGATCAAGACAAACAATCACGTCTAGTTACTGATTCATCAAAAGTCCTCATCGCTCGGGGCAAATCTATCATCACTTGGGGCATATCAGATTCATCGATCCATATCAATCTGGTATTCTCTTAATCTTGTAAACTGTATTAGTTTTTGCAACCATCAGATCATAGTGTTCTTTCCTTGGTTCTTCGACAACTGAAGGGTTTGGATGTGATACTTGCTAGTTCTGCTAAGACAATCGAGTCTAGAACGGGTCACTCACTTCTTATCAATCCTAAGGTTCAGAATCAGGCATTTTGACACTTTTTCGCAATCATAGGTTCATTTGCTGCTATAGTGAACATTATCTTTGGTCATTCAAGACTTATTATCTCCATCTTAATTCAATATCAATCAACTCCTATCTCAATATCTTTCAATCAGTTTCTATCTTGAGATCGGTTTATCTTTTGAATCAGTTTCATATCTTTATCAAACACAGACTATCTTTGAACCACTGCGCTTCGCACAGTAATTCAAAGAGGGGCAAAATGTAATACCCCAAAAATGGGCTATAAGTTCATTAACCTCCTATATCATCAAATCATATGAAATCGACATCAAAGTCCTAATCTAAGGCACATCTAAACATCATCAAATCTAATTGATTATCTTAAATTTTGCATCGGAGAATATTCCTAGTAATATTCCTAATTATCTTAATTATCTTTAATTTTATAATTATTTGGCAATAAATCACATTTATCCTAAAATTTGATTAATTGAATATTTTCATATTTAATTAATTAGATTTAATATTTGCCACTTAATTATGTAATTAAATTCAATTCTATCTATTATTAATTGTATTATTTAATTTTGACAATAAATCAAAATTCCTATCTTTAATTGATTAAATTCTTATTTAATTAATTAAAGCATGTTGTCATTATTTAATAATATAATTTTTAATAAAAGTTTGAATAAATAGTTAATTAACCCATAAATTAATTATTTATTTTCAAAAATCAGTTGAGTTGAGGATAAATCACTTTATTTATTTATTTAATTCTTAATTATTATGCATATTCAAAAGAAACAGTTAAACTCCAAATCAGAAAATCAATGCAAGTTATTGACTTTTTGGAACTCAACATCCTTTTGGAGTTCAAAAAGCTGATCTAAACTCTAATTTGAGTTAAAAAGCTGTTTTTGCATGTTTTTGCATGATTTTGAGAATTAACTATCTTTTATGATCAGATAACTCAAAAATCAAGATGAGTTAATTTGAGTGATTTATGGCTTTTATTCATGCACCTCCAAAGCCCTGGATTTCTATAAATTAAGGCTTCAGCTCTTCACAAATCATCTCATATTTTGCACAATCACGCTGGAGAATTGGAATTGAAGAATCAAAGCTCTTGTGAATCGACATCTTTGTGAGATCAATCTTATTTTTGCATTCATAGTTTTCATATCATTGTTAGAATCTTCATTGTTAGATCATTTAGCATTCATTTCATATCAAGTTTTTCATATTAGCATAGATTCATATCAAGTTTTCATTCTTATTGCATAGAAAATATCAAAAATATAGATTAATTGCATTCAATTCATATCCATCTTTTGCATTCAAATCCTTCATTTAGGTGTCGTCTAGGTCACTGATCTCGATTACAATCTGAGAACATTAATCTCACACCTATTAGAAGGCAGTAAATCGCTTGGTTAGATAGCTTTCAATTTTGCACGATTTTGATTATCACTAACCTCTAATGTTTTACTGAGTGTTGTGTTTACAGATCAGGTATAATTTTCACACACAAGTAGCAACATAGTTGTCAAGGGATTTTTTAATGGTTTTTCCATTTTTAATAGAGGCTTCACCCATTATTATGGAGTCATCCAAAAACTGTTGATGCAAACAAATCAAATCCTTAGAGGAAGGTTTTAGACCAATGAATTCTCCTTTGTTAACCAATCTGCCAATGTGTCTACCCAAACATTCTACCAAGATAACAAAAAGAATAGGAGATAAGGGATCCCCCTACCTAAGACCTCTCAAAGACTTGAAGAAAGGAGTAGGAGAGCCATTCACAAGAACATAGAAAGTGGCAGAGGAGACCAAGTAGTGAATGAGATCTCTACTTCTTTTATTGAAACTAAAAGCCTCTAGAGTAGCCTTCAAAAAATCCCAATCAACCCTGTCATAGGCTTTAGACAGGTCAAGTTTCAGTAAAAAACCTTCCTTCTTTGACATGGTCAAAGAGTGTATATTTGCATGGATCAAGATGATTGAATCCAAGATCCACTTACTAGGGACAAAGCCATTCTATTGTCTAGAGATAAGAGAAGGAAGAAAAAGGAGAATTCTGGAAGTGAGGATTTTTGAAATAATCTTATACACCAAGTTGCATAAATTGATAGGTCTGAACTGGTCCATACTATCAGCCCCTATTTTCTTTGGGATCAAAGCAATAAATGTACCATTTAGTTCCTTGAGGATCCTTCTAGCCCCAAAAAATTCCTTAACTACATTTGTAACATCATCTTTCAAAATCCTCCAGTATTTTTGAAAGAAGAAAAGAGGATAACCATCCAGACTAGGGGCTTTATCTCATTCAAAGGAAAACATAGCCTTTTGAATCTCATCCATAGAAGGTATAGTAGTAATAGCTCTATTTTGATCATCATTCAGAATGCAGGGGATGCCATCGAACAACTCTTCTTGGCAATCCTTATCCAGGTTCTTTTCTTTCTTTAAGAGCTCCCCAAAGAAATTATTGGCCTCACTTCTAAATTCTTCCTCCTTCTCACTAATGGTCCCATTGACCTTAAGTCTAGAAATTTTGTTGCCCATTCTATGTTTCACCATGGTCATAAATAAGTATTTAGAATTCTTGTCCCCTTCCTTTAAAAAAATCTTTCTAGACATTTGCGTCCAAAAGCATTCTTCTTTTGAGATAATATCATGATATTCAACTAGTTTAGTATCTTCCTCATTTTTTGTATGAAAACTATACCCATCTTTCTGAATGCTATCCTAGATGTCCTTCAATTCTTCTACAATTTTCTTTTTGTTGGTAAAGATATTTCCAAAGGTTTCTTTGTTCCATTTCTTTATGTTGTCCTTCACATTTTTCATTTTCTTTGCAACTTTGAACATAGCCATTCCTTTAATCCTAATACTCCACCATTCCTCAATCAACTTTTCTAGGTTAGGGTGGATTGTCCACATTTTCTCAAAGCAAAAAGGGAAGTTCCTTTTTAGTCCATTGAAATCAGCTCTTATGGTAACCGGGTAGTGGTCAAAAATAGCTCTGATATAGGAAGATAAGGAGCAAGAATAATTATTGAACCACTTGCTACTAGCAAGAGATTTGTCAAGTCTAACCTAAATTAGCTCATTTCCCTCTCTCCTGTTGGTCTAGGTATAATTAATCCCCTGCAAGTCTATGTCATGTAACTCTTGACTATCAATAAAGTCCATAAGATCAGTTCTACTATCCAGATTGGGTTGGCTACCCCCAAATTTCTCAATTTCCTTCAAAGGAGTGTTGAAGTCCCCCATAATGATCCGACCATCATCAACAAAATCTCTCCTAAAACTAGACACTTCCCTCCAAAAATATTTCCTCCCCCACCTAGTATTCGGAGCATAAATATTAGTCAACACCCAAGAAGTGCCATCTTTGATATGCCAAAATCTAATATTAGTCACATTATTACCTTGGGATAAAACTTCCCCCTTAATGTAATTATAGTTCCAGCTTGTCACAATACCCCCTGAAGCCCCCTCCGCATCACTTCCAAGGGACAAACCATTACTAAAAAACTAAAGTTTCTCAACTTTATCCTTAGACATCTTAGTCTCTAGTAGAAGAACAATATCTAGTTTATTGTCTCTAATCATGCTTTTAACCATGCTTTTCTTATGAGGATTATTTAATCCTCTTACATTCCAAGAGATAAACTTCATTGTTTATGGAATGAGCCAGACTCTAGGATGGTTTTTTGACTTCCATACGCTAAGGTCTTGCTGGTCTCAAGAGCTCTCTTTTTTTGGTTTGAGGGTCTTCCTGGGGAAACATGGGGAGCCCCCACATCTCCATTCTTAGTGCTTCTAGTACTTTTGAGGATTGAGGAGACACTCTTCATCTGCCCTCCATCTTTATTATTAATTTTCTTAACATTTTTAACTATCTTTTTCTTCTCCACTTTGGACCACCCCTCTTCATTCGATTCTTCAGATCCCAAAAGGGCAGCCTCTATATCTGCCTCATCACCCCACTTAGCATATTTAGATGGGAAAGGTGATTGTTGGCATTAAGCAGAATTGCCACTAGTGACAACACTTATTTGCATTCTGGGTGCAAACCGAGCAAACAGTGCAAACCGAGCAAACAGTGCAAACCGAGCAAACAGTGCAAATCGAGAAGACAGTGCAAACCGAGCAAACAGTGCAAACCGAGCAAACAGTGCAAACCGAGCAGACAGTGCAAACTGAGCAAACAGTGCAAACCGAGCAAACAGTGCAAACCGAGCAAACAGTGCAAACCGAGCAAACAGTGCAAACCGAGCAAACAGTGCAAACCGAGCAGACAGTGCAAACCGAGGAAGTTAGTACAAACCGAACAGGATAATGTAAACCGAGTAACATCATGTCTACCGAGTCACCAGTATTTACCGAGTTCAAAACCTACCGTGTGATCAGTATGAACCGTGCCTTCACTTCTACCGAGTGCATGACGATGCCAAGTAATGCAGTGGATGCCGAGTATCAGAAAGTCACCGAGTCAGTTTGCAGGAACCGTGTAATCATACTTGGGCTAACTTAGTAGCTCTTATGTTTATTTGTCAAGCCGACTGTGTAATTGTAATTGTAATTAATTGTTTAAGACTTGTATATAAACAATGTTGTAAAAATGAAAAGTATGAATGAAAAAGAATATATGTGAAAAAGAAAGGCAGAGATAAGCGAATTACAGAAGGCTTCAGAAGTATAAGGATCAGCAAAGACAAATTCATCACAGAAGGTGATCAGTACATCAGCGAATCTCAATCAGCAATCCAGTTGCAAAGCATGAGATCTACTGTTTCATTCTAACAGGTGAATCAGTACTAAATCCTTTAACCGGGTAGACTTAACAGTCTTTGTAAAATCTCTTTACCGAGTGCATACTTCATTGTATGTTTTGTAAATCCTTTAACAGGGTGGATTTAGCAATCCTTATTGCTCCTAACAGGGCAGATCATCAGAAGTGATCAAATTGTAAGCCTTAACCGGCCAACTTTATTCTGCAGTATTAAAGCTTTGTGGGTTTCATCCCCACCCCAGTTTTACTTTCTTTTGGAAGGTTTCTGGGTAACCAAATCTATGTGTCATTATTGTGAATGCTTTTAAGTTTCATGCTTTCTGTATGCAAAAGGTTAAAAGTAAATTACATGTTAAAATTGTAAGAAAATTTGGAGTTACTGATTCACCCCTCCCCTCTCAGTAACTCAGTTAATTCCTGAATATTTCCAACAATTGGTATCAGAGCATCATTGGTTCTCAAGATAAAGCTTAACTAGCTTGAGCAAAGATCCAGGACAATGGAGGTATTCAAACTGAACAAGGTGATTGAAAATGAAAAGCTAGATCTAGAAATGGCCATAGCTAAACTCAAAGAAGCAAAAGAACATCTTTCCCAATCCCTAAGAAGAAGGAAGGAACTTGTAAATCAGATGAATGATCAGAATTACATTGAAGAAAAGATTGAAGATCTTTTTCCCTCAAATAACTCAGATGAAGCAAACAATGCTGTCAAAGATCTCCTAGAAAAGAATGGGTCTCTGCAGGAAGAAGTGAGAAAATTGAAAAGAGAACAAGAACTACACTCTACAAGATTCTGTGAAATCTTGGAACAAAGAAATAAATTGAAAGATGAATTAGATGGAAGAAACATTGAAGTCCAAAATAAAACCCTTCAGCTAGAAAACCTAATTGATCAGATCTCTCATACAAATGAGGAAATTCTGAATCTAAGATCAGAAATAGAAAGCACAAGAGAAGAACTAAGATCTGAAAAGGAAATCAATCTAAGATTGGTGGATGACCTAAATGCTGAAAAAAAAATCAATGAAGGAATGCTGAAAAGCCAAGAAGACTTGAATCAGCTGTATGAGCGAAATCTTCATAGGCAAAAAGGAAAAGCAGGACTTGGATACAAAGGAGAAGGCGAATCTTCTAAGCAAGGTACTCAAAGAAATCAAAAACCTACTTGTAATCATTGTGGTAAAATAGGACATACTTCAAATAAATGTTGGAATAATGAAAAAGCAGAATTCAATGGAAAATGTTACAACTGCAATCAACCTGGTCACAAAGCAAATGAATGCAGGGAAAAACCTAGATTCAGAGGTAATTGTCACAAGTACAACAAACAAGGTCACAAGGCATCTGAGTGCAGATCCAAGACACTTAATCCAGCAGAACAAATTATGAAAACAATGTTTGGATGGGACTACAACACCTGGTGTAGATGTCATTACTGTGGAGAATATGGACACATTGGCATGAATTGCATAAAACATCATCTAAGGAAAAGAGATACTACCGTAAAATGTTTCAAATGCACTAAACTTGGTCACATAGCCAGAAACTGCATGAATGCTAGTGAAGTTGAAGATGGAAAGAAGAGTGAAGCAACTAAGGTCAGGAAACAGGTGAGACAAAAATGGATTCCTAAAGCTACTGAGCAATCCACTCCAAGTAATGGAATGGATGGCTCTACCGACTCAAACTAAATTTCCAAGAAAGCATTGGAACTGTATTCTCATAGACCAATCTCAAGCAGTTCCAGAACCGAATTAAAAGAAAGATCTAAATCAGCATGCAAGAGGCAGTAAGATCACAGGGAGGTCGGTATCAGTCTTCACCGAGGGAGGTCGGTATCAGTCTTCACCGAGCAAGGTCGGTACCCGTCTTTACCGAGCGAAGTCGGAGCATTATGAATTCCCGAGTTCACCGAGTTGCGAAGTCTTTACCGAGCAATTAATTCTTAGTGGGTGACAGTCTGTCAGAATTCATACCCTAATTTGAAATGAGCATTAATGACAGAGTTGTAAACAAAAAGGCAAGTAATCAAACTCATTCTTCACCACGAATCTTTAGCACTTTGAGAGCAGAAAATTTCAAGAGCAACCCAGCGATTCAATACTTTTGCGAAAAGGAATTTTCTGTGAGCTACCATGGCATCATCCAGCACTTTAGCGAAGAAAGGATCTGATATGTTAGTCCAAGGAGAATGGAAAGCACCAGATTTCAAGATCATGCCCGCAATTGCAGCAGCCCTAGATCTGAACGGAGCTCAATCTCAGATTCCTCCTAAGGTACTGCTTATTAACGATATCCGCAATCATTTTAACTGTTCAATTCATGATATGGGGAACCTAGAACTAGATATTGTGCATGAGGAACTATGTGTGGATGGTAGTCTGAAACCCGAGCATAAACATCTGGAAGATAAAGGTTTAGTTCACATTGCACATCTACCTTGAAACTTTTGAGATAAATGGGTTAGGTACATTCTCAGCCGAGTACATGATGGCAAGATTTGGCTTGAGCAACCTATTGAGATTACAAAGAAGATGATTCATCAAGTCACTGGTCTTCCCATATTGAACAAAGCTAAAACTACCAAAACCCTAGGTCGGACGGAACTAGAGAAGAAAACCCTAGCCGAGTGGGACGGTAGAGGCATGAAAGTTAGCAGCATTACCGATGCTGAACTGAAGTTTGGTACACACATCATTGCCCATAAGATTTACAGTTCTAGTCGACAGAACAGTGTCTCCTGTGAAGCTATTGACCTAGCATACAAAGTGGTCAAGAACAACTTAACATTTGACCTAGCAGACTTATTGTTAAAACAGTTTAACAAAAACATGGAAAGCATTAAAACTTCCAAGAACAATCCATGTAAGTTTGGATCCTTGTTGGTCTGTTTATTCTTCTATGTTCTAAAATTCTTCCCTTCTAAAGGAAAAGTTGTATGGAGAAAAGATGTGCCAGTCCTCTATGAAATAAATGAATACATCTCAGAAATGGGTGAGAATTTTGAAAGCATCATGGATAACTATTTTGAGTCTTTCAAAGAGAAAATGAATGACAGATTCCGGATTCCACAGAAGTTGGTGGAAGATTACAAAGATGACATTTGTTTTATGGTGGATTGTGATAATGTATATATTCAAGCAGTTAAACCAAGGACTGTATATGTAAAACCTCTTCCTTATGAGGTAAATATTGATGAAACCAAGGATATCATTGAAGCTCTTCTTAATCAGCCTGTCAATCCCAAAGCTCCATATTTTGGAACATATGATGAAGCTAAGGTGAGAATTGAACTAAGCATAAAGCTTCCACAGGCGGTAAACAAAGGAAAGAAGAGGATAGCCAAAATGCAAATGATAACCGAGGACAAAGAAGAAAAAGATGAAAAAGAAGAAGAAAAGGATGAGAAAATAGAGGAACCAGAACCTGCAAAGAAGAAAGGAAAAGTTTTCATCACTAAGGCAACTATGCCTCCCACTGCTGTGTTTACAAGAAGAAATACAAGAGGCAAGGCAGACAAGGCAGAAAAGGCAGATAAAGACATAGTATTCAAAAGGCCTCCTCTAAACCTTCAAGAAAAGCTCAAACTCTTTAGAGACGGATCAGGATCTGGAGTAAGTAACATAAAATCCTTAAGATATGAAACCAGATCAGAAGCAGAACAGAAGGAAATAGAAGATGCTGTTATTGAGAAGATGGGACAGTGGAAATACTCTCCTGAAGAAATTGCCCCACAGGTTCCAACAGTTCTATTGAATCCAATAAAAATGAGATGGAGCAATGCAAGGCAAACTGTGATAGACATATTTGATCAAAACCTGAGACAGTTGATGCCGAGCTTGAAAAATGATGAAGTAAAGAAGGCATTAAAAGAAAATGAAAATAAGATGACATTGAAGTTCAATACTTGTTTGATTTTGATCAACAATATTGAATCGGTTGTGAAGGCTGCAAATGCTACATGGAAGAACATTTACCACCTTCACCAACCGAGTATTGAAACAGTAATAATAAAAGATATTGAAGATGACAGTGATGAACAAGAAGAAGACAATGAGGTAGATGATACTGTGAGGATAGCAACAGAAGTCATTGCATCCCTTCCTACCTCTCCAGTGAAAGTTTCTACATCCAGCCCAGAGACACCTTCAAGCATGGTTGTGACAACTTCCACATTTGTCCAATCATCCCTAGCAACATCAGAAGTAGCTATCATTTCTTCTACCGAGCTGCAGTCTCCTGCACCGTCAAGTTTTCCAGCAGTAAGTTTTCCAATTTTTGAATCTTCAAGTGTAAATATTTTAAGTTCTCCAGTAGAAAGTATGCCAGTATCTATAGCCAGCCCTACTTTATCTACTTTCACTACTACCAAAGCATTAAGTACAGATAAGCCTAAGGCTCTACCGAGTATAAAATTTTTGGGTAAAAATATAGTAGAGGATATAGACCTAGATGAAGAGATAGAGATTCCTACATTAGATTTTGCAAATCTATCAGCGGACCAGATGCAAAATATAGGTGAGATCCTCCAAAGGAAAGCAAAACAAAAGAAGCTTAAAGAGGAGAGAGACAAGGAGTATCAAATCATTAAGGATGCTAAGGACATTTTGTCTGATGCATTAGGCATTAAAGTAGACTCCTCCCAGCATGTTTTGTTACAGTTAGCAGAAGCAGTTGAGAAATACAATGAGGATTCATCCGGCACAGAAAAGTTAGTTGAAAGAGCCGAGAAGAGATTCAACAATAAAGTGCTTGAGCACATTGCTCAGCACATAGCTATTAACCAAGTAGAATTGTCTTCAGTTTTGTCTAACATTGAATCTATCTATTCGAATGCTACCTCTCTTTTGGCCAGATTGTGCAATATTGCCGAGTTCACAAAGGATATTAAGGATAAAATGAATAAAACGGATGAGGATATGAAGATTAGCATACAGAAGCTGCAACTTGAACCAAGTTCAAGCTCTGCTCATCACATGAAAATCTCACACCTATCACATATGCAGTCTGATCTACTGAAAGAAGACACAGGGATCCATTCCACACTGCTAGACATCCAACACATGATCCTTCCCATCATGAATACAATGTTTAAGCACATTGAACATTCCAAAACATTGATTCATGAAAATCAGTTCTCTATAGCAGATCACATGATTGAACTCTCTGCAGAAGTCCAAATTGCTATACAAACATGTAAAATTCTGCAAGAAAGTTGGGACAGAACCCTGGCACTAATAATGAAGGTACATTCTGATTTTCTATCAAATTTTGGATTCTCTCTGTAAATAACTTGTATATGCACCTTTGGCATTATCGTCAAAAAGGGGGAGATATGTATAGAAGGAGAGATATGTATAGAAGAAGATTTGTATAGAAACAGTTAGCACATTGAAAGGGGGAGACAATGTATAAAGCCCTATAACAAAGACAAATTTTGAAAAATCAAAATAAGACTCAGCATGATTCATGTATATAAGTTTTGGCCAATAAGTGTTTTTGTCACTAATGCCAAAGGGGGAGATTGTTGGCATTAAGCAGAATTGCCACTAGTGACAACACTTATTTGCATTCTGGGTGCAAACCGAGCAAACAGTGCAAACCGAGCAAACAGTGCAAACCGAGCAAACAGTGCAAACCGAGCAAACAGTGCAAACCGAGCAGATAGTGCAAACCGAGAAAACAGTGCAAACCGAGCAGACAGTGCAAACCGAGCAGACAGTGCAAACCGAGCAAACATTGCAAACCGAGCAAACAGTGCAAACCGAGCAAACAGTGCAAACCGAGCAAACAGTGCAAACCGAGCAGACAGTGCAAACCGAGCAGATAGTGCAAACCGAGGAAGTTAGTACAAACCGAATAGGACAATGTAAACCGAGTAACATCATGTCTACCGAGTCACCAGTATTTACCGAGTTCAAAACCTACCGTGTGATCAGTATGAACCGTGCCTTCACTTCTACCGAGTGCATGACGATGCCGAGTAATGCAGTGGACGCCGAGTATCAGAAAGTCACCGAGTCAGTTTGCAGGAACCGTGTAATCATACTTGGGCTGACTTAGTAGCTCTTATGTTTATTTGTCAAGCCGACTGTGTAATTGTAATTGTAATTAATTGTTTAAGACTTGTATATAAACAATGTTGTAAAAATGAAAAGTATGAATGAAAAAGAATATATGTGAAAAAGAAAGGCAGAGATAAGCGAATTACAGAAGGCTTCAGAAGTATAAGGATCATAAAAGACAAATTCATCACAGAAGGTGATCAGTACATCAGCGAATCTCAATCAGCAATCCAGTTGCAAAGCATGAGATCTACTGTTTCATTCTAACAGGTGAATCAGTACTAAATCCTTTAACCGGGTAGACTTAACAGTCTTTGTAAAATCTCTTTACCGAGTGCATACTTCATTGTATGTTTTGTAAATCCTTTAACAGGGTGGATTTAGCAATCCTTATTGCTCCTAACAGGGCAGATCATCAGAAGTGATCAAATTGTAAGCCTTAACCGGCCAACTTTATTCTGCAGTATTAAAGCTTTGTGGGTTTCATCCCCACCCCAGTTTTACTTTCTTTTGGAAGGTTTCTGGGTAACCAAATCTATGTGTCATTATTGTGAATGCTTTTAAGTTTCATGCTTTCTGTATGCAAAAGGTTAAAAGTAAATTACATGTTAAAATTGTAAGAAAATTTGGAGTTACTGATTCACCCCTCCCCTCTCAGTAACTCGGTTAATTCCTGAATATTTCCAACAGTGATTGCTTATCAGATCTCGTTAGAGTATCAAAAGTCTTCTAATTCCTATTCTCTGAACATCTTAGAATTAGACAGACTTGGGAATCTTGCCAGATATCCATATTCTGAGAAGGTAAAGAAAATCCATAACCTCCCGACATTTCTTTTTCAAACAAACACACATCAAAGTTTTCATTACCCTCTATAGCCCCCAAAGGCCTGCTTTGGATATCTTCTACAAAGGATTCATCAGAGCTCTTAGGTTTGGAATCCTTTAAAACTTCTATGCTACCCCCCATTTTCTGTTCAGTATCTAAGAGAGATGTGTCACATCCTTCATCAGACATGTCCTTCCCTTCCATATTTCATTCTTTCTTCCCATTAATACTAACCCCATTAGATTTTTTTCCAGTTACAGACTTCTTTACCCATATCTTTTTCATTTTTTTCTTTTGGGGTAAATTCTTTGGGCATTGTTTCACCCAATGGCCTATTTTCTTGCAATGAAAACATGCAAAGGGGGTTAATTCATACTCTATCTTCTAGACCCATGATCCAAGTTTGGATTGGAGAGTAATAGATTCTGACATATCCACTCCTTGTTGCACCTCAACACAGATCCTAGCATACATAAGGCACCTTCTAGAGACCATGACAGGATCCATAGATAGGATTTCCCCAAAGACATTAGCAATGCCCTTACAGATGTCTTCCATCCATAAATCTAGAGGCAAGCCCAAAAGAGTCACCCAGACCGATGCCTACATATTTAGATCTTCTTGCATATTCAGATTAGGACACCATTTATGCAAGATCATAGAATGTTTTCCTATCATCCATGGTCCATTACATAGGATATGCCTTAAATCCTCCTCACATGAGAAGGAAAAAGCTAGACTTCCTTTAGGAAGAGCAACCACCTCCACTTGGCCTTTCAAAGCCCATTTCCTTTTAACAAAATCCCTAACCACCTCGATATTAGGATGAGATCCCAAGAATCTCCCCACAAGAGAGTTAGCCATTTGAGAGATATTAACATCTATTATTTGATCCAGAATGGTAATAGAAAAAGTTCCCTCTTCAATATTGGATAAGATTTGCACAGGTGGGAGAGAGGACTTACTCGTTGGTTTAACACCAAAAAGGCCTAACCAACTTTTGATAGATTCTCTAGTTTTCATCCTATTCTGATCGCATGGCACCTTCATGGGTCCCCCTCTCAGGTCCCCTATGCCCAAACCGACATCAAGAATCTTACCTTGAGTCTCATTTGCATCTGTATCCTCCTGTTGACCACCACCCCCCGAGGGACCAGCATCAGATCCACCATTCCCTCTTCTCACCATGTTTGAAATTTGAATTCCTCCTTTCTCGCTTGCTATTCCCCTCGCTCGCTCCATAGGTCCTTCCAAAGGTCGCATGAATTTACTCCCTAATAAAATTTTCTTCTGGTGTACCCTCCAGCATAAAATTTTGACTACTCATTATGAGAGGAATTGTTAGTTGTAATTAGATAAATATAATTTATTAAATCATGATAGGGGAATAATTAGTTTAATGAAATAAATATCATTTATTTAATCGTGAGATAGAACTTGATTTAATTATTACTGAAATGCAATAATTATGAGGAGGGAACATTAATTAAATTTGGTTATTTAATTAATTATAATAAGGTAGGGTATAATTAAATAATATTATTTATTTAATTATATTATAAATGAATAGATGATGAAATAATTATTTAGACGTTCAATAATTAAAGTAATTAATTAAAATCACTTAATTATGGAATTAGGGAGAAATGATGGTTTTGATCTTAGAATATGGTAGAATGACACATATTGTTAAACAATAAATATTATTTACCAATGTAGGATAAATGTTATTAATGTCATTGTGTTAAAGGAATAGGCCATTTTTACATGTCTACATTTTCCCCCTCTTTGATATAATGTTTTTAGGCGTTGTTTCAAAGAATAATAAAAACTATGGCCCACTATGCCCCAATGAGAACAATTTGACGACGAGTTAAATGATGCCCCCCTCGAGAGATTGTTTAAGAAAGAAAGTTATGAATGATCTCTTAAAATAAGATGATGATATCTATGATGTTTAGAAAAGAGTAATTAGTAAGAAGTGAAGAATGTTGGTAGGATATGATGACTGTTTGATGGACATTAGACATAGAGATCATTGATAAGAGTCATGTTTGGTTTCAGGAAGGACCCATCCTGTATAAGACTAGCGACAACGTCTAGTTTCAGGGAAGACATACCTTGTTTAAGACAAGCGACAACATCTAGTTTCAGGAAAGATATATCTTGTATAAGATAAATGATGATGTGTGGTTTCATGAAATAGATATCCTATTTAACATAAATGAGGATTCCTATTTTCAAGAAAGACATATCATGTATAAGACAAATGATGATGGAATGATTGACCAATTGATTTGACCATTTTGGCAAATAGATTGAGTGTGTGATATAAGAGATTTGACTGATTTGATAGAATGTTAGAATTGACTAATAGAATGTGAATGAACCCTTGATTGAAACCCTTACATTATAGTAAATATAGAGCTTAAAATTTTAATAACCATGCTTTTGATTTCCAATTGAATTAAGCTATTTATTTATCATCATTGAACCACTTTATTATAGAAAAAATGGATACTATCCTACCAAGATATGGAATATCTAGGTATAATTATCCTCTTACATTGAAAACATGTATGTTGAAGAGACAAGGAATGTGGGCTGATCCATCTAGGTCAAGCATTTAGAGTCGAGGTATGTATGACATATCACAACTGAAGCATCCATTATAATTTTGCAATTGGACATTGTCTATGGATGTGAAGGCTCTTATCACAAACACCTAAATTACTCTTTTAAGACTTCATGACAAATATTCCACAAATAGAAAAAAGAAAAGAAAAATAATTCATGAGCCATCATGGCATCTCTAAATCACTTGTAGATATCCTTGAGATGCGTAAGAACATGACTTGAAAAAATCAAGACATAATGAGACTAACTTGACTCAACGATTTGTAGTTGTACTGATTATGTGTTTGTGTTTTTGCACTAGTTTGGACCTTGAATTTTTATGTATTGTTGATGCTATCTGATTTCAAGAACAAGGTACCTCGTCTAAGACTGCTCCATCTGATGTTAAGTGTTCCTTCCCTTGTCTAAGACAACGTGATTTTTGACAAAATGCTTTGATGTGGTACCAATTGATAGATAAGATAGTTTGGGCAACATAGCTGAGGACTTGTTAAATAATTTTGATTATTTTGACTAGGTTCCCATGAAGCTCATATGTGTTGTATGTCATCGTTTAATGCCTATTTTTTGAAATGTGAAAGGATTGGTTATATACAAAGGAGATTCATTGCATGATTTTTGCTAGTTTTTTAAATTTTTTTAGTTGTCCTTGGAAAATTCTTTTTGGATCTTTTGTAAATGTTTTTGGAAATTTTAGGATGATTTTGCACTATTTTTCTTGTTTGAAGGACTCTTTTTTTAGAAATTTTTGCTGTGTTTTTTATATTTCTTTAGAAATTGATGAATCATGACATTGGGGTGCCCCTAGTCAGGAGAGAATGGGAATCTTATTGTGGAATGGCCATGATGGACTGACTTAGTGTGAATTATGATAGGATGTGCTCAGATAAAGATAATTAACAAATTTCAAGCCATGATGGTGATGACCATTAATTTAATTATAAGGAATATAGCGGAATGACATGTGATATAAAGTTAGAGACATGATAGATGGTGGAGAATGATCTCTACACATGGCATTGGATTGTCCAATTTTCACCATGGTACTTTCCCAAGGTACCAATGAAGTGGTTTTCACCGTAAGACATATTTAATTGTCTAGTATTTCTATTTTTGTGTCACCAAAGATGCCTAATTGCTAGGTTTTCGCCAAGGTAACTTTTGTTTTTTTTCATTTTTTGTATTTTTGAATTTGGTCTACTCCAAGAGATATGTATAGAGATTATGTAGATGAAAGCTATTGATGGAGTTTGGTAGAGGCTATCCCTCTGATGTGGATATTTGATTTGGTCCAGACCCATATACTATCGTGATGATGTAGGGACCCAACTAGTTTTCTTCAAACTTTCCTGGTTTTTCTTGTTCAACTTGGTTTTTTCTAATTTTCCATTAGAACCAAATCACCCACTTCAAAAGAACATGGTATGAACTTCTTATTGAAACTTATCCTAAGATAGTGTTGATATGCTTGCAAGTGTGTTAGTGCACTTTGTCTTTTTTCATCTAGCAACTCTAGCTCTTGTAGTCATGATACTCAGTATTCCTTATTAAAATGATGTGCTAAAGGGATACTCACTGTGATGGGAGCTCTACCTCTATTGGAAAGATAGCTTTGGTACCGTACACTAGTGAATATAGAGTGGATCCTATGGGGGTATGAAAACTAGTGCAGTATGCCCATAAGATCGGGTTGAGTTGGAGGTGCCAATCCTGACCAACTTCATTGACCGCCTTTTTAAAGATTTTTATGATTCTTTTATTTGTAGCCTCATCCTGGCCATTACCTTTGGGGAAGTAGCATGAAGAATAGCTATGATGGATGTGTAATTTGGCACAAATATCTTTTATATGTTTATTTTTGAAGGGTGAACCATGATCTGTGATAATGGTTTTATGGAACTCTATATCGGCTTATGATATAATTTAAGAGAAACTTGGAAATTTGTTAGTTGGTAGTATAGGTCATTGGAATTCCTTTCACCCACTTTGTAAAATAATCAATGGTTGTGATTATGTACTTATGAATGTTAGAGGATAATGGGTGGATCTTGCCAACGAGGTCAAACCCCCACTGCAAGAAAGGCCATGGTGAAGTAAGTTCCTACAATTCCCGAGTTGGTGCATAAATGAGGTTCCCGTGAATCTAACACTTTTTGCATTTTAAAACAAATGAGAAGGCATCTTTTTCCATAGTGGGCCAATAATACTCAATTTTGAGAAGTTTCTTTTCTAAGGTCAAGCCACTAGAGCGGACACCACAATGCCCTTGTGTACTTCTAATATTGTTGATTTATGAATTTTCTAAGTTGAGACATCGTAAGAGTGTACCATCTAGACTTTATTTGTAAAGTATACTGACAATGATATTGTAATGGGAGGCTTTCCTTATTAAGGTCTTTTTTTGGTTGTGGGATAGTTCTAGGGGGATATTTTGGCTAGTGAGATAGTCATAAATATCTTTGTACCAAGGGGAATTAGGACCAACAATTTCTCACACAACCTCAAACTTTGGGACTTTGAACATAGGGACCATAATTTGTTCGACCATGAATTCACATTGTATCACCTCAGGTGAAATGTCCATCATAGAGCCTACAATAGCCATAGCATCTAATTCCCTATTTCTTATCCTAGGTATTTTCTCAAATGTTATCTTCTCAAAGTGTACCTTGAGGTCTTCCATATCCTTGTACAAAATCAATTTATCATCTTTGGTGTCATAGCTATCGTTGATCTAATTGATAATTAGTTGACAATCCCTATAGATGTATAGTTGTTGGATATCCAATTGGATAGATTTTTTTTTCTTAATGAGAAATTCTTAATATTCTACTACATTGTTGGTGCAATCAAAACTTATCCTGTAAGATCTAGGAATGAAATCTCCTTGAGGAGTTATGAAAACTATGTCGACTCCTAATCCTTTTTGTGTATGAGAGCCATCAAAATATAACTTCCATTGTTTTTTTCTTCTTCTATAGAAAATAACCCTTCATCTTAGAATTCTATCAACATCAGACGAGTAGATGATAGAGGTGGATCTTCTAGTTGGTCTACAATTTCTTGGCCTTTGACTATTTTTCTATTGACATAGTCTATGTCAAACTTGCTTAGTATCATGACCCATTTGGTGAGGTTCCTTGTTAGTGCTTATTTGTTAAGAAGATATTTCAGTGGATCAATCTTAGAAATGAGGATTGTCTTGTGGATCAACATATAATGTCTAAGTATTTGTGAGGAAAAAACTTCAGCCAAACATGTTCTTTCAATAGAAGTGTAATTCAAGTCATAAGCCACAAGTGTTCGAATGATATAGTATATGGCCCTTTATTTTCCTTTTGAGTCATCCTATGCTAGTAATGCCCCCAGTGAGTGTTATGTTATTGATATATATAATAGTAAGGGCTGATTTGGAATTGGTTCTACTAAGACTGGTGCTAATAGCAGGTAGTCTTTTAGTATTTGGAAGGCCTCTTGACAATTCTTGGTCCATTCAAATTTTATGTCTTTATGCAATAGGTACTAGAATGGGTGTCATTTGTCTATATGTTGTGATATAAACCTTCTCACTGATTGTAACCTGCACTGTAAGCTTCTCAAGTTCTCTATATTTTTTTGGAGATGCATTGCAATTATAGCTTGGACCTTTTTAGGGTCGATCTCTATACCTCTCTGGAAGATAATAAATCCCAACAAATTTACTTATGTGACTCCAAAGATACATTTCTTTGGATTTAGCTAGAATTTATACTCTTCAAGTCTATCAAATATTACGGTTAATACTAATAAGTGCATATTTCTCTCTAGGGACATTGCCAATATGTCATTGACATAATCTTCCATGGTGATGTGTATCATGTCATGAAAGATAGTCATCATTTACCTATGATATATAGCTCCAGTATTATTTAGCCCAAATGGAATGACACACCAACAATAGGTGCACCAAGCACAAGTGAATGCCATTTTGTATTGATCTTCAAGTGCAATTTGAATATAGTTATATCCAAAAAAGTCATCCATTAGTGATAGCATCTTATATCCATAAGTGAGATACTATCGTGTAAATATTTGGTAAGGGAAAGTCATCCTTTGGAAATACCAAGTTCAAGTCTCAGAAGTCAATACAGATTTTTATGGTTGTGTGTGTGAATTTTGTACCTAGATGTAGACACAACACTTCAGTAAAACATTAGAGGTTAGCAAAAATCAAAATATGCAAATAAGAACAATATAGCTAACCAGGCAATTTACTACCTTCTAGTAGGTGCGAGTATGGTATTCTTAGATTAGACCGAGATCAGTGACAATGCAACACCTAAACAAAGGATTTAAATGATGAAAGCAATAAAATATGAATGCAAATTAATCTTTTTATTTTTATTTTTGATGCAATAAGATGAGAAAAACTAATAATAAATTAATCTAAATGGATTGAAATGATATGCAAATTAAGCTAACAATGATGTGAAATATGAAACTAGAATGAATTGAAAACAAGATTGATCTCACAAAATGCTGATTCGCAAGAAGCTTGATGATTCCTCTGATGTCAATTTGCCAGAGTAAGTATGCAAATTTTGTGGATGATTTGTAAAGAGCTGAGCCTTGATTTTATAGAAATCTAGGGCTTGAGGGTGCATGGAAAAAGTCATAAATCACTCTTGATAAACTTAGGTTGATTTTTGAGTTAACAAGAAATTAGAAATAGATAACTCATAAAATCATGCAAAATCATGCAAGAACAACTTTTTAACTCAAATCAGAAGTTTAGATCAACTTTGAACTCAAAATAGATGTTGAGTTTCGAAAAGATAACAACTTGAATTGATTTTCTGATTTAAAGTTTAACTGCTCTTTGAATGTGCACAAATAATCATGAATTAATTAAATAAATAAAGTGATTTATCTTCAACTTAATTGATTTTAAATTTAAAAATAACTAATTTGTGGGTTAATCAATTATTTTAATCAAACTTTTTTTCAAAACTATATTATTAAATATTGACAACTTGGATTTAATCAATTAAATAAATATTTAATCAATTATTCGTAGGAGATTTGATTTATTGTCAAAATTAAATAATATAATTAGGAATAAATAGAATTAAATCTAATTAAATAATTAAGTGGTAGAATTAAATTAATTAATTAAATATTCATCATATTCAATTAATCAACTTTAGGATAAATAGGATTCATCGCCAAATAATAATTAAATTAAAGATAATTAGAATAAATAGGAATATTGCTAGGAATATTCCCTGATGCAGAATTTATGATAAAATCAATTAGGATTTCGATAATGTGCAGATGTGCCTTAGGTTAGGACTTCGATGTCAATTTCATTCGAATTGAAGATGTAGGAGGTTAATGAACCTATAGCCCATTTTTGGGGTATTGCATTTTGCCCCTCTTTGAATCACTGTGCAAAGTGTAGTGGTTCAAAGAATAGTCTGTGTTTGATATATATGTATGAAACTGATTTGAAAGATTAACCAATTTCGAGATAGAAATCGATTGAAAGATTTTAATATTCAAGATTTAAGATTTAGGTCCTGAACGACCAAAGATAATGTTAATTATAGCAACAATGAACCGATGATTATGAAAAAGTGCCAAAATGCCTGATTTTGAACCTTATGATTGTGAAGAAGTGAGTGACCAATTCCAGACCTCAATGTCCTTGTATGAATCAAATTGGTATCACATCCTAAACCCATCAGTTATGAAGAAATAAGGAAATGACGCTAATGAACTGATGGTTATGAAAAGCTAATACAGTTTACAAGATAGATTAGGAGACCATATTGATATGGATCTCAATGAATCTGATATGCCCCAAGTGATGAGGACTTTTGATGAGTCAGCAACTAGACATGGTTGTTGTCTTGATTACTAAGAAAGATTTGATTGACAGAATTGAGTTACAAACTTTGAATGATGTGCAATGCCATGCCCCCTTCGGGATTAAAATTGAAATTTGACAAGAAAAGTCAGCGTTTATAGTTTAGAAGTATGTTAATTGATTTGAGAAGTGGTTATACACATCTGGGAATGCGTTCTACATCATTTAGAGGTCCTGGAGACCAAGTTTGACCATGAGTTGACCATGGTTAACCAAGTTGAAATTTTGATAGTTTGATGTAAGATAATCAGTTAAGTTGAATTTTGGATTTCTTTGATGATTGAAGGTTGATTATGCTAGTAGTGAATAATATAAATGATCTCAGATTTTGATTTTGATCCTGAAAAAGGATTCTACTTGCTGCTTCATTGGAGGAACCTTCATGTGAGATTCAGCTCTTATGATATGTTTTTAGCATTTTTGAAGAATCGTTTAAGCATTTAAGTTTAATTCAATAATTTGTGAGATCATGCAATCATGCAAAGTGCAAAATGAAATGCAGAATGAAATGCAAACCTAGGACCTAGGACCTAGTCACTGATCATGTGTCGATTTATTATCATCATTAAACTTTTTAGGTAACCGGATAAATCAATACAATGCCCACTATTTATGAAACCATAGACATATGAATATTGATTTTATTTTCAGAATGTTAGATTAGATATAAACACCAAGGCACAAATGCTAAGATGACTTGAATATCATGTCCATTTTGATATAGCAATTTGTATAAGCATCAAAACATAGATGTCATGATGACCGGAATATGTCTTGCGTATAAACACATCAAATAGTCAAGAGATCATTCTAAATCCAATGTGAATTACCCGTAGTGACCCTTTATTGCTCACATCCTTAGGTAAGATCACATTTCATAATAAGAGAAAGAACTCACTCAAAAAAGACAATAGTTAGATCAAACTTCCTTGAATTTTTTGGGTATCAATGGTTGAGGTACGCATGGCCATCCAATTTGAGATAGAGGCTCTTATAGTCGGACACCATTTCAATCCAGAATTTCCAAAGTTGTTAGATTTTCACATACAAGAAGCAAACAAAGAAAAGATTATGCCCCTAGTCATCACTCTCTAAATCCTGTAAAGGACATCATCGAAGAGCTCGTGGGAACAAAATATGCAAAAATCTCAATGTGAATCAGTAAGCATACAAGAAGATAAAAGCATTTAAAAAGCATAGATTATTTTCAATTTGTGTTTGATGTTTGATTGCGTTGTTGTAGATGCAAAATCCTTTCTGGAGACAAGACAAACAGACAGACTCAGATGAAGCTTCAAAGGACTCTAACTGGATATGATATGTCTAAGATACATTGGAGGCCATAGGATATGACTTTGATTGCCCCCAAGTTTGAACATTGATAGGATATAGATGCTTTAGCTGATTGGTGTACAGATCGACTTATTGAAAATAGGAATGCGTAAGCAAAGCATGAGATATTTACAAACTAAAGCAAGACTAAAAGTTGGGAAAGACCAAGATGGCATTGATAGATGGAGCATTTTGAAACAAGTGGTGCTCGTTTGCCAGGTTTTCACCATCTTGGTAGAGATTCTATTTTTGCTACCAAGGCGCCTGTTTCTAGGTTTTCACCAAGGCACTTTTTCTTTTTCTCATTTTTTTGTATTTTTCATCTTTTCAATTTTTTTGATATTTTTGATATTTTTTACTTTTTTTGTGAATCATCAAGGTGCCCATTGCTAGGTTTTCACCAAGATGTTCATTTTTTTAGGACTTTTTCAGATTTTTAAGATTTTTTCAGGACATTTTACCATAGACTGAATGCCTTAGGCATAGAATTACTTGAAATGGAGAACATTGATTGGTTCTCGGAGCTGTTATCCTTCAGTCATTGAGAGTTGATAGGCTCTAGAGCCAAAAGTAGAAATGATAACAAAGGGACCTAGCTAGTTGGGTTCAAACTTCCCCTTGCGCTCTCTATGTGATTGACTTTTAGGATTTTCTCTCAAGACTAGATCGCCAACCTGAAATTCTTTATGTCTGACTTTCTTGTTGTAACCTCTACACATTCTCTTTTGATATACTCTGAGATGATCATACGCTGCTTGTCTACACTTATCTAGTAGTTCAAGTTCTTGCAACCTAGACACTCTATAGTCATCATCAGTTACTAGACCATGCATTCTAATTCTTAGTGATGGGATTTCAACCTCAATAGGTAGTACTGGTTCAAACCCATAAACTAAAGTGAAAGGTGTAGCCCCAGTGGGCATTCTGATACTTGTTCTATAGGCCCAGAGAGCTGGATTGATCATGAGATGCTAGTCTCTTCCTATTTTATTAACTATATGGTGCAAGATTTTCAATAGATTCTTGTTAGAAGCCTCTGCTTGTCCATTCCCTTGAGGATAGTAGATAGATGACCAATGTTGTGTAATCTTGAATTTGGCACATAAATCATCCAAGTCTTTGTTCTTAAATTGTCCACCATTATCTATGACTATGGAATGTGGAATACCATACCGGCATATGATGTAGTTCAAGATGAACATAGATATTTGTTTTCCAATTGCTTGTGTCAAAGGGACTGCTTCTACCCATTTTGTAAAATAATCTATAGCTATGATTATATGGGTATGTCCATTAGAAGAATGAGGATGTATTGCTCCTATAAGATCAAAGGCCCATTGATGAAAAGGCCATTGTGTAGTGAAGGGAATTAGATCTCTCCCTGGAGCATGAATTAAGTTGCCATGTACTTGGCACTTTTGACAGTTCTTAGCAAACTTGATAGACTCTTTCTCCATTGCCGGCCAATAGTACCCAACCCTAATAAGTTTTTGAGCTAGTGTTAAACCATTTGAGTGTGACCCACATATACCCTCATGGACTTCCTCTAATACATGTTGAGACTCTTCCCATTCTAAACATCTAAGGAGCATACCATCTAGACCTCATTTGTAAAGATCATGACCAATGATGACATACCGAGAGGCATGGTAGATAAGGTATCTCTTTTCATGATGGTTAAAGGTATCAGGAATGACTTGGTCTTTGAGATAGGAGAATATGTTTTTATATTTGGATGAATCATGACCTACAACAGTGCAAATCATGTGGGTTTTAGGGGAGTCATATGCAGGATAAGATAGTACTTCCACTAGGAACTCATAGCGTAGCTCATGTTCAGGCTACTGCAATAAAGTAGATAATGTTGCCATATCATTGACAACCTTATTCTCTATTGTAGGTATTTTCTCAAATGTGATAGATATGAAATACTTCTTTAGATCATCTACCATTCTCTTGTATGGAATGAGATTTTCATCTTTAGTTTGGTACACATCATTGACCTAATGGATTACATGTTATAAGTCTCCATGAATGTGTAATTCTGTTACTCTCCACTCAATTGCCATTTTCATGCCATTAAGAAGGGCTTCATATTCAATAATATTGTTTGTGTAAGGAAACTTGATTCTAAATGTTTTTGGGATTGAGTATCCTTGAGGAGTTATGAACAATATGCCTGCTCTAGATCCATTCTGTGTATAGGAGCCGTCAAAGAATAACTGTCATTCTCTAGAAGAAAGATTCATGATAGAGGAATCTAGGAATTCCATTTGCATTGGTGTATCATCAAAAAAAGGTGTATCTGCTAATTGATTAGCAATAAATTGGCCTTTAATAGCTTTTCTTTCAACATATTCAATGTCAAATTCACTTAAGAGCATTACCCATTTGGCTAATCTACTCGTGAGGGTAGCTTTGCTTAGTAGGTACTTTAGTGGATCAATCTTAGATGCTAAATGTGTAGTATGAGACAACATATAATTTCTCAGTTTTTGTGATGCAAAGACCATAGCTAGAAAAGATTTCTCAATCATTGAATAGTTCTTTTCGTATGCCACCGATCTTATACTGATATATTATATAGCTCTTTCCTTCTTGTTCTCATCATGTTGTGCAAGCAATGCCCCCAGTGATGTATCTGTAGCAAAGACATATAAGATCAAAGGCTTCCCTTGAATGGGAGGCATCAAGATAGGAGGATTTTATAGATATTCTTTATATGATTAAAGTTCTTTTCACATTCCTCACTCCATGCAAAGGTCAAACCTTTATGTAATGTCTTTGTAAAAGGTTGTGATATGTCTACTAGCTGAGATATGAAGCATCAGATAGATTGAACTCTACCTTGCAATGTCCTCATTTGACTGATGTTCTTGGGAGGTTACATCTCCATGATAGTCTTTACTTTAGCTAGATCTACCTCAATTCCTTTTTTTGAAATAATGTAGCCTAAGAGCTTTCCAGAAGTGACACCAAAAGCACACTTCTTAGGATTTAGTCTGATACTAAATTTTTCCATTCTGTCTAGTATCTTGCTCAAGTCATTTAAATGTTCAGCTCTAATCATAGATTTTCCTAAAGTATCATCAACATAATCCTCCATAGTTCATTGCATCATGTCATGAAAAATGGATGTCATATCTCTCTGATATGTAGCACTAGCATTCTTAAGCCCAAATGGCATGACATTCCAATAAAAGGTACCCCATGCACATGTAAAAGCAATTTTCTCTTGATCCTCTGGAGCAATGTTTATTTGATTATATCTAGAAAAACCATCCATTAAAGAATACATCTCAAAGCCCGCAGTCATGTCTACTATCATATCAATGTTAGGTAATGGAAAATCATCCTTAGGGCATGCTTTGTTTACATCTCTAAAATCGGTGCACACTCTTATTGATTTGTCTGGTTTAGAAATAGGTATAATATTAGAGATCCATTATGCATAATCAATAACTTGAATAAATCCACCTTTTAGGAGCTTCTCTAATTTATCTTTTACCAAGAGTGCAACATGTGGATGCATCTTTCTCAATTTTTGCTTAATAGGTTTAACATTTGGAGCTTTAGATAAATGGTGCATTATAAGATCAGGATCCAACCCTGGCATATTTGAATATTTCCATGCAAAGTTGATCTTCTTCTCTATTAGGAATATTGTAAATTTTTTCTTTTCTTCCTCTAATAAAGATTGTGCTACATGGATCAACTATGGTTCTTTTGTTGTTCCCAAATTGATAGATTGAGTGGGCTCAATTAGAACTGGAGATCTGTCCTATAAATGACTTGAAAGGACATCAAATATCTCATCCTTAGGCACCTCAAAGAGGTTTTCACCTTCGGATACATCTTTTATTTTTACTTTTGTAGGTTCTGAGACTGCCACAAAGTGGGTTTCACCCTCAGAACTCCTTTTCTTTTTATTCTTAGTCTTATTTTTCTGACTAAGATACTTGATGTCTAACTCCGTCATGCTAACACTTGATTCACTGATGGAAGTCCTCATAGGCTCAACTTCATTTAGGTAGCAAGAAAGGGCATAGTCATTGGGAAAGGTATAAATACCTTGGTTCAAGTTGGTGGATGTTATGTCAAGAAGGTCAAGGCATTGGATAGTCAAAGTGGTGAAAGATTGGGAAAGAGTGTTTATGGATATGGATCTATCATCATTGGTCCTAACCTGACACTTGAGTTCAAAGGTGATATTACAACTTAAGACATTCAATTCATGAATAGGCTCAATGTCATTGTGGAAATTCACTTCAGCCATCGGTGGATCAGACTCAATAAGTTCATCATTTCACTCTAGACTTATGTTAGGTTGAGGTGCATATTGGTGAATAACATCAACATGCTTTTCTATAATAAGTTCATTTGGTTTTGGAATGACTCCCCATTCATAGTCATTTTATTCCTCTTTTGTTTCTTCATCTAGACCTCTAGGAAATTTGAGAACATGAGTAAAGTCAGGATGAATACCCCAAGAAGGGTTACCCTTGGATTCTGATTTGAATTCATACTCATGGGAATCTATCTCAGAATAACTACCACCTTCCTCTTTTTGATTACCTTCGAGCTTAGCTATTTCTTGTGTTGCAACTATCTCTTGCTCTATAGTAGGTTCTTGTGTTTCTACTACATTAATTCTTTTTATTGGATCATCTTAAGCTTCAAGGAGGTCTTTTATTTCTTTAGGAAAATGCTCATAAGGAATGAGCTCATCAATAGTGTCTAAATCATCACTATCAGATTGTTCTATTATTTTGCCCTTTAGTTGATTTGCTACTGAAGGCTCAATCTATTCTAAAACATGTGGGGAGTTTTTGCTAAGATAGAAAGGTTTCTTCATGTATCATAGACTTGTTGTATTCTTTTTTGCTCAGCCACGATGATCAAGAGGTGATAGAAGACCTTTACCCTATATTCCTAGAGGTCCTTTTCCTTTATATCCTATCTTTGTAATGAATTTGTTCCCTGGGCCATATGACTTAGGTGGGATATTTGATATTTTAGCATCACATTTTTGGACAACTTGAGATTTAGGTTCATCTTTGTATAGCCATGTGAGCACAACTTCATCCTCTTCAAACTCTTGTTTAGATACTTGTTCTGCAACAAAATTTCCTTTATATGCTTCAAGAGGTTCTTTAAATTTAAGCTTGGATTATTTTAGAGTTTGTCCATAAGACTTAGGAGAGATAGGGAGAGATGTCAAAGATAAGACTCGCTCTATAGTATATTCTCCCATACCATTTTCTTTGATTTTAATATCTTTAGCAATGTCTTCCATCTTGGAGGTTGAAGCAACGTCTAGCTGCTTACTGGAAGATTCTCTATTATTGGGAACAAGTTTATCTGCACTCTCTTTCAAGGTATTGCAAGTTGTATATAGATCAGCTGGAATCATCACCTCAACTCCTTCATAAGGAAATTTCAAACACTGATGAAATGCAAAGGGAATGGCTTTCATGTCATGTATCCAGGGTCTTCCTAGGAGGATATTGTAAGCCAAAGGTAGATCAAGAACTTGAAATATAGTATCTCTGATGATAGGACCTGCTTTGATAGGTAGGACAATAGTTCCCTTAGAAGATCTTTCTTGCTCATCATATGCTTTGATAGTTATCTTCTTCCTGGGATCAATGGCCATTTCTAAAAATCCCAATTGTGTAATCAAGTTGAAAGAACAAATGTTTAGGCTAGTGCCTCCATCTATCAACACACGTTTGACACAATGGTTTTGGATCAAGACTTCAATATGCAAAGGCTGGTTATGCGGATGGCTCAAGGAGTTATCATATTCCTCTGAAAAGGAAATGTACTATGGAGATGTAAGATGACCAACCATAGTCTAGAATTTGTCTAAATCAAGGTCATCAGGAACATTGGATCCGAGTAGAGCTTTGTCTAGAATGGCTCTATGAGCTGGAGATATCCGAAGAAACTCAAACATGGAGGTTTTAGCATTTGTGTGCTAGAGTTGTTGGACAATACTGTATGAAGTAAGCCTCATGTCTTTAGGATTTGAAGATTTAGATGTAGCCTTCTGTTTAGAAGCAGATGAAAGATTGAAAGGCACCTTAGGGACATTTGATGAATTTGGTATTTGTCCTTGTAGGTGTGGCTGAGCTTGTGATGGAGTAACTACATTAGCTGATTGATTATCTCTATCTCTTCTTACAATTGTGATGACATTGCAATGCTTAGATAGGCATGGATCAACCAGATTGATAATATCATTGTTTCCTGAGTAGGCATAATTGACTTTAGCACCCATATTAGGTTGAGAAGAAGAATCTTCTTTACCATGTTTAGGAAATGGTTCTATGAATGCTGTATGATTTTTATTGCTCTTATGATTGTCAATTGTGATGTCGCCATTATCAATTTTGTCTTGTATAATGTGCTTCAAGTGAATACAATTATTAGTCTTATGACCTTTATTGAAATGGAATTCATAGAAATCATTCTCTCTCCACCATTTTGGTTTAGGTTCTGGATTAAAGACTTTCATCTCAGGCAAGTAGATGATTTTTTTTTCCAACAGAGTTTTCATGGCTGATTCCAAGGATTCTCTAAGAGGAGTGAATTTGCAATTAGGATTTGTAGCCCAAGGTTTGTAATCAGATGACTTTTTGTTGGACTTTGTGGCTTTGGCTTCAGAAGCTTTGATGTCTTGGGTACCAACAATGAGATTGAAAGCAGGTGCCTTAGATGGGGCATGAATATTATCAACAACGCCATCTGTGACGATGCCTTTATTCTTGTTCCAATTTTTATTCTTGTCCTTAGAACTAGATCCATATTCATACTTGTCTTTTTGAAGTGATATGTCTCCTTTTGCCACAAGTACTTTCTCAATTTTGATCGCATTATCTACCATCTTGTGAAAAGATGTATGATTTTTCATTTGTAAAGGGAAGTTGATTTTTGGAACAAGATTGTTGATGAAGATTTTCAGCTTCTCAATTTCTGGAATAGGTCTAGCATATAGAGAAAATTTCTTCCTCCACCTCTTGAGAAATGTCATGAATGGTTCTCCTAGATATAGTTTCATATTGTAAATGTTGATCACGGTGACTGGATGTTGAATATTGTAGGAGTATTGTTGATATAATAGTTTGATTAACTCCTCAAAATTTTTGATAGTAGGGGGCATTCTAGAGAACCAATGAATGGCTGCTCCTAGAGATCGAGGGAAAATATGCATTAAGTATGTTGGTTCATGCATAAACTCCATAGATTGAGTACAAAATTCTCTGACATGATCTTGAGGGTCAAAGTTTCCATCATACTTATCATATTTAGGCATCTCCACTCTTTTAGGGAATGGCGGCACGAACAAGTCTTTATCAAATGGAAAAGGACATAGAGCCTCCATGGAGAACTCTTTAGGTTCCTTTTCTTTCTCAAGTTTGTTAAGTTTGACTTGCATGGAAAGCATCTATTTCATCATAGCTGTGATAGGAGTTTCTTCCTCATGTGTAATGATATCTTCCACATTAAATTTTGGAGGAAGTTTAGCTCCTTGATGAGCTAACTCTAGAAAGTATGCTTCTCTATCTTCCTTCAAGAAATTTTTTATCATTCTTTTGAATTCATCATCATTTTGATATTGAACAATTTCAGAAGGTGTAGGTTCTCAATCCATACCGTGTTGAGATTGGTGTCCTTGAGACCCATGATGTGTCCCTCTATGAGACATGTTGGGAGTTTTAGGGCTCCCTGGATTAGATTGAGGTGGGGTTTGTTGATTACCTTCGTGAGTTGATGGAGGGGGTACGTAACCAATTTTCAAATGAAAATTGCCAAGACCATCATCTTCGTAAAGACCAGAATTGTAGAGTTGTTCAAGAGTTGGGGCCTGGAGAGTATTCAGAGGTATTGTATGGGATACCTCTCTAGATTTCTTGTGTGACAAAGCTCTGGTTTCCACCATTAACCTTGGGTGAAGTGAAAGAATAAGATGAAGACAACTGAAGAATGAATTGATTCTAGAAGATCAAATGACGCAACCTTGTGAAGATTGAAGTGATTAAAGAATAGATCAGATGTAAATGAAGGATACTATGCCACAGTAGTGTGGGTAGATGCCCAATAGATGGCGGGCATGAGCTCACAACACTTAGCCATTTAGTAAAAAGATTGAATTTTGAAGATAATTTTGACAAGGTTTTGACACAAGATGAAAAAGACTCAAATTGATAAATCAAAAGGCTAAATCAGACTCAAGTGACCACTTTAGGAAAATGAATGTATTCATTATAGGTTCTGCCCTGTTCCTGACATAGTGATTTGTTTGACAGATCTGGAAATAGGTTGTAAAATTGGATTTCTGAAAAATTTGACCAATCTCTGACAACTTTAACTTTGGCTTTGATACAAGTTTTGAAATTCTAGGATGAATTTTGACACTAGAAAGGATTTTTGCTTCAAATTTGCAATTTTTTAGTTTTCAGTACCAGTTTGTTTGCAAATTTTTCTGTCCAATTTTTGAAGATCTGTGTAAAAGTTTCTCTCAAGTAACCAAGAAGATATGAAGAATGCAAAAATAGCAAGCAAGGGAAGCAAGAAATCATTTGAAAACAATGAACAAGGGAAAAAGCAACCTTGTGCATGAACAAGAAATAGTGACTTATTGTGCTAATCCCTAGAAGTGTTAATTGTGTATGTTGCAAAAAGTTTTTCAATAACATGCATATTCCTAGAAAATAAATTTTTTTTGGCCTCACTAGGGTTTGTAGTAATGGTCTGACTCTGCAACTTTTGTGATCTCAAGAGGGAAAACTCCAATCTAGGTGCACTGAGGTTTGGACATAGTCTGAGAAATTAATCAATCAGGAGCTGCTAGGGAGATCTGACAGGCCAGCAATAGACCACACTTGTGAAGATTTCCTCCACAAGGACATTTATATAGCAGGTGCTACTACCATGATGAAAATGGCTATTACCGCTTGAGGTTCTATCCATGTGGTTGACCTAATTAAGGGAATGTCCACTACGGTTAACCTTCTCTAAAGGTGACTCACAAAAGATACCATAGGGGGACTAGATTAGATTCAAGGATTTGGGTTTCTGGTACTATCCAAAAAGGAAGTAGAGCATAATCCCCTAACCTCTTCACTTCACCAAGACAAAGTAGATAGATTAATTTGACATGTTAGGACCAAGATTATCTCACAAAGATCTATGACATCAACTGCTTATGATCTATCAACCTCTCCAGAGAGAGAATGTATCAATCAAAAGTTGAAGACACACGAATCTAGTAGAATGTGAGACTTTCTCAGTACCTTCCCTACCTACAAGGGGATCCTTCGTCAAGAGGAGCTTCACATGAATAAACAAGCGAAAGAATCTCAATCTCTCAAGATCATCCAAAAATAGTGTTCATAGGGCCTATTTACTATGTGTAACAGATATGCAAAAAACAAATCTATGTTCATTTTATAGCCCAAAAATTGAAGTCTAATTTATGAAAGAAGGAAAGCAACTCAAGCTAGACATGTGAGATATTCATTTTATGTCCAAATTGAAATGTTTTCAGATGTATTAGAATACCTGAATTCCCTTGCAATGTGCTTAGTAGATTTTACTTGATTTTTAGCTTTGTTAAGCAATCCTGCACAAGCAAGCCACAAACTCTCCGATAAGAAAACAAGCAAACAAGATATGCAACGTATATTCAACTTATGAAAAACCTAGGGTTAGATATAAAAATCAATTATTAGGAGCAATAATAACCAACAACTAATCCAAATGACAACTCATATCATTCATTGAACCATGTGAAAAATAAGTGCATACCCATCACAAAAATTTATTTTTTGTTGCATTTGACCTAGTCAACAAGATCTAATTTTTTTGATATGATTTTGGCCACAAAAATAGTAATGCAAATTAGAGACCCTTTCTAAAAAATAGAGATCTTTCCAAAAATGTAAAAATTTTAGAAAAATTTCTTCATTTGTACCCTAGAAACCCATTTTACCAAAATAGACAAGTTTTTGTAAATTGACTATTTGAGCTATTATATTGCATCCAAATTTAAAAAACAAAGAATGGACCCCTTGTAGAATTTAAAGAGCTTTCCAAAAATGTAAAATTTTTTGAAACATATGCTGATTTACATTAGAAATTAATTTTTTCTGGAAAATCAAGAAAAAATTAGTAAAAATTCAAAACATGTTAGAAAATTTTGAATGTTTTATTGAAGCTTCCTTGATATGTCTCCAAGTCACAAAAAAAATTTCAGACCAAAAATTCAAGCCGTTTGGGTGATAAAATTAAATCTTTTAAAATTTAAGGTTTTAGCTCAAAAAATAAAATCAACATATTCTATAGGTTTGGTGAAACCTGCATCTAGTAATTTCTTTAGTTTTTCTTTGACTAATAATGAAATCTTGGGATGTATCTTGTTAAGTTTCTATTTGTATGGCTTAGCCCTCAAATTCAGTGGAAAATGGTGAAAAAATAAATCAAGATCTATTCTAGGCATGTCTGAGTGTAACAAAGAAAATTTAATTTGTCAGTCTCTGAATAACTAGATGAATTTATTTTTTTCTTTTTCTATTAATGACTCCACCAAGTGTATCAATATTTGTTCCACCATAGAGCCAATGTTTATTGTTTGAGTTTTCTCTATTAGAAAATATGACCACTCTTTAGTAATGGGGAGTATATCAATCTCTCCATGCTCGAGAGCCTTAGAGAGGTTTTCACCCTTGGATACATCTTTTTTCTTTACATTTTTGCACCAAGTGGGTGCCTTTCAATTTTCACCCAAGATCCTTATGTTTTTTTTATAGTTTTTTTACTAGAGGATTGATATAACTACCCAAAGTATGTTGTTCTATCTAGTTTGATTCTAAAACCTACCTTGTGGTCCCTCATAGATATACTTTGTCTTAGCCCAAATAATTCAACCATAGCTTCATCATTCTCAAAGATGTCTATGATTGGTGGATTTTTTTGTTCCTAATCTATAAGGTCAGGGTAAACCAAGGTTATGCTATCCTTGGTTAGGAAGGAGGAGATGGGAAGTTTTGTTATGGTATTGATGTATGAATTAGTTACTAACTCATGAGTTTTAGATGAGGATGAGGATGAAGGTTCTGATCTATTCCAAAACTCCTCAATCCATGCTTTATGCTCTATAGGTTTATCTTATAAGGATAGTAGGGTGATGGCTTTGTCAAGATGAAGGGTATTTGTGGTACGTGGAGAATCCCACTCATAATTATTAGAGTCTATATCTGAATGGAACTCGTCAAATGTATCAACTTCATTATAAACACAAGCATTAATATCACTAGGTAAAGATATATTTGAGATGCCCACTGCATATGGTATATAACCTAAAACTTGATGCCTTGGGTTTTGACTAAGAGATATAGGGTCCACTATTCCTTGCTCTTTATTTCCTAGGCCTAAATGCCCATTGTACTGCTAATTTTAGACTATGGTATAACCCCTTCCATATTTGTGTATTGGGATTATGTGCTCTGTAGGTTCTTAATCTATATTTAACCAAGAGGATAGATTACCTTCAATGATATCTTCATGTATATATCCCCATCTTAGAAAAACTATGGGTGGATAGACAATTGTTAGCTTTTTCTTCCTCTCTAGTGGTTGCCTTGGTTTTCCATATGACCTGGGTGATATAGGTGACTTTCCTAGACAAAATAAGTCCACATAGGTGTATTCTCCACATCCATTTTCTTGTACTTAGATTTTTAGTTCTGATAATAGTTCTTCTATTGATTTTCCCATATTTGTGGGATCTATACCCTAAGAAGAAGAGATAGTTGACGCCTCTTGATTGTTGGGTACCTTATTTGAAATAGCTCCTTTGTGATTGGTGCAATATAGAAAAGGGTCTCTATCACCAGGTATGGTGATTTTAATTCCATCATGAGGGTATCTCAAAGAATGATGATATGTAGATGATACTTCTTGCATGGAATGGATCCATGGTCTCGCTAGGAGCATGTTGTAACCCAACTCTAGATCTAGTACTTGGAATAAAACATCTTGTGTTGCTAGACCCAATCTGATTGAGAGACTTACGATTCCTTTGGAAGTACTTTGTTCATCATCATAGGATCTTATTATGATCTTCTTGGTGATATCTACACAACTCTCAGAATAGCCCAATGCTTGTATCAATTTTTGGGTACATATATTCAGACCTAATCCATCATCTATCAAGGCTTGTCTAATTTTGTGAAGGTGTATGAAAAATTCTAGATGTAAAGGATAGTCGTGAGATGGATTGTGTTCTAGAATATATTTTTAGTGAAGACCACATTATGTGGAGTGGACAAATACCCTACCATGGCTTGAAACTTGTCAACTTATAGATATTTTGGGATGGCTGACTATTGTAGGGCTATGTCTAAAACTACTTTATGGTCAAGTGAGATACACAACAGTTCATAGAGAGAGATTTATTTTGGAGTCTTTTTCAAATGGTTTTGAAAATTGCACTAACCTGACGGTGGGATAGATGAATTATTAGGTATAATATATTTCAATGTGGCTCCTTGTACTATTATCTTGGTATGAGGGGTGCTAACATCACAACTTTCTTCTAGACCTTGGATGGTGATGGTGTTTATGGTTAAATTTAGATTTGGCTTAGTGTAAGTGAGGTTTTCTTGGTTATTGTTCCTAAGGTAGAGGCCTTACCTTTTTCATGATTCATCAATGGGGTTTGGAAAACCTTATGATCTTGGTTGGTGGTGCCATATTTTGTGACCACTTTGATCTCACCATGGTCAATGAAATCTTGGACAATGTATTTCAGTTGCATACAAATATATGTCTTATGTCCCTTTGTTCTATGATAGTTGTAGTACCCATGATCCCATCATGTTGGTTTTCTAGGACCTTCATAGTATCTTATCTTAGGAAAAGTGATTAAGTGTGATTGTATCAGTTTCTTCAAGATTGTCTCAAGAGGTTTTGCAAGAGGCATAAAATATCATCAAGGAGTAGGGTTCCTTCTTGCATAAATTGGTTGGGTAGTAGTATATTCTTGTTCTATATTTTCCCTAGGAGCTATTTTTTTAACATTGTGAATAATTGATCTGGCCTATTTTTTTGGACATGTGTCGATTGAGTTAATTGGACAGGTGTTGGTGTGTATACTTGTAGGATAGGTTGAGCCAATGTAGCATCTACAATGTCATCATTTGATTTTTTTTTGTTTTTGGATTGGTATTTCGATTTGTCATAGGGTGTTGAATTAATGGTCTCTTTCTTGAGTATTCCATTCAGATGAGTTATCTTTCTAATTTCAACCCTTGCTCTGCTAACTCCTTGAATGACTCAATACACTAGGAGTTAAGTTCACACATTAGGTCTAGTTGATAGTTTTCAATGAACATATGGATCTTTTCTTTAGTTGGCACATGGAAGGATTCCTTGGAGGGAACATTTCTTCAATGTTGTAGGAAAGAGGAAAATCTCTCTCCATTATTTTGCTTAGTGGTGCAAAGATCCATCAATGTTACTTCCATGATAATGTTGTGTGAATAGTGTGATATGATTTTTTTTGCTAGTTCATTTCACATCCTTATCATAGGAGGGAGTCTAGAAAACCAATCCATGGATGTACCAATAATAATACGTGGAAAAAGTCACATAAAAAATGTATAATTGTGAGAAAATTCTGTACAAGTTGTGAAAAACTCTCTTATGTGATCACAAGGATCACCCTTTTCCTTGTTCCTATTAAACTTAGGTGTGACAAAATTGGTTGGAAAATGTGGCATATTTAGTGTCCTATCAAAGGGATAAGGATTATAGTCTATTGTAGTATAAGATCATTTAGAAGCATCTATTTGTAGATTCATGAATTGGTGCTAAAGGGTTTGTCATTGTTGAGCAAGTAGATCAATGGTTGTTGGTGTAGCAGGCTGTTTAAAAGGATATTCAATGAGAAAGTTTTGTACAAAGATCTATTGTAGCAGCATAAGAAGACATAAAATGATTATGTAGTACTGGATAATACTCCAAAAGATGATGTTCCAGTAGTTCCTTATGATCCGCAACAACAACAACAACAAATACCACAAACCCCAGTGAATGTTAGATGGTCAACAAGGCTATGTAGACCTCCCGAAAGATTTTCTCCCTCTTTGTATTCTATTTTATTAACAGATGTTGGTGAACTTGAATGTTATAATGAAGCTGTGCAGGTGGATACAAAGCTTTAGTGGGAGTCTGTAATGATAGATGAAATGGACTCTTTTCTAAAAAATCAAACATGGGATTTATGTAAGTTACCTACAGGTAAAAGGGATTTACAGAATAAATGGGTTTATAGGATAAAATAAGAGGATGGAGGTAAGACAAGATTTAAAGCCAAGTTAGTTGTAAAAGGATTTGCACAGAAAAAGGGTATTGATTTTGATGGAATATTTTCTCCAGTTGTTAAAATGACTTCTATTCATACTATTTTAAGTATCGTGGCTACTGAAGATTTTCATTTAGAGAAGCTTGATATTAAAACAAATTTTCTTCATGGTGATTTGGATGAAGAAATATATATGGTACAACCACAAGGATTTGAGGTGAAGGGTAAGGAGAATCTTGTGTGCAGATTGCAAAAATGTTTATTTGGCTTGAAGCAAGCATGTCGACAATGGTATATTAAATTTGACACTTTTATGAATGAGCATGGATACACTCAGTGTCATTCTGACCATTGTGTTTATTTTAAGAGGTTGAATTACGATAGCTACATTATTTTATGTTTATATGTTGATGATATGCTTGTAGCTGGGTCTAACATGGATCATATTATGGGGTTGAAACAACAATTAGCACAATATTTTTCTATGAAGGATTTGGGGGTAGCAAAACAAATCCTTGGTATGAAAATTTGCATAGATAGGAAAACTTGGAAATTGACTTTATCTTAGGCTGATTATATTGTGAAGGTGTTGCAACATTTCTCTATGGAGAATGCCAAAGATGTGAGCACACCTTTACCTGGTCATTTGAAATTGACTAAGGAGACGTGTCCTAAGACACCAGAAGAGGAGGCTAAAATGTCCAAGGTACCTTATGCTTCAGCTATAGGGAGCTTAATGTATGCTATGGTATATATTAGGCAAGATATTGCACATGTAGTGGGAGTTGTTAGCAGGTATATGAGTCACCCTAGGATTGAGCATTGGAATGTAGTCAAATGGATTCTCAAATATTTGAGAGGTACATCTAGTAAGTGTTTACACTTTGGGGGAACTACTACTGTAGAAGGCTATGTTGACTCAGATTTGGCAGGAGATATAGATAGTAGGCAGAGTACTACAGGCTATGTATTTACTGTTGGTGGAACAAAAGTGAGTTGGATTTCTCAGTTACAAAAGGTGAATGCTTTATCCACTACAAAGGCAGAGTATGTTGCTGCTACAGAGACATCCAAGGAGATGATATGAATTCAATTCTTCATGGAGGAATTGTGACATCCACAGATGGATAATTATCTATTTATAGATAGCCAAAGTGCCATTCATCTTGCAAAGAATTTTTCTTTGCACTCAAAGACAAAACACATCCAATTATGATATCATTTCATTTGACTAGTTTTGGATGATGGGTAGTTAAAGTTGGAAAAGATACATACAGATGATAATCTAGTAGATATGTTTACAAAGGTAGTAACAAGGGAGAATTTGAAATCTTGTATAGCTTTAGTTGGTCTACTAGACTGAAAAGAATAAAGGACATTTGAGTCCAGGGTGATTGGATCTAGTGGGAGCTTCACAGGGTAGCAGTTTAGCTATAGGATCAGTCTCCAAGTGGGAGATTGTTGTTTTATTTTTTGTGTGCAGCTTGATCAATCTCCAAGTGGGAGATTTTTATGTTGTGGTGATTGATTAGGAAAGTAATGAAATGTCTCCAGGAACCCTAACCAGGGTTGGGGGTTGTGCTAGGCACAATGCTGGGGTTTGGGGGCAATAATCCCCAATAGTGGTGGTTTAGGGGTGACAACCCCCGAGAACAAATTTTTTGGGCTCTATTTTTTTTGGCTATTTTTCTGACTACTTTTTTGGCTAATATTTTCCAACTATTTTTCTGGCTGACATGTTGTAACCTATTCTAACTCTAAAGTGGCAATTTTTTTGTATAAAACAGCTTAGGGTTAGGGATTTTAGGTAGAAGGTTTTAGTAGCTTCTTGTGATAGTATTGAGCTGTAATGGATTGCAGATTGTAATCAGGTTGTAATCACTAGATAATAATAATATTGGACTCACTGTTGGTGGACCTAGCCCAGGGATTGGGTGAACCATGTTAAATATTTGTTTCTTGTGTTCTCTTTTGTGTGGTTCATTATAATCTGATATTAGTTAGATTTGTATGTAACTATTATTTCTGTTTTGTTAATCCTAATAGTGGAACATGTTGAGATTATGGGATATATTGAGGTATAAGGATGTACTAAGATGCTAGATTATGTTGAGGTATTAGGATATCCTAAGATGTTGGATTTGGAATGTGCTAAGATTTTGGGTTTTGTTGAGGTAATGATATATGTTGGGGTGTTGGATTATGCTAAGGTACTAGTATATGTTGGGGTGTAGGATTATGATGAGGTATTGGTATATGCTGGGGTGCCATATTATGCATAGGTATTGGTATATGTTGAGATGCTAGATTTGGAATGTATTAAGATGCTGGGTTTTGTTGAGGTATTAGTATATGCTAGGGTGTTGGATTATGTTGAGGTACTAGCATAGGATGGGGTGCCAGATTATGCTAAGGTATTCTAACTCTAAAGTGACAAAACATTTGTATAAAATGGCTTAGGGTTAGGGATTTTAGGTAAAAATTTTTAGTAGCTTCTTGTGATGGTATTGAGTTGTAAGGGATTGTAGATTATAATCAGGTTGTAATCATTGGATAATAATAATATTGGACTCACTGTTAGTGGATGTAGCCCAGGGATTGGGTGAACCATGTTAAATATTTGTGTCTTGTGTTCTCTTCTGTGTGGTTCATTATAATTTGATATTGGTTAGATTTCCATGTAACTATTATTTCTAATTTGTTAATCCCAACTATGGAACATGTTGAGATTATGGGGTATATTGAGGTACAATGATGTACTGAGATGTTGGATTATGTTGAGGTATTAGGATATAATGAGATGTTGGATTTGGAATGTACTAAGATTATAGGTTTTGTTGAGGTACTGATATATTTTGGGTGTTGGATTATGCTAAGGTACTGGTATATGTTGGGGTGTAGGATTATGATGAGGTATTGGTATGTGCTGGGGTGCCATATTATGCATAGGTATTGGTATATGTTGAGATGCTAGATTTGGAATGTATTGAGATGCTAGGTTTTGTTAAGGTATTAGTATATGCTAGGGTGTTAGATTATGTTGAGGTACTAGCATATAATGGGGTACCAGATTATGATGAGGTACTGGTATATTCTTCAGTGCTAGATTATGTTGAGGTACTAGTATATGATGGGGTGCTAGATAATGTTAGGGAACTATTGTAAGATGGGAAGTGTTAGGCCCACTTTCCATCAATTTTTGGATGAAACTAGAAAACATTGTTGAGTAAACTAGATTAGTTGGAGGTGCACCCTGACTGATTTAGGGTTGTCTTGAATTGGAAGAGACACCTGGTGGGGTACCACTAGGAGGCTTTGGTTGAGGCTCTTCCAATAGGGGTAGCCCCTACTCTAGTTGGGGAATTGTACTAGAGGAACTTGCTACCATTATTTGTGAAGTGTTCAATGGATGAGTGAAGGACAATATAGATAGTTCTTCTCTAGTAGTGAGTGTAGTAGATATAGATAAAAAAATTCCAAATAACGGATTGGTGTACTGTATCCCTAAGGTACTAGAATATGTGGTGACCTAGGATCATTTTGTGTGGAACTGGTAGATGGAAGGGCTGAACTAAGTGGTAGGGGTTCCATTGCAGCTACCCAAGCTAGTGGTAAATGTATGTCTTCCACTATGGTGATGTGTCAAACCTAACTGGTAATTTAGCACCTTTTTGTATGAGCACATGAAGGTATTTGTTTGGGTCAGCCTCTATCATGGATTCTAAGATTGATTTAATCTTCTTGTTACATAAACCATCATCAATCTCTTCTTTTGTACATCTGGTTGTTAGTCCTAAGCTCATATTACTGAGAGAGGGGGTGAATCAGTAATCAATAAATTATTCAAGTTTTTAACCTCTTAAAATTTACAACATTTAAAATATTAACTTAATAGAAACAAATGAAAATCATAACCATAAAAACATCCACATATACAAAATTGACATAAAGATTTATCTCATGGAAACCCAATTTGGGAGAAAACCACAGTGGGAATTAGTACCCACTAAATGATGTACTCTTCTCAAGTACACCCTATGAGGAGCTTAACCATGTTAGGAGTTTACAACAACACTATTAGGTGCTACCTAGTTAATGGATTTACCTTAAACCTATTAGGACCTTTACCCTATTAAGAGTAGCCTTGATAGAGGACTTAAGACACAAGCTAATGTACCACCCTGTTAAAGGATTTACAATAAGGACCTCCTAGGATCCACCTGGTTATGGAATTTTAATTGGTGCAATTGTTAGGGAACAATAAAAAGAATGATCTATAGAATATTAGTACCCCTGATTGATCAGATCCATTGAAGTACACAATCTCTTCACAATACACTTAACTCTATCCTAGATTGATTGCAACTCCCACTTTACAACTGCACTTTCCCAACACATGATCAACACACTTAAATTCTAAATTCATCCATTATATATTGAACTATTAAGTCCATCACCTTAATCGAGCCCTAAATATAAAATAGATTTAAACTTCAAATATTCTTCTTAGATCCAATGTTCCATAAACCAAAATTCAATGTAGAAGATAATTTTCCAAGACCGTGTTGGCGTATATAATGAATTACATAGAATTTTGTTTCAAGGGGTCAAACACATTTTGACCAAACAATTGCTTCCCCTAGAATCTTCTCCGCATGCTAGAATCAAACAATGTGATGCCAGATCATCAACTCTAATCATGAAGAAATGTCACTAGATCATGACTAGTTCAACTAATTCCATCACAACCTCAACATCGATCACTGATCAAAGATTTATCAACTGTCACTCAAGAACATAAACACTTTAACATGTTAATAAATCTACCTCTACTCAATGATCACCTATCCTACACACCAGTTACTCAAATTAGTTGTGGTTACAGCCATAGCTTCTATATACTATCAACAACCTTCTCCTATGACTGTGCCACATAACTCATCATAGATTTGATAAACCAATCAAATCACCTATCACTTGTCACTAACTATTCTAACAATTTAATTGATAACCTTCATCTGGTCATAACTTTCTTACTGATCAACATCAACATTAGCATACATGCATTTAACATTCAGAGACATCCTCAAGTCTCTCATAAAAATCACTACAACTGAAAATCATCACAACACCTTGATCAACATGCTTATACTTAGCAACATACAAGGAATACTAGGTGAATACTTGACATTAATGACAACCCAATAATTGATCATCATGCAATAAAATATTTAACATGACAACACTAGAAATAACTTACCATCATTGCATTAGTTATACCAACAATCTCTCCCTTTGGTATTTATGGAAATACTTTTTTCCTCTCTCCAACATGATACATTATGCACAAAATTTTTCAACATCAATAACACTAGAAACAAAAATACGTGCCCACTCATTTCTTACAAAAGTTCTTTAATTACTCCCCCTTTCACTAAACTTATCTCATCTGCACTTCTCTTCTACAAGTTTGAACATTTTCAAACATACATTCTCCCCCTTTGACAATAATTCCAAAGTCACCAAATACACCTGATATCTTCTTTAATGATCCTGACTAATCACAACACATTACTACATAGAGTGCTCCCCCTAAGGAGTAGCCCCACAACATCAATCCAAAATTATAGATATTCATTGGATACACTTGGATTGATGTAACTACATCTTCTTTTAATTAAAATTAGATAGGGGAATGACCCCCAACTTACCACTTAGATACTCACATGTATCCTTAGATAATGGTTTAGTGAAAATATTAGCAACCTGCTCCTTTGTTGACACATAATCCAACCTCACTTCCTTTTCCTATAACTATTCTCTAAGAAAATGATATTTGATAGATACATTCTTAGTCTTATAGTGCATCACTGGCTTCTTTGAAATGTTAATGGAACTTTTATCGTCATAATAGATAATTGCTAGTTCAGTAACCTTTTCTTGAATTCCTTTCAAAATATTCTTTATCCATACTGCCTATGTAAAATTAATTATAGTAGAAACATGTTCAACTTTAGTTGTTGATTGAGATATACAGTTCTACTTCATACTTGTCCAAGATACAAGCCTATCTCCAAGAAAGAATGCACTTCCACTTGTGCTCTTATGATCATCAACACTTCTTGCCCAATCAACATTAGTAAACACATTCAAAGAGAAATCACCTTTATATCTATACTAGAGACCATAGTCTTGAATCCCCTTAAGATATATGAAGATTATCCTCAGTATAACCAAATGTGATTACTTAGGATTAGAATAAAATATGGACACTAATCCAAATACATATGCTATATCTGGTCTGTTGTGCACCACATACTATAACTTATCAATCATGGACCTATAAAGTGTCTCATCCACCTCTTTAGAATCATCTCCCTTTGACAGTTTGGAACTGGTTACCATAGGGGTACCAACTAGTTTTAAGTCTTCTAACCCAAATTTATTCAGTATCTCTTTCATAGTTCACACATTTGGACTGGATGATGTAGATACCATATTTCATTTATTGAATTTGCAATCCAATGAATAATTTAATCTCACCAGTCATATACATTTTGAATTATTTCCTCATCTCATTTGAAAATGATATGCTCATCTCTTCATTTCCACAAAAAAAGATACCATCTACAAATATCTCTGTAATCAACAATGTGACATCTTTTTTAGTCTTCAAATACACATTACTATTATCACTTGTCCTTAGGAAACCAATCTGAATCAGATATGAGTGAAATCTCTCATACCATCCTAGGTGCTTGTTTCAACCCATACAATGATATGTGTAATTTACACACCATGTTATTACCTTTGGAATTATAAAATCCTTCATGTTGTTCATTGTTTACCTCTTCTTCCAAAACACCATTAAAATAAAAGTTGAGTTAACATCCATTTGATATACCTTGAGTCCTTTGTAAGCATCATACACAAGCAATGTCCTTACACCTTCAAGTATGGCCATAGGTGAAAATGTTTCACCATAGTCCAGACCTTCCTCTTGCACATATCCTTTGTACACCAATCTTGCCTTGTTCCTTAACACTTCACCTTTATCATTAATCTTGTTTATGAAAACCCACCGAGTCCTAATCACATTCTTGTCCACCAGTTTGGGTACTAGTGTCTAGGTTTTGTTCTTCTCAATTTGCTCCAATTCTTCTTCCATAGCTTTTAACCAATCTTCTTCTTTCAATGCATATTTTACTATTTTAGGCTCAAATTCAGATAGAAAACATGTACTTTCTCTTTCCTTTCTTCTAGTATTATTTCTGTAACCAATAATTTGATTAGGGGAATGATTCAATTTCACATACCTTGGCAACACTGGTTTAGATCTAGGATTATATTTAGCTTCTTGTATTGGTTCATGGTCATTAATCTATCTCTCCATTGGTTCTTTTGTAGAGTCATGCTCCACCAGTTGTACATATACAAACCCATGATAGTCTTTAGGTTCGTTCTTGCTAGTTTCATCATTCTTCTTAGAAAATTCATGTACTCTTACATTGACACTTTCCATTATCTTATTTGTTCTCTTCTTCAAGCACTTGTAGGTTTTTATATTTTTGGAATATCCTAAGAATGTCCCCTCATTACTTCTTAAGTCAAACTTACCTATATTTTCATCTCTCTTTATATAACATATACTCCCAAATTTTTTGAAATAACTTACACATGGAGATCAGACATACCACAACTCATATGGAGTTTTATTTGTACCTTTCTTCAAATGAACTTTGTTCAATTTTTAAACCGTAGTGCTCATCTCTTCTCTCCAAAATATCTATCCAACACCCTTCTAAATCATTAATGTCCTGGCATAATTAATGATAATCATGTTTCTTCTTTCAATAATCCCATTCTGTTGAGGTGTTATTGGAGCTAACATTGGAGTTGAAATCTGCCTTTTGATTGCTTGTTCCTCACAGTATGAAATAAAATTATGTGAAGTAAAATCACCTCCTATGTCAGATCTAAGACATTTCATGATCTTATCGGTTCTGTCCATTCTAGCTTTGTAGATCTTAAACATGTGAAAATCTTTAGATTTTTCCTTTAGAAACACAATCCACATCATTCTAGAATAATCATCAACAAGAAACATGAAATATATACCACCATTGTAACTCCAAGTTCTCATTGGACCACATAGATTAGTTTGAACTAGATCTAAAATACTTTTAGAAGAATAATTTTTACTGATGAAAATAGAACTAGTTAACTTCCTAAGATGACATTCTTTACACATTGCATTGTCTGGTTTCACTAGGTTAGGAAAACCTCTCACTATCTTCATCTTACTTACTTTGATCAAGTTATCAAAATTTACATGAAGAAACCTCTTATTCCATAACCAACAATCTTCTATCCTAGCAATCAGACAACTCTTAATATTAGAATTCAGATGGAACAATTTACCTTTAGTTTTTTCACTGGTACCAATTGATTCTCTTGATTTTCTAATAATCCTATATATACCTTCATTGAAATCCAATCTATATCATTTTTTATTCAACTAAGAAACACTTAAAAATTTGTATTTCAAACCGTCAACCCAATATACTCATCAAAATTTGTTTTATCATTCAAAGAAATCGATCCTTTACATTTTACCAAACATGGAGCATCATTCCCAAAATTTATTGAGCCACCATCACATTCTTCCATATTCATGAATTGTCTTTTATCACTAATCATGTGATGAGTGCATGTGGTGTCAATAATCCAGTTACCACTATGATTCATGTTAGAAATTATATCTTTCTCACCTTCTTTTGAGGGTTCTTCCTTTACTGCAGCAAATACAATTTCTTATTCATCTCTTCCATTAGATTCTTTATCAGTAACACCTTCCTTAGCTAGGTAGAAATATTTATTTTTCTTATCCTTGAATCTCCTTGGCTTCTCCTTCTTGTCATTTTCAAGGCATCTAGAGGCAATATGACCAATCTTATTAGATGCAAAGAACTTCAATTCAACTTATCCTTATATTTACATTTCCCTCTAGGCAACCTTTTAGAAAATAAAGCTTCCAATTCCTCATGTTCTCTTTCTTCAGACATGATAGATTCATAATCATTAGAGTAATATGTTGAAGAAATGTTAGATATCTCATTTCTTTTCCTAGATGGTGTAAGACTCAATGATGACTTGAAATCATCTTCAACTTTTGGCATATTATTATTGTAATTGCTTAACTCAAATGCAGTTATTTTCCTATCAATGCATCAAGAGTAATGGTAAAATTCCCTAGAGACCTGAGATCTTGTATAGATAAAACCCTACGAGAATATTGAGGTAATAAATTTATCAACACTTTTATTACCATATCCTCATTGGGAAGATTACCACCAACACCTTAGATAACATCAACAACTTATTTTATTCTTTGACTATATTTCTCAATGTTCTCATTTTCTTGCATCCTCATGTCATCATATTTTCCTTTCAAACTATCAACCTTTCCCTTCTGCACATGTGGATCTCCACCATAGATAGTCTTCAATTTCTCCCACATCTCATAAGTAGTATCCAAGTCTTTGACATCAATAAACTCTGCGTTTGAAAGAGTACTAGAAATAGCTTCCATAGTAGCAGTATGTTCTTTCCTGATCCTCAATTGATATGAAATTATGGCTCCTAAAAGAACAATATACTTAGTTACCACATGATCCAAATTCTCAATATTGATCACCCATACCTTTAAGATAGAGCTTCATCTATCCACAATAAATTGATTAGTTCTCTCTTGTGACTTTTGGACCTTCATTTCTCATCATATTCAGATCTTTACCTCAAGCTATTAAGCTTCACCACAAAAAAGGACCAAAATCTCTAATACCAATTGCTAGTCCTAAATCAACCAATTATTCAACTTTTTAACCTCTTAAACTTTACAAAAACATTCACAAGATTAACTAAATAGCAGTATATAAAAATCATAACCATAAGCACATCCACATAACAATAAATATTTGACATAGAGATTTATCTTGTAGAAACCCAATTGGGAGAAAACTATAGTGGGAATTAGTACCCACTAAATGATGTACTCTTCTGAAGTGTGCCCTGTGAGGAGCTTAACCCTATTAGGCATTTACAACAACACTGTTATGTGCTACCTAGTTAAGGGATTTACCTTAGTCCTATTAGGACCTTTACCCTATTAAGAGTAGACTTGTTAGAGGACTTAAGACACAAGATAATATACCACCATGTTAAAGGATTTACATTAAGGACTTGCTAGGATCCACTGGGTTAAGGGATTTTGACTGCTGCAACTATTAGAAAACACTAGAAAGAATGATCTATAGAATAGAAATACCTCTTCTTGATCATATTCACTGAAGCACACAATCTCTTAACAATACATTTAACACTATCCTAGCTTGAACACAACTCCCACTTTACAGCCACACTTTCCCAATACATGATCAACACACTTAACTTCCAACTTTATCCATTATATACTAAACTATTAAGTCCACCGCCTTAATCAAGTCCTAAATATGAAACATATTTGAATTTCAAATATCCCTCTTAGATCCAATGCACAAAAAATCAAAATTCAATGTACAAAACAATTTTGTAAGACTACGTCGACCTATACAATGATTTGCATAGAATTTTGTGTCAAGGGGTCAAACACATTTTGACCAAAGACATGCTTCCTCTAGAATCTTCTCCACATGCTAGAATCAAATAATGTGATGCAAGATCATCACATATAATCATGAAGACACATCATGAGATCATGACTAAGTCAACCAATTCCACTGCAACCTCAATATTGATCACCAATTGAAGATTTATCAACTGTCTCTCAAGAACAAAAACACTTTAACCTATTAATAACTTTGACCTTTCTCATTGATCACCTATCCTACACACCGGTCACTCAAATCAATTATGGTCACCACCATAGCTTCTACATACTATCAACAACCTTCTCCTATGACCAAGCCATATAAATCATCAAAGATTTGACAAACCAATCAAATCACCTATCACCTGTCACTAACTATTCTAGCAGTTGCATTGATTACCTTCCTCCGATCATAACTTTTTACCAGTCAACATAAATAGTAGAGGACATAAATTTAACATTGAAAGACATCCCCAAGTCTCTCATAAGACTCACTATATTTGAAACTCATTGAAACACCTTGATCACCATACTTATACTTAGCAACATACTAGGAACACTAGGTCAATACTTGACATCAATGACAACACATTAATTGATCATCATGAAATCAAATCTTTATCTGACAACACAAAAAATCACTTACCATCACTGCATCAATTATACCAACATTGGATTTGATTTCTATGGGGGTTAGTTAATGTTGTTGTAAAGTATCATCTAGTATTTAATCCTGGTGCAAAAATGTCTTAGGATTGTTGTAGTCTAGTGCCAAGGTTCTTGGTGAAAATTTAATTTCTTGATTGGGATCATGGTCAGGGGTTTGAATGTACTCCATTGTTTCCTTACTCTTCTTTGATCATGTATTTGGCATAAGCTAGTCTATGATGAATGCAAGGCAACTAAGGAAATACAATTATATATTTTTTGGATTTTTTGATATGGGATGACAATGCAAAGTAGGAATCAAATATGATATCTAAGGTGTAAGTATCTTTCCCTAAGAGATATTCTAGAAACTTCAAAGGTAAACCCTCTAAGAAAATACCCAAATGATAATGAGGACTATCTTGAATCAAAAGGTAGGACAAAAGTGATAAATTCTGGTAATAGTGTCCATCTAAGACAAATATTAACCAAAATGAAAAGGTGCTTGTGCTAAGCCCAATAGATAAAGATAGTGTTCATGATGTCAAGATAAAATGCAAGACCATTGTAGGAATGTACTAGAAAATTGCACCCTCTAATTTTAAAAAAATGAATCTAGGAAGTGTAATACTTTAACCCTAAGAAATGAAAGCTATGTTTTTTATATTTTTGGATTTTGGAGACTAATATGATGACTATGTAAAAATTCAATATTCTAATATATGTCTATCTAAGTATGCCAATCACAAGGAACTAGGATGAAATGTTTTTAGGATGTTGTAGGACCAATTGTTTGTAGGATAAATATTGTAGGACAAATGTTGTAGGAAAAATGTCGTAGGATAAATATTGTAGGACAAATGTTGTAGGACCAGTTGTTGTAGGACACATCTTGTAGGACAAATATTGTAGGACCAATTGTTGCAGGACAAATCTTGTAGGAAAATTTTTGTAGGACCAATCTTATAGGATAAATATTGTAGGACCAATTGTTGTAAGAAGAAATTTATGTAGGATAAATCTTGTTGGAAAAATATTGCAGGACCAATCTCAACAAACTCAAAATCAATGTGTAACTACAAGACTAACTCAAAAGAAATGATCTGTGTATATTAAACAACTTTTTCAAGATAAAAGTTTTCACAAAGTTAATCACAATGGAAGCACTATACATGCAGTTTAATCTATGGTCAAATTCGGCTTCATCTGAAATATTATAGGCCCATTTCTTGGGTGTCCATCAAATCACACAACATAATTGGCACACAACTAGAGCTAAAAATCCCTTGAAGGTGCTTGTGCTATCATATTTTTTGGGTATTTTTGTCATGTTAATGATGATCTCTTTCACAACACAATATCCCTAAGATATATATGATGGGAATATTAGGGGGAGATTATTTTTTAGCCTCCCCTTGAACTATAACAAGACAAATATTCAAAGGTAAACTAGGTTGCCTCTAATTAACAAGTTGTATTAAGTTGTATGGAGCCCCCCCAATCAATTTGTATGCATGTGACTTAGTTAACAACCTAGTTGACCATGTTGGTTGTCTAGGGATACTTCACTCGATCCAGAATATCATCAACACACCTCACCCAAGCTTGAGGAGATAAGAATAGAGTTTTCTCACAATCTTTTTTATATATCAACCAAAAGGATTTTCTGGTTTGAGGTCATCCTTTGTAATGGGTTAAGTGAACCCTCTAGAATGACCTCTCTAAAATTGAAAAAGGTTTCTAATATAACACATTGTGCAAGTGGATTTTTATATTTTCAATAATATTTATATGCTTTTGTATCATCTTAAAATGGAAGCACTTCCATGTTAAGAGCATTTATCCCTCCGAGTAAGTGGTTTGGGGTCATGTCAAGAACCTTGATTGGGTCTTTTCATATCTAGCTATTTCCCTCTATTCTGCTTCTCTCTCCTTATTTCTAACCTCATTTCTGTAGACTTTCTTTGAGAATCTGAAGATCTTGACTTTCTAGGTCAAGGACAACCTGAAGGGTCAAGGAGGACCTAGTCCCTGACCTAGGTCAGTGATGACCTTGTCCCTGACCTAAGGTAGAGACTACCTCATCCCTAACCCCAGGTCCAATTTTTAAATTTTGGAAGTTTCGGGATGTCAGGTTTTCAAAAGTTTTATTTTCCCGCTTTTGAGTCAGTTGTTTCAGATTTTGGAATGGTAAATCCTTAAATTGAATTTAATCTACATCCATTTCTAAGGGTTAAGATTAATTGGGATTTAATTCTCCAATGTCAGCCTTCTCTAGGGGTTTGTGCCCTAGATCACTTAAAAAAGAAGCCTTCCTCTCTCATTTTCACATCCATTCACCAAGCAACTTGATGATCAAGAGCTCTCATGGAGATATTCAAAAGCCATCGAGTTCTCTCTCAAGAAAGATCATGAAATCATCCATTCAAGTCTTCTTATCCATTCAAGTTCTCCATTGAAGATCAAGGATTCAAGAATTCAAGTCTTTGAAGGGATTTGGTTCAAGCATAAAAGATTCATCATTCAAAAACTTAGATCTAGCCATCATGGTGGTGTGATCTTCCTTCAAGATCCTTTGTTCATCTTCAAAATCCATTCATTCTTCTCTCAAGGTGGATTCCAAGCATGCAATCATGGAGGTTTTGATTTACATTTGTTAATGTTATGTTCAAGCTTTCATATCAATATACTTGTTTACATTTGAAATATAATTGTATATCTATTGAATATCATAGCTTCATTGTTAGATCTACTTCTACTACTTTCTTGCATTCTTTATTTCAATTTCATTATTAAGGTTGATTCCAAACTGGGGTTTGACCAAGGCAAACCCCTCATCCAAGAAACAAAACCATTTTTCTTGTAGGTACAGGTCCAGGACAATAAATTGAAGTGCAGATCTAGATACCCTTTTCAGTGAACTTCTGAGATCCACAAACAGAATTTCTATGGGGGCTCTAAGGGGTAGGATCCTACCCCAGGGTAAGACCTTGCCTCACTATCTAGGTCAAGGATGACTTGACCTCAGAAGGATAAATTTTTTTTGGGTTTTCTCTGTCTCGACATTTCCAATCTAGAATAGGTTGCAGAATTTCCTGAAACTGTGCACAGACATCAGAAAACCGTGATTTCTTCATCAGCCTTCTTTAGAGATAAGTATTTTCATTTCATTTAATTTTTATGTCCATGACATTTTTCATCATACACCCTATCTATTCACATTTCTCTATCCATCCATACATAATTTCTACCCATAGTGGTGAACAACGATAATCATATTATCATTCACTATTTCACATCATTCAACTTCCTTTCTGCTACACCATTATGTTGAGGTGTATAGGGAATGGTAAGCTCATTTTTAACACCAAAAGATTTCAAAAATTGGTGGACCAAGTGGGAAGATAGGTGGGAGAAAATTTGAATTTCAAACATGGCGATGGCAGAATCCATGATATTTTATAGGCTAGATTCTCTGGCTCTCTATTGGACCCTAGTAGTAGGTCAATTAGGATGGGGAATGTTCAAAAAAAATCTTAGAAGGAGAGAATGATACCAAGGATGGGGACCCATGTGATAGAGGCAAGCTCCCCCTTCCAGGAGGAATTAAAATACCATTGGTACCATAGAAGGAGAAGAAATGGTCTTCCCTGTTTGGAGTGAAACCCTCTAGGAAATTATGTCATGTAGGAGTGAGAAATTTATTTGATCCTACTAAGGGGGTCTATGCAATATCGATCTCTAACTCTCTCATTGACATCTCTATGGTTGAGATGGATCTTACCTTGGCTAGCTGATTTGTGGGTTCTAGACCAAAAATTGACATTGTTAGGAGCTTTATTAGGAGAAAATGGGTGCTCAAAGGTTAGGTGGATATTGTTTCTTTGCCTAAGGGTTTTTTAATTTTGTTTTTAATAATGAGGATAATTTTTATAAAGCTTTATGCCGTGGTATGTGGATGATGAGAAAGTCATCTTTGGTTCTTAAAAAATGGGATCCCAACTTGGAGCTGAATGATTCCCTTTTTGACTTTGTTCCTATTTGGGTATATCTTCCTAGCCTCCCCTTGGAATATTGGAATGAAAGTGTGTTCAAGGGTATGGAAGAATATTTTGGTGAACTTCTTTCTATTGATCCAATGATGTCATCTAGAACTATAATGGTGTATGCTCCATTTTTAATCAAAACCTACTAGTTCATGGATCTTCCCCTGTCCATTGACTTTGTTTTAAAACTAGGTAAATGGGTCTAGGCCATTGAGTATAAATCTCTACCCTTTTCATGTTTCTCTTGTAAAAAGTCAGGCCATTGGGCTAAGGACTTCCCTTCTAAGAAGACTAGGGATTTCAAGAAGCCAATCAAACATAAAAACAATAAACTAAACAAGGATCCTAAAAATAATAAAAAATAGAAAGTGGAGTAGAGAGTCAAATAACCTAATGGGGATTTGAACTATGGAGAAGGATTAAGGGATTGTAGGGAGGAGATTGAGCCCAAAGAAGGTATTAGGACCCCTAAGCCTGGAGAAGATATGGTGGATTCAAAAGCTCTAGTTATTTACTAGAAAATTCCATACTCCCCTAATGTGGCTGAAAATAGGATAAGCCCAAGCCAAGTGTTGTTATTAGGTGGGGGTGAGTCAAGAGTTGAAACAATCCTAGGGTCTAGTGGGAGACTTCATGTGAATATTTTGGAAGATTCTCAGGGATGAAATGTTTTAAATGGTGAAAATCATCTTTTACAGTCCTAAGAATTCCACATTGAAGAGGGTTACATCATTCCAAAAATGATCATGACTCCTAAATGGAGTGAACCATCAGTAAATATTAATGTTATGAAGGAGGAGACTTCCTAGTATATAGTTCAAAAGAAGAATATAAAAGGTAATGATCTAACTTAGACATGAATTGTAACTAGAAGCAAGTCTAGGAAGGTAGATGTGGGAAACAAAAACAATAAATTGGATAGACCCTCCATTAAGGCTACCAAAGAGAATGAAAGAAAGAAAGAAATTATAGATAGTAAACAATCATCCATCTGGGAACCCTTTTCCCTTGGTGAAGTATAAGGATTGTTTCTTGGAATATAAGAGCCCTCAATGTGCCTCACAAACAAGATGTGCTTTTTAATTTATTCATAGATTAGAGACCAAACATTGTGCTCATTTAGGAAACTAAAATGTCCATTGAGAAATTAGCAAATATCAAGATTTTTTAAAATGGTGGTGTTGTAGGAACTAGTTGGATTGGTGCCTTTGGTGGTACAACGGTCTTTTGGAACCAAAATACTTTATATGGGGTTGTGTATGGCTCAGACAATAAGATCTTGGTGCATTTCCATAATTATAAGGATGATTTCTCCTGGGTTATCACTAACAACTATGCCCCCAAAACTAAAAGTTCTAGGGCCAAATTATGGAATAAACTAGCTCATTATAGGGATCTATTCTCTAATAGCTGCTAGCTCATAACAAAAGATTTCAATACTCCTTTGAAAGAGGATGAAAACCATTGAGGGCTTCAGTCACAATTAGATGGGTGTCTGAACCTTATGGAGTTCATCAATTCCCAAGCTCTAATGGATGTTGATCTTCAAGGCATTAATTACACTTGGTCCAATAGAAGAGTGGGTAATGAATTAATTCAAGTTTGTCTTGATAGAGATCTGATTTCTTATGAATGACTTTCTAGGTATTTTTTCTCCCTCTCTACAATTATTAAGATAGGTTCTGATCACTACCCTATTTCTTTTTTAGCGGATCCTATTAATTGTAAAAGGAACTTTCCTTTTAGATTTGAAAAAATGTGGTTGTCTCATCCCTCCCTTGAACAATGCATTAGAGACTGGTGGAACATAGACATTAAAGGCTCTACAATGTTTAGAGTGGCCAATAAACTTAGACAAGTTAAGAGAAAAGTTAGGAGCTGGAACAAAGAGATCTTTGGGGATATCTTCCAGATGAAAGATTCTATTCAAATTGACCTGAAGGAAATATAGGATAAAATCCAGTAGGTGGGTTTATCTATGGATTTAAGGGATAAGGAATCTAACATCCTGACTAAATATCATGATATTATTGCTCAGGAGGAATTTTTTTGGTAGAAAAGATCCAAAGCTCTCTGGCTAGTGGCTAGAGACAAGAATACTAAATACTTCCACATGACCACTCTTAAGGACATGAAAACTAGCGGAATCAACAAGCTTACTTCAGATCGTGGTACCTTGACCAAAGATGATGACATTAGATTTGAATCAACTAGGTTCTTTTCTTCCCTTCTGACCTTTGATTTAAATATTGATCCTTTGGAGCATGAGAAACTTATCGGCTCTATCCCCTCTATTCTGAATAAGGACCATAAAAAAACCCTGTCTTATGTTCCTTCTATCAAGGAAATTTGGAATGTGGTTTTTTAATTTGAGAGGGAAAAGGCCCTTGGGCTTGATGGGTTTTCGGTGTTCCCTTTTCAGAAGTTTTGGCCCATTGTGGAAAAAGATATTTGTGATGATTTTAAATAATTTTTTTGCTCCAAGAATCTTTTCAAGGAGATTAATGCTACTTTTGTTATCCTTATTCTGAAAGTTCATGGGGATGACTCTCTGGATAAATTTAGATCTATCATTCTTTGCAACTCCTTTTATAAAATTATTTCAAAGTCCTTACTTCTAGGATGCTGGCTATTCTTCCCACGATTATCTCTCCTCAACAAAATAGTTTTGTCCCTGGTAGATAGATTCTCGATTCTATTATAGCATTCCATGAGAACATTCACTCATTGGTTATAGCCAAAAGATAGGGCTTTATGTTGAAACTTGATCTAGCCAAGGCTTATGGCATGGTGGATTGGGGGTTTTTGTGGGAGATTCTTAAGGCCTTTGGTTTTGGTGACAAGGTGATTCAACTATGTAGTTAGCTCTTTGGTTTTGTGTCATCGGCTATGATTGTTAATAGCTCCCCCTCACATTTCTTTAAATCCTCGAGGGTTCTAAGGCAAGGAGATCCCATTTATCCTATTCTTTTCATAATTCTAGTAGAGGGTTTGGGAAGGTTTATTAATAAATTTGTGGAGGAAGGTAAACTTCAGGGCCTAAGACCAACTTCTAATGGTCTTATTTTCTCTCATGAGCAGTTGGGAGTCGAGGAGAGGAAATGTATTCCCCTCCTTTCCTAGGAAAAGGTTTGTAGGCCCAAATGGTTGGGAGGATTGGGTATCATACCTTTTAAGGTTATCAATAAGGATCTTCTAGCCAAATAGATTTGGAGAGTCTTTGGAGAAGATAGGGAGTGGAGTAAATTTGGAAGAACAAATATTTATACTCTTAGCATTTTGAAGATGAATTTTTTGACCCTTTTTTTGGTGGAGGGTTCTTACATTTGGAATTTTGTCCACTTCTCTAAAGATTGGGATACTTCAAGAAGAAGATGGAAACTAGGTGATGGCAAGAAGATAAGATTCTAGGAAGATAGATGGTTGTTGAATATTCCCCTAGCTGATTACTCCTCTTTCAAGGTGTGGAAAGATCAAGTCTCTACTTCCTTTGGTGTTTGGGTGTTCAAGTAATGGAAGGTTTTTGAATGGGTCCTTTCTAGTTTGGCCACCCCTTTACTATCTATTGATACACTTTTATCTTCTATGGCAATATCTACTAATTACAAGGATTCCCTTATTTGGGGTGAAAACTCAAGTGGAGAGTTCTCTATGGCCTCTATCATTTCTTTACACTTCATTGATGGGAAATGACCTTTTTGGGCTAAGGCCTGGCTGAAAAAGTATTTTCCTAAAGTTAATATTTTTTACTAGCTTGCCCTTGAAAAAAAAGTTCTTACCCTGGACAACCTTCATAGAAGGGGGTTCTCTTTCCCTAACAAATGTTGTCTCTATTGTAGGAATGCAAAATTGGTGCTTCATTTTTTTCTCCTTTGTAATTTCTCCCAGCAAGTTTGGGCCTTGTTTCTTATGAAATGGGATATTGCTAGATTTTCCAAAACTCTCTAGAAGATTTCTTCTCTCAATGGAAATGTCCAAGCTCTAATAAAAATACCATTGAGATTTGGAATCTCTCAGTTCCTTATATCTTCTGGCATATTTGGAAGGAAAGAAACAACATAATTTTTAGAGATAAAGCCTCTTCCCCAGTTCTGATTGCTAACAAATCAACATAGGGCTTTTTGAATCTCTCAACTATTTTGACTTGAATGGCCAAAGGGCTCAATTGGACTTTGAGAAAAAATGGAAGATATCCTTTCACCCTCACAAAACCCTTAACCCTAGGGAAGGTCTTGTTTGGTTGTCACCCCCTCTTGGATGGATCAAGGTTAACTTTGATGGAGCTTCCAAGGGTAATCGAGGGAAGGCTAGTTTTTGGGGAATTGTTTAGAATTTTGCTGGTTGTTTCCTAGCTACAGTGGCTGGTCCTTTGTGTGAGTAATCTATTCATTATGCCGAAGCAATGGGGGATTGGAAAGCTCTTTCAATTGTAAAAGATTTGAATTCTGATAATTTATGGTTAGAAGGGGACTCAATGAACATAATAAATTGTCATAATGGGTCTTATAAGTCATCTTGGACTATTGATACTATGATTAAAAATCTCATGACATCGTAAATTCATTTAAATATGTGGTCATTAAGCATGCTTACCATGAAATTAATGCTTTCATGGACATGCTTGCTAATTATGGGGTTAATTGTAATAAATTATTATTCAGAGAGGGGAAAATTTATTGCCCTAAGATATATTTTCCATTGTATGATATGAAAGGACTATGATGAAGTTTGGAAACATTACCAATAATGACTAATTTGATTACTTGTAATTATTACCCTAATTATGGCATGGTCACATACCTTTGTGGAGGTGATATGCATTTGTATAATGTTAACTCACACATTTTTTGGGTGTTTGACATTGTGTCAAATTGGGATTTTCTATTCTTTCAAAGCTATTTCTTTGAGGTTTCCTATGTTACAATTAGTGCTGAGAAAATAGGAGGGGATTTATGTAGGGAAGAACCTGACGCTTATAGAAAATGGGAAGATGAACCCAAGGTTTGGAAGAAATTGTTGAAAGGAAAGATTATGCCTTTCATGGAGCGCCTAAAAGGATATGGTAAGGTCAGAGCTAAGATGGTTACTCATAAAAAATTTGAGCAGTGGGAGAAGGGCCATTTCTCTTTTAATGGGAGTAGGTTCAAGCTCATGACTGAAGTCATTTCCACCATTACTAGTATGTCGCATACTGGGTTGAGCTTCTATCATGATATGAATATTTCAGATGAGGCTATGGAAACCTTCCCTACGGATGATGAAGAATGTGAGCTATTGGGTAAGCCAGTTTTTGGATACTTTGATATCACAAAAATCAAAGAGATGTAGAAGTTGGTTCTCACCATCATCATGGAGTATGTTACAATTGAAGGGAGGTTTATGAGAGCCCAAACTTACCATTTTGTTCTCCTGAATCACTTTAGACACAAGAAGAGGATTTCTCTACCCTACTACCTTTTCTACTCATTGACGGAAAATCTCAAGAAACATACAAACAAGGTAATTTCCTCTATTCTTCACAATAGTCTTATTCTGCTTATCTATGAGCACTGTAAAATTCTAGAGATGAACAAAAATAAGAAGTTTCTCTTTTCACTCATTATTGGACATAAAAGTTTCCTAGTGGGGAAGGGGAAAGCTTAGGTCATTTTGACCAAATACTAGCAAAAAATGTGAAAATTGATAAGGAAATTGAGAGGGATGATGCTAAGGGCATAAATACTACTTAGGAGGGGGATGAAAGTGGGGATGAAGTTAGAGAAAGGGAAAAAGAAGAAAAGGGTGAGATCTCAGAGTATAAGAAGGGTGAGGAGAATGGTGAAGAGCATGATAAGAGGGGCATTGATAAGGGTCAGGATATGGAGTATAGTGAAGGCACTGAGCTGGAAATTGGTATCCAAGTGAATCTTAGTGGTGATAAGATGGAGGATGTTTAGAATAGGGCACTTAGTGCCAAGCATGGATCTCTAAATCTATTTAAAGAGGATGAGGATTAGAAAAATAAGGCCTCAGGACTAAATGAGGCTAAGGATTCTCCCTCCCATCTTGTTGCTGGCAATTTGGGTGAAGGGTTTTTTACATTGAGCCTGATTTGGTTAGCTACAAGGACTCTAAAAAGCATGACAACCCACTATTGTGGAAGGGATCCCCTACCTCGATGGATCTAAATTTGGAGTACCTTGACATTTTTGATGACTCTAAAATCTAGCTGGCTATTTCTATTTCAAAAGATTCTCTGAAGTATGATAGCTGGGTCTTCCAACAAATTAAGAGTTTAGCAGCCACAAATCATATTATTAAAGAAATGATTAAAAAGCTAGATGATGAAGGAAACAATAGAAAGGGAAATTTAGACAACTTAGATAAAAAGGTCACTGAGCTAGCCAAAAAGGTGACAAAGTTGAAACGATGAGGAAAACCCTCATGGTTTACTGGGAGGGCTTGGTGATCTCAGCCAAAAAATTAGATGCCCTAGCTAGCTATCTTGAAGGGAACGGTCCCTCAAAAGCCATTGTAGATCCAGAGAAGGATTATGATGATAAAGATACAATACCTCCTAGTTCAAGAAAGCGTACTAGGGAGAGCTTGAGGAAGAAGGAAACTTTTGTTTCTAATGATGTCTTAGTTCTTGGAGAGACAGTTAAGAAGATGGGTGAGATAGGTGAAGAGGTAGGAGAAATTATCAAGAATATGATTTAGGTGGTGCTTATTTTTTTTGTCTTGGGATGGGTTTGGTTGAGGGTTGTGCTGGCTCTGTTCGAGGGAGCTACTGGCTTTTCTACTGGGCATTTGTGGTTTTTGTTGTCTAGTTTGTTTTGGGTTATTTAATGCTTTATCTTTAGTTTTGTTGTAAAGGGTTGCAGGGTCCCTTCAAAACCCAATTATTCTTTAATCCAAAACAAATTGTGCAATTGGACTAAGAACTCCAAACACTAGGTTAGTTGTATTAACCACCAGTAGTCAAATGTGAATTGAGCTATCATCCAAAGCACATGAGTTCAATTTTAAGCCCAAACTAGATGAGATTTTTTTTGTCCAATTTAAATGCACCAAAGTCCAAATGTATTTTTCCTTGTTTGATTCTATTTCACCAATCTCAAATGTTCTTTTCCTTGTTCAATTTTTAACTACACGTCAATTTTAAGCAATAAAATGAAGTATGAGTTTGTGATGTTTGATCATGCGTTGTTAATTTTGAAATACCAAAATGAAAGATGAATTGATTTTAGATTAACAAGATCAAAACCCACTTCCAAGCCACATGCTAAAAAAGTTAGTACCAAAAAATCCTAGCAATAAGTTTTGGAATTCTGTGATAGAAATAAGGTTAATGTTGTGACAAAAATAAGGTTAATGTTGCGACAATTAAATTTTGTAGAAATTCTCCATACTTTGTCCAGATCGGTGTCAATAAATCCTTCTTCTTTGACTTCTACCTCTAATTTTTTGATTTGTTGTATCTTAGTTGGTATCTTGTTCTATTTTATCTCTCTTTCTCTTCTTCTTTGCTCTATAGGTTCTTGAATCTTGACTTTTTTGTATTTTGATGGCCAAGTGCATTACATCAAGTGCATATTTTCAACAATAAAAATGTGTCATTTTACAATAGAGAATAATATTTTAGACAAGAGAGAAAAAAATCTTATTTTGTAGTTTCAAAACAATCTTTTTGATAAAACGATTATCACCTGCACCTGCACACCAAAAGAAAAGTTTTCAATATATATATATATATATATATGTGTGTGTGTGTGTGTGTGTGTGTATGTATATATTTGAAAAAATTTCTCATCAAGATTAAAATCAAAGAGAATAGATCACATTTATAATTTCAAGACCTTTCCAAAAATGTAACTTTTTCAAAAAGAAATATTGATTTACATCTAGAAATAATTTTTTATGAAATCTCATAAAATAATTATGAAAAATAATTTTTTAAAGAAAAATCTGAAATTCAGAGTGTCACTTCCTTATGTCAAAAAAAACTTGCTAAAAATAATTCAAAGCATAATTATTTATCTTGTGCCCTAGGGATCGATTTTATCAAAACAAACTAGTTTTAATAGATCTATTTGTTTTTGCAAATATTTTTTATCAAAATTAAAATCTCAGAGAATAGACCCCCTTTAGAGTTTTAAGAGATTTCCAAAAATATAATTTTTTAAAGAAATATGTTGATTTGTGTCTAGAATAATTTTTTTATGAAATATCATAAAAAAATTATTAAAAAAATAAAAAAAATTATGAATTTTGGACTCTAGCTTCTTTATATCAATGCAAACCTTCAAAAATAATTTCATAAAAAAATTCCAAGTGGTTTGAAAGATATGACCAAATTTCACATCGAACCCACCATTTGTAATTGGGTAATAGGGGATCAATAGAAACCTGCAATAACATTTAAAGTCTCAACCACAAAGAAAAGAAATTGTTAGATAAATTATTATTCCCAATATTCAAGAAAGGAGGTAAGACAAATAATAAGCATAATCAATCAAACATTATGAAATCAATCCAAAACATGAATATGCAAACCATAAAATCCTTCCTTGGAGTTCACCTTCTCATGCAATGTGGGCCCTTAGAATTGAGCTCAAGATTGTGCCAACATAAGAATTCAAAGAAATTTTGGTTATTTTTAAAAATATGAGAAAAAACTCTTTATTTATAAGATTTTAGGGGTTTCAACCAAGGATCTATAATTGAAGGGCCGATTGACTATGATTAAGGAGTTGAACTCAGAGTGAGTGAGAGTTCAACTAAGTTGATTTCTTGGTTTAACATGATTGATTGATCTGCCAGAAAATAGATTGGAGAGATGAATTGAATGGACTGGTGAGATAAAAGAATATATCAATGAGTTAACTGATTGCATGGATGAGTTAATTGATTGCATGGATGAGTCAACTTATTGCATGGAAGACTTAACTTATTGTTGAGGGAGGAATTAACAATGTGGATTGAATAGTTAGGAGAGGGAATTATGGAGTGAAGAGATGTGATTGAAAATACAACTCAAAGTGAGTGTGAGTTAGGATTTAGGAGGATACTTATGATTTCAATAAATAAAATATTATTTATTTTCACATGTGGAGATATTTTATAAATAAATAATTACTTATTTATTTATGAGAGGAATTGTTAGTTGTAATTAAATAAATATAATTTATTTAATCATGAGATATAATTTGATTTAATTATTATCGAAATGCAATAATTAGGAGGGAACATTAATTAAATTTGGTTATTTAATTATTTATAACAAGATAGGGTATAATTAAATAATGTTATTTATTTAATTATATTATAGATGAATAGATGATGAAATAATTTTTTAGACATTCAATAATTAAAGTAATTAATTAAAATCACTTAATTATGGAATTAGGGAGCAATGATGATTTTGATCTTATAATATGTTAGAATGACACATATTGTTTAAATAATAAAGATTATTTACCATTTTAGGAGGAATGTTAGTAATGTCATCATGTTAAAGCAATAGGTCATTTTTACATGTCTACAACAGGTATACATTAAAATTAGAGGAGAGGTTGATGAGAAAGTAAATAATAAATTCTAAGATCTAGGGAGGATTTACAATTGAGAAGGAGCAAGTGAGAAACAATAAAGAAAATAAATTTGAAGAAGAATTCAATCCCAAATGGAGAAAATAAGTGGACCAAGGAAAAAAAGATAAGGTGATTCTAGCAATAGGACATTATGATAAAAATAGAGGGTTTTTCTACAAGTGCTTCCTGTGTGGAGGGCCTGGTCTCCATGCATTTGAGTGTTCCTAAATTTGGGAAGGTAGCCAAAAGATTGCAATAAGAAACCACTTGGAACAAGAGGATTATGATGCATCCACAAAAGATGAAGACCCTGAAGAAAGAAATTCTCTCATGATGAGGAGAGTGTTGGTGAATCCCAAGGTGATTAAGGAGGAACAATCCCAAAAAATGAGTATCTTCCATACTATGTGCAAGGTTGGAGGTAAGTGTTGCAAGATTATTATGGATAGTGGTAGTATGGATAACCTATTTTCTAAGGAGATAGTAGATAATATAGTTTTTATGAGGAGTAAGCATCCTTGTCCAAATAAATTTTCTTGGTTATGAAGGGAGCATATGATGTCTATCAATGATTAGTGTTTGGTTAGTTTTCACATTGGCTCTTTTAAAGATGAAGTATTGTACGATGTCATTCCTATGAGTGCATGTCACATATTTTTAGGTAGGACATGATGATATGACATGATAAGGATGAAAGGAAGAAAAGGTGTGTGTAAACACTTCCTACCCTAGTCTTGAGAGGATGGTTATGCAAATCTCAACTTAAATATTGAAAAGATCTCAAGAAATGCACATAAAGCATAATCAAAATGACAATGAACACATAACATAGTGATTACCATGGGGAAACCCTTGTGGGAGAAAAACCCCACCCTCCAAAACCCGCACAATGTATTACCAAATCAAGATGACTACAATACACTTGCAATGCAAGTTCTTACAAGAGCGCATCACAACAACTCAAACTCGGAGAGACTCCTTCTAGCATCCAGTCTTGCAAAAAAAAATCAATGATCAAACACCTCCCCAAGCCCTCTTGTTATAGTGATTTTACAACCTGGAAACCACTTGTGGCTTTACAAAACCATGGCTTAACCACCATGCCACATGTTGCGCATTTTTGACATTTACATTTCCAAGATGGAAAAATAACTAGGTTAAAATAGAATTTTTGTCCAAAACTTTGTCCCCTACTTTAGACTCTCATAAAATTCACAAAATGAGTCATTAAGGCTCTAAAATTGACCAACCTATGTTCTACTATGGACAAGACTCATTTTTGACAACTCATTAACCATTTTCCAATGTATAGATATGTGGAAAACTACCAACAAAAATATTGGACTTATTTGAAACAAAAACTGCAAGGTTGAGACACATGTTTCTCAACATTCTCCCACTTGTTGAACACCTTGCAAGAGTTAGGGGATCCAAAAAATCATGGACTTAATTGCTAAGGGCCGAGATGCCCATAGACTCTAAATGCCATCTGAACTTCTCTGTGCTCATGGGCTTAGTTAGTGCATCAGAAACGTTCACCAAAGTTTCTACCTTCTCCAGCTTCACCTTGCCATCCTCAACCATATCTCTCACAAAATAATATTGTACATCAATGTGCTTGGTCTTGGCATGAAAAGTAGGGTTCTTTGCTAGGCAGATTGCACTTTGATGGTCATTGTAAATTATCATTGCACCCTGTTTGAAATCTATATCTAAACACAATCTCTTTAGCCAGATATTGGCTTCCTTACAAGCATGAGTAGCTACCATATACTCTACCTTAGTTGTGGACAAAGCGACCATAGTCTATCACTTTCTCATCCAACTAATTGCACCACCTAATAATGTAAACACATATGCACTGGTGGATCTTCTTCTATCAACATCACCAGCCCAGTTTGAATCCACATAGCCTTGAATATCTAAGGAATGCTCATTTCCATTTCTATGAAAACATATCAAGTACTTTGAAGTACCCCACAAATATCTAAAAAACTCTTTTTACTACATCCCAATGTGTTCTTCCTAGATTAGACATATAACAGAAAAGAACTCCCACTGCTTGGGCAATGTCTGGTCTTGTACAGACCATAGCATACACCAAAATTCCAACATCACTCTGATATGGTACTTGACTCATCTCTTCCATCTCCAAAAGGGATGTAGGACACTGTGAACTAGAAAGTTTTGTTCCCATTGTAATAGGAACACTCAATGGTCTAGAATCCTACATATTGAATCTTTTTAGAATAGTACCAACATACTTGCTCTGGTCTAGCCAAAGTTTTCTATTTTGTCTATCACTTATAATCTCCATTCCCAAAATGTGTCTTGCTACACCAAGATCTTTCATTTAAAAATTTATCAAGAGTTGAGATTTTAACTCTACAATCAAACCTTTTCCTTTGCCAATAAACATGTCATCAACATACAAGGCAATAACCAGTAAATGATCACCATCAGATTTGAAATATATACAATGATCATATTTATATTGCACAAATCCCAAACTCAACACATATGTATCAAACTTCTGGCACCACATCCTAGGACTCTATTTTAAACCATAAAATGATTTATTCAACTTACAGACCAAATGACTTTTACCTTTCACCACATAGTGCTCTGGCTGTGTCATATAAATTTCTTCCTCCAAATCTCCATGAAGGAAAGCTATTTTCACATCCATTTTCTCAATCTCTAGATCATAAGCTGCTGCAATAGAAAGCAAAAATTTAATGGATGCCATTTTGGCTACTAGAGAAAAAATCTCACCATAATCTACTCCCTCAACCTGCGAGTAACCTTTTGCAACCAAACATGCTTTATACTTCTCAATGTTTCCATTTGAACTCATCTTCTTCTTGAACACCCATTTACAACCAACAAGCTTTCATCCTTCAAGCAATGGTACAAGGTCCCACATTTCATTCCTCGTAAGAGCTGACATTTCTTCATCCATGGCTATTTTCCAGGACTCTGAATCATTCATACCAAGAGCCTCTTCTATAGATCTTAGTTCATCAATATTAGCATTTAATGCAAATATGCATCTCCAATCATTAGGAGAATACCCATACCTTTCAGGTGGTTTCCTTTGTCTAATAGACCTTCGAACAAGATCTAGTTCAAGTTCTACTTCAGCTTCAAGTACCTCTTCTTCCTCTAATGATTAAGAACTTGTAGAGCTCTCATCGAATTCTTGTCTTTCTAAAGGCGTCGATTCAAATTTCTTTAATGTAGCAGGGCAGGTAGTTGAATCACATCTTTCTTTTCTTCTATTTTTTTGGCTGCACTGTAATAGAAGGCTTAGTTTCTCTAAAAATAAAACTTCTTGAATAAAATACCTTTTGTTTAATAGGATTCCAAAGCTTGTATACTTTCACACTATAACTGTATCCGATGAAAATACATTTAACAACTTTGTTGTCCAATTTTGTCTGCCTCTCCTTTGGCACATGAGCATATGCTTTGCAACCAAACACTCTCAAATGTCTAGGTGAAGGCTTGTGGCCCGACCACACTTCCATTAGCATCTTATCAACAAGAGATGATGTAGGAGACCTATTTATCAGGTAGCAAGCAGTGGCTATAACTTCAGCCTAGAACTTTTGTTCTAGTCCAGCACCACTCAGCATACTCCTAGCCTTCTCCATCAAGGTCCTATTCATTCTTTCTACAACTCCATACTTCTGTGGAGAATACGAAGTTGTCTTCTCTCTTTTAATACCACAATCTTTACAAAATGTGCCAAAATCATTGGAGAAAAATTCACCACCATTATTAGTTCTCAAACATTTTATTTTCTTTCCAATCTGCAACTCAACCATTGCTTTAAACTCTTTGAAATGACTGAAAACTTTAGCTTTACTCCTAAGGAAATAAACCCATGTTCTTCTACTAAAATCATCAATGAAAGAAACATAATAAACTGATCTACCAATAGAAGGAACATCAACTAGATCAAATACATCTAAATGGATTAGATCCAAAATACATGAGGACTTATGATAACTCAAGTAAAACTGAATGTGGTTTTTCTTACCATAGATACAATGCTCACAAAAATCAAATTCAAGATTGCAATCATTTAACCCATCAACAAGGTTCTTATTTTTCAAGGTCCATAGACCCTTCTCACCTATGTGGTTGAGTCTCTAGTGCCATAACATGGTCTTCTCTATAGGAAACTTTGATTTAGTAGACAGAGCACCCTTGGGTACCCAAAAACCATGACCATCTATTGAAAGAGAAACCCTCTCCTTTTCCAATTGAGTAGTCTTTTTCATAATCTTATTAGAAGTACTATTTCACTCAACTGTGCATGCATCAAGTTGGTACAGTGTACCCAATTTGCTTCCTCTTTCTATCACCATAGCACCTCTCACCATTTTCACACCTACTTCATAAATCTGTACATGCATGTAGAAACTGAGAAATACAGATTCAACTTCCAAGACCGATCTGCATGCAAGATACATGTTACAAAGAATGAAGCAAAATATGGAAAAAGCTAAAACCCTTCTGTGCTCAAAATGTGAGAGCTAAAATGTATTTAGCATCATGAAAAATAATTACAAGAGTTCAACCTATAAGGTGAATGAAAACCCTAAAAGGAAAAAGCTAGGTTGCACAATATAATTAATATAAAATATTAATTATATGCACCTAAGGGACAACTTAAGTAAACTAGAGTAATAGACAACTTAATTAATTAAATCAAAGTGATCTAATTAATAAGTGAATAGATAATTACTCTAACACCACCCCTTAAGCGAAGCTCAGGAGGTAAGCTAACCTAGCGCAACTATGAAAGAAGGAAATGGGTCTTGACAACAAGGCCAGATCAGGTACCAAATATAAGGAAATCTTTGTAAACTGGAGACAAAGGAGAAAACCCAGCGGGAAAAACTCCTCTCAAAAAAGAGATATAAAAACAAGCAAAGGACCAAAAAAATGACTTTAAGAGACTCTCTCAAAGCCATAAGTACAATGCGTGCTGCCAACCTCCCCATGAGAGAGGATCAAGGCTCAAAAGCCCCCCCAGAATAAAAGAACCCCTGGATCAATGAACAAACCACCATGACTCCAATACAAAGGAGTGAAAAGTAGTGAACACTAAAGAGGTAACCTCGAAAGATGAGGTGTCACTGGAAGGCCGAGCTGATGCTTAAAGGAGTAGACACGAGAATCCTGAAAGGGAATCCCTAATGTAGGTGGTATGATAGGTGCACTGACACTATCAGGAGAGAGGAGATGAATGTCCTCTATAGAATCCTCAACAATTGCATCTGGTGGCTCGTTGAATGGAGTTGGAGGGTCTAGAAGTGCTAGAGAAGAGTCTTGCTAAAGAGAGGAAACCTCAACAAGATGTGGTGAGGCAATCACAGAAGTGGTCTCAGGAACAAAATAGAGGTTCAAGTGACCTGCCTGCCCCACATGATGCTCTCATGTAAGAGGAGAGCAGTGCTCTGGTAATGGAGATGGTGGACCAAAGTGTGAGTTGGTGTAGAGACAGGTGGAATGATCAACTATCCCTGTAGCAACAATGCCTCCTGTCACACTATCCCGGATGAAGACTGAATCTATTGTGAACTCAACTATCTTCCCTGACCCACTAAGTGTAATCTGATAAATTGAGAGAAGGTTTGTAGATAGAGATGGAACATATAATACATTAGTAAATGTGCCATCTTGAATGCTTACATAACCTTTCCCACAAACTATCATAACAGTGTTATTCCCCATGAGAATGTGAGGAATAGGAGAAGCCTCAATAGAAGAGAAGATCTCTGGAGAAGATGCCATATGATGAGAAGCACCTGAATCTAGTATCCAAGGGACCTATGAAGGGGATGCAATGGAAGCCCTTAATGCATGACCCTATCCAAAATCCTATCCAGATGTTGAAGATGAGGCAACACACTGAAAAGTAGACCCCTTTGAGGTAGAAGAGGATGGAGATGAAATAGTTCTCTTCTAAAGAAGAGCTTGCAAATCTGCAATCTATTTCTCATAGCCATCAAATCTCTTTTGAAAACAATGTGACTCATCATGAGGCCCCTTCTAACAATAGGAACATGTAGGGCTCTTAGTCTTCTATTTCTCCTTCTTAGAAGAAGATGGTGGGATAGTAGAGTGCTGAGAAGAGGAATCAGATATCTGCTTCGGCTTCTACTTCTGTGTATCCTGAGGTGTCTTGGCAAGCAATACCTATGATTGTGAACCTATAAGTGAATCCATCTGATTGAGCTTGGACTACTCACAAGTCAACTTGTCACAGAAGGTCTCAAAAGATGGCATAACATGTCATGCACCTAGTGCATCCATAGTGGAGTAGAAGGTAGAAGTGAAAATCTGATAAGGGCCGCAAAGCTTTGAGAGTATCAGAAAGATACACTCATTATCTGACTTCATCTTTCTAGCAACCTGTAAAATAGAACGAAGAGACTTGAACTTTATCAAGAAGTCCTCAATGTTGGTGAATGATCTAGGTACCAAGGAGGTTAACTTTTCATCTATCTGGAGAACCCTGAACTAATTCATTGTGCCAAATAAGGTGGAAAACTTGTTCCACATATCCTTGGGTGTGGTCAAATCATCTAGGTGGAACAACAACCCATCTAAAATATTCATTGGAATGAGGCCCATTGCCTCATCCATCCTATTTCTCTGCATAAGAGCCTCATAAGGTTGTTGTAGAATTGGATGAGCCTCATTGAGGCATGACCATAACCCTTTTGTCATAAGCAATCTGGTCATCTATCCTTTCCAAGTGTGATAGTTGTGAGGTGTAAGGCAGGTGATAGAAGAGTCTGCCATTGAGAGAAAGTAGATAGAAGTAGAAGGGTCTCTTTGAATAAATGACAAAAAGAGAATTTGCACCCCCCACAAAATATTATACTATCTCCCGTACACTTCAAATAAGTATGTAAGCACAAAAAAACAAGGAAAAAACCTGATTTCCAGATGTAGAGAAGAAAAAATAAAGCCTCCACTTTGACACCAAAAATAACTCATCAAATGGCAAAAATAGGAAATGAAACCTACATGAGAGCGACGGGCTTGGAAAGACCTTTCTGACAATATATCATATGTCAAATTTTGAGTCCGTATGAGCCTTGTAGGACCAAAAAGGCACAGGTACCCCCAAAATGCAAGCTCCCTAGAAAAAACTAGGCCCGACAAATATTTTAATAGTTGTATGGCCATCATGGGACATCTGGCCGATGGGCGATGGTTGGTGGGTGGCGACACCAGTGGAGGTGGCGGTCGAGTGGCGCAGCGGTGGTGGCGCGGTGGCACGACAGGGTCTGGCGGTGGCACGGTGGTAGGAGGGTGGCGGTGTGGTGGCATGCTTTGAATTTAATAGGCAGCATTGAAAATGAGCACCTTTTTTTATTTTTTAAAGAAAAAAATGATTTTTTTCTTCTTTTTCGTGCTCGTACGACCCTGATAGACCACAAAATTTCTCCCAAATGCCCCGGAGGCCAAATATGTCAAGTTTTATATGAAAATAGGGGTTTTTGGGCCTTCCAAACACAACCGTGAGGTTAGTTTTTGCCCAAAGTGCTAAAAAAAATGAGACCCCCCAGATCCAATATAAAAAATAGTAGAAAGAATGCTTGATCCATAGCTTAAAAAAAAATCGAACAAGTAGCAGCAGAATGGCTTTGATACCATGTAGAAACTGAGAAATACATATTCAACTTCCAAGACCGATCTGCATGCAAGATACCTGTTACAAAGAACGAAGCAAAAGATGGAAAAAGTTAAAACCCTTTGTGCTTAAAATGTGAGAGCTAAAATGTATTCAACATCATGAAAAATAATTACAAGAGTTTAACCTATAAGGTGAACGAAAACCCTAAAAGGAAAAAGCTAGGTTGTGCAATATAATTAATATAAAATATTAATTATATGTACCTAAGAGACAACTTAAGTAAACTAGAGTAATAGACAACTTAATTAATTAAATCAAAGTGATCTAATTAATAAGTGAATAGATAATTACTCTAACAATGCACATCCACATCTATTAGCTTGCTAATAGATAACAAATTCCTTGCTAGTCCCGGGATAAGCAAGACACCATCAAAACTTCTAATTCTACCATCAAAAAATTTCACATGAATACTTCCATGACCAACAATAGCAATAACTAAGTTATCACCCAAATACACCTTACCACCATCAAAATTTTCATACTTACTAAACTAGTTTCTATTAGCAGTCATGTGGAAAGATGCACCTAAGTCTATCAACCATGTATTGTCACCTACATGAGTGGCCAAGGATGTGATAAAAGCATCTCCATCTTCCTTCTCGGATGCAGAATCAGAATCTTGCTTCTTCTTCTTCTTCTTTTTCTTCTCCTCTTTGCAGTCCTTTCAGAAGTGTCCATGTTTGCCACAATTCCAGCAGATTGTCTTGGACTTACCAAGAGATTTTGATCTCCCCTTATTCTTGGACTTAGAATGGCCATGATGCTTTTCATTCTTGCCTCTTTCTTTTGGTCTTCCTCAAACACTAGTCAAAGCCTCTTTGGAATTCAGAGACACCTTCCTTCTCATCTCTCTTGGAAAGTAGAGAACCAACAACATCCTCCATCTTCAAGACAATTGAAGTGCTCTATATGACCATGACAAGGCTATCCCATGAGTTTGGCAAAGAACATAGCAAGATTTGGCATCTTTCTTCTTCATCCATTAGCACCCATACTGAGGTCAACTGAGTCACCAACATGTTAAAGCTTTCCAGATGCTCAAAAATTTGTCCACCTTCCATTCTCAAAGAATACAATTTCTTCCTTAAGAAAATCTTGTTCACAAGTGATTTTGCTTGATAGATCTCACTTAGCTTCTTCCAAAGCTTCTTTGTAGTAGATTCTTCATGAACATTTATCAAAATAGAGTCTGCAAGATAGAATTTGATGAGACCTTTAGCTTTTCTATCAGCCACATCATACTGTGCGGCTAAAGTCAGATCTGCAGGCCTCTTCTTATTCTCATCAATCGCATCCCATAGATCCTTATCAATCAACTGATCTTAAATCTTCAGCTTCTACATCTCAAAGTTTGTGCCAGAAAACTTCTCTACATTAATCCTCCCTGACATGCTTGCCATCTTTTCAATCCTACAATATAGAAATGAAATACTTTGCACAAGCTCCCACTCAAACTTTGATTAGCTCAAAAAACCCTGTACCCAACAAATAGAACCAAAATTGGTCAGGCTTTGATACCACTTGAAATGAAGCAAAGGTGTGCGAAAATAATTCCTATACTAATCTTGAGAGGATGGTTATGCAAATCGCAACTTAAATATCACAAAGATCTCAAGAAATGCACATAAAGCATAATCAAAATAACAATGAATACATAACACAGTGATTATTGTGTGGAAACCCTTCTAGGAGAAAAACCCCACCCTCCAAAACCACACAATGTATTACCAAATCAAGATGATTACAATACACTTCCAATACAAGTTCTTACAAGAGTGCATCACCACGACTCAAACTCAGAGGGACTCCTTTTAGCATCCAGTCTTGCAAACAAAACTCAATGACCAAACACCTCCCCAAGCCCTCCTTTTATAGTGATTTTAAAACTTGGAAACCAATTGTGGTTTTACAAAACCATGGGCTTAACCACCATGCCACATGTTGCCCATTTTTGACATTTACATTTCCAAGATGGAAAAATAACCAGGTTAAAATAGCATTTTCATCCAAAAATTTGTCCCCTACTTTAGACTCTCTCATAAAAGTCACAAAATGAGTCATTAAGGATCTAAAACTGACCCACCTATATTCTACTATGGACAAGACTCATTTTTGATAACTCATTAACCATTTTCCAATGCATAGACATGTGGAAAAATACCAACAAAAATATTAGACTTATTTGAAACAAAAACTACAAGGTTGAGACACATGTTTCTCAACAAAGGATGACATCTATAATGTTAGGGAGAATGTGTACACAGTTTGACTATATGGACAAAGGTATGTATTGAACACCATGAAGGAGGAGAAGACAACAAAAGAATGTAGCTCTATTATTTGTTGTAGTGTGGTGTTGGAAACTTAAATTGGTATTTCATAAGAGAACAATAACCCCCAAGAATCCTTCCATAGACACATTTCATAACTACTTTCCACAGGTCATCACCAAGCTTTTGTATTTGATAAAGTAGGGAGAGACCTTTACAAATGTTGAATCTACAGGAAATTTTTATTTAAAATATCACCATGTGTATCTATTATTAATTTCATCACCACCCTTGAGGCATCCCAAAACCATTACTATCCTGAATTCATTAGTCATATAGCTTATTCATAGGAAAATATCCTCATAAGGGAAACATCATGTAATCTCCTTTGATTACATTTGTTTCCATGTGAAAGGTTACATTATATCACATGAGGTGGACTATTTTACACTAATAGGAAAAACTACAAAAATAAGAGAATTGTACGAAAGAGATCATTGGAGAAATTCAGTGGATCAATACACAAGTTACCTTGATAAAAGTTTTATCACGAGGTAATGAGTGATACTCTAAATGAAGAAATAAAATATGTAGCAGAAGGTTGCCAGAGAACCATATCCCATCAATGTAAGAATCTTATGATAGTTCAAATGGATATGGTACCCTTGAAATGTTCTTTATGATATATTATCAGCATAGGTTTCACCAAAGATTTACATCAGGGAAACAACAACTATCAAAAGAAGAAATAAATATAGGTTTGATTTCATAAGTGACTATGATACTATATATTTCATCCATATCAAAGGAACTTTCTATCTATTTCATTGATGAAGAAGCTAGAACAAAGGATAAGAAAATCATAAGTCATTGAAAATAGATTTGGGAATTTATCTTGACAATGATGAATAAAAAAACACTGGGTCATGTATCAACATAGGTCCCACTGATCTTACGTGTCATTTGAGAAATAATAACTATCAAAGTGAGAGACAAAGATTGGTTGGATTACACAACTTACTCTGATAATACTTACTAAAGTCATATCAAGGAGACATTCCATTTATTTCAATGATGAATGAGCCAAAACAAATGGAGGGTACCTTTACCATCATTCATTGCCAAAATTCCTAGTGATATGATATATCACCATGATAATTCATTAAATAAAAATACATCGGCAAAAACTCCATCAATGATTCTCATCAGGGAAACTATAACCATCAAAGTGGAGGAAAATTATTGTGTTGATCATGGGAGTAACCTTGATGATAACTTTACACTTCTATCAGAGGGATAATGATAGGTTTCTCTGAAATATAAACTATGAAGGAGTAAACACATCGAAGAAATTCTCATCACCAGGATAACTTTTAATAATCTATCTGATATTGTATGTTATGTTGATGCAATCATTGAACACTACAATTGAAGGAAAAATCACTATATCCTAATGATGAAACATATCAGAGAAACACAAGATATCATAATGATTTTTCAAAGTCTTCCTGAAAGGCCAAGTTACTGTGATGATGGACTAGAGTAGTGAACAAAAAATTCATCAAGGAAACATTATATTTTATTCTTTGATGGGGTAATAAAGAAAAAGAAAAGGGAAAAAGCATCTAGGGAAGCATATGAGATCGATGAAAGTTACCCTGATAGAGTAAAGGGAGTTCAAAAGGAACTATAGATCAAAGAGATATTTAAATAGGCTCACTGATATGATAAATTAACTTATAAAAGTGGTGCCAATGAAGGAGATCATATTGACATGACATAAAGAGGATTTCAGTGATAAGAACATATGACATTCTAAAATTTTCAAATTTCAAAAAGTAGTACATTGATGACTCAAAAGTGGAATTAATTACCCACATGAACAATTGTTATATAATCTGTTGATCAGAGTGAATTTCATCAGAAGAAAATATTTGAGAACAAGCACTAGGGAGATAAGGAAACAAAGGGATTCATAAATAGAAGAGGAGCATCACACTTCAATCAATCTCAAGTAGGTTTTTTCTCTCCCAACATCTGTAAGAATTGCTATGTGATATAATTCAATTATCCAAATGGAAATCCCTAACAGTTCTAAGAGAAAGAGACAAAAAAATGGAAGGAAGTAAAAGTAGTAAAAAGAAAAAAATTAAATAAAAAAATGTAACATAAAGAAAATTACATCAAGACATGTTAGATCAAATGTAGGGGCCAAGGCCAAAGTCTAGAAAGGTTGTACAAAGTAAACTCGATTAATAGAAAATTAAAGAAAGTTACAAGGATGTGGGAGATGTGTGGACTGGTATAAGAGGATATGAGTTGTTTATATTCTATTATGCCAATAGTATTTATCATGAACCAGTCTACAACCCATGGAGGATGAACTTCGAGAGACTTGTAGTACCAAATGTCTTTGTAAATGTAGATCTCCTCAAGCTACTGGGAAATCATTATGACCCAAAGAAAATAACAATATGCAACCTACAAGGGGAACCATTTGTACATGTATCAAAGAATTCATTAAATGAATTATTTAACCTAGATGAACTACTGGATTATCCCATAACCCTTAAAGACTTGGAGAATGAGTATGAACAGTTAGAAACTACCTACAAGGAATTGATATTATCATTACATAGGCCCAAACAAGATAAAAAATTGGTACCATTAAATGATGAAGATGGTCCTCCTTTTAGAGTTGATGTTTTTGAACCATATATGAAGTACACTTACTATTTGATGGAACATGTGGCTGGTATTGAGGTTCCATATTTTATTTTTATTGATCCAATGGTAATTGTTGCAGATGTGTAGTGTCACAACCCTAGGCCCTTTGATTATGTAGAGTATATTTCTAGGATGATTAGCATAGGGTTGACATCCATAAAAAATGACCCTCAACACATCTACTTCAAATGATATTATGTTTTGATGCATATGGTAATTTTATATGGTTATTGATGGGGATATGGCCATAAGACTTAAAGATAAGACAATTTGGTAAAGAAGGTGAGTCTCTCTCATTCCAATTATGGACTTCAATTTGGGAATCTAGGTTTACAAACTCTCATTATGTTCTATTTGAAGAATTAGTTGTGAATACCATTTATAGGATGTATAATCATCCTTGTGATTATTCAATCTCCGATGAGATTAAAAATTATTAAGACCAAATATTTTGATGGAAGGAAGATAGGAGACCATAATTGAGGGGATTGGTTTGTTCACAAGAACTTCACCATGATCTAGGTATTTGGTTTTGAAGGAGAACCTTACGAATTTCCCAAGATAGTTCCTGATAGAATAGCCTATTTGGAAATTGTTAGGCAACTAGAATATTCAATTTTCATGAATCTATCTAAAGATCACAAAGATTCCTCCATGTTAGGCATATTTTCTTTTGGTGATTTTTTTATATTTTCAACTAAAGCATATGATCTCATCTGGGATAAAATGTTGGCATAGTACAACTTGAAGGAAGCTAATCCAAGGAAGGGATATGACCCTAAGGGTTATATCAATTATGAAAGAAAGAAGCAAATCTTGGGGGGCTACATTCATTTCCCTTTTCCTGCAGAGGATATCTTTAAAAAGTTAGAGGATGAGGAAGTTGAACAAGTTGTTGAAGGGTATAAGAGAGAAATTCAACAAAAGATGAAAGGTACATGACATAGAGTATATATCATATATCGAGGAATTTTTTGGTGAGAATGAAGGGAAATCTTAATTTGAGAAAGGTCCAAGAATGGTAATAGATGAATATGAGTAATTCCCTAACAGAGGAACAAAAGTGGATAAGACCCTGAATGTTTGCAATGATGATAGGCTTTCAACCTATGATTCTTTCATATCTGATGATCAATTTTTTAAATATGATGAGTTTAAAACCTTTCTATATAATTTCAAAGGCAAGAAGTTGAGGTATTCAATCCCTACTATTACCCCTGATAATGAACAATAATTACTTAATAGATTTATTATGGATATTGACCGAGAGGTTAGTGTCATGACATCGAAGAGAGGAAGATGGTTGCTAAAATAAGTAGGGATCACGGTGTTCCCAAGATGGGACTTAAGTGCAGCTTTAGTATTTGACAAATTTGTGCATTATAATGATAAAAAATACAAGTTAAATGTGGAAGTCAGGTGAAGGAGATCTACATTGGATCAAAATAAAATCCAAATGAAGAATCTATGCTAATATGGGTAGTATATCCCCCCCACAAAATACCTAAGATCATTAATATAGAAAAATAATTCGGTCACATGATTAATCTCAAGGTGGGAGAAATTGATCCAATAGTAACTATTGATATTGGTGCTAATATCACTAAGCTTAATAAAGGACCAATGAAACAGTTGGTAAAGGAAAGAAATACTTTTAAATTGTGAATGATATTATGGTTATAGTTGTTCACCACTATGGGTAGAAATTGTGTACAGATGGATAGAGAAATGTGAATAGATAGGGTGTATGATGAAAAATGTTGTGGACATACAAATTAAATGAAATGAAAATACTTATCTCTAAAGAAGGCCGATGAAGAAATCACTATTTTCTGATGTCTGTGCACAGTTTCAAAAAATTCTGCAACTTGTTCTGGACTAGAAATGTCGAGACAGAGAAAACCCAAAAAATTTTATCCTTCTGAGGTCAAGTTGTCCTTGACCCAGATAGTGGGGCAAGGTCTTACCTCGAGGTAGGATCCTACCCCTCAGAGCTTAGATGGAAATTATGTTCGCAAATCTCAGAAGCTCACCAAAAAGGGTATCCAAATCTGCACTTCAATTCGCTGTCCTATACCTGTACCTACAATAAAAATGGTTTTTTTTTATTTGGATGAGGGGTTTGCCTTGGTCAAACCTTGGTTTGGAATCAACCTTAATAATAAAATTAAAATAGAGAATGCTAGCAAGTAGTATAAGTAGATCTAACAACAAAGCTAGAAATTCAATAGATATGCAATTGTATTTCAAATGTAAACAAGTATATTGATATGAAAGCTTGAACATAACATTAACAAATGTAAATCAAAACCTCCATGATTGCATTCTTGGAATCCACCTTAAAGAAAGAATGAATGGATCTTGAAGATGAACAAAGGATCTTGAAGGAAGATCACACCACCATGATAGCTAGATCTAGGGTTTTGAATGATGAATCTTGAATGCTTGAACCAAATCCCTTCAAATGCTTGAATGCTTGAATCCTTGATATTCAATGGAGAACTTCAATGGAGAAGAGGACTTGAATGGATGATTTCTTTATAATGGATTCTTTCTTGATCTTTCTTGAGAGAGAACTTGATGGCTTGTGAATATCTCCTTGAGAGCTCTTGATCATGAAGTTGCTTGGTGAATAATGGGGATGTGAATATGAGAGAGGAAGGCTTCCTTTTATAGTAATCTAAGGCACAAACCCCTAGAGAAGGCTAGACATTCAAGAATTAAATCCCAATTAACCTTAACCCCTAGAAGTGGACCTAGATTAAATGCAACTTAAGGATTTACCATTCTGAAATCCAAAACAGCCAACCCAAAAGTGGGAAAATAAAACTTTTTGAAACTCAACATCCTGAAACTTCTAGAATTTTAAAATTGGACATGGGGTCAAGGACAAGGTAGTCTCTGCCCTAGGTCATAGATGAGGTCATCTCTGACCTATGTCAAGGACTAGGTCATCCTTGACCCTTCAGGTTGTCTTTGACCTAGAAAGTCAAGATCTTCAGATTCTCAAAGAAAGTCTATAGAAATGAGGTTGGAAATAGGGAGAGAGAAGTAGAATAGGGGGGAACAACTAGATAAATGCAAAGACCTAATCAAGGCACTTGACATGACCAAAAGCCACTTACTCAGAGGTCTAAATGCTCTTAAAATGGAAGTGCTTCCATTTTAAGATGATACATTAAGCCCCCACTTTAGCAAGAGTATGGATTCAGTGCAAACTCTTGGTAAAGGAGATGAAAGAAAAGATCTGAGTGGATTCACAATGAAATAAAATAACACTTAGCTAAGGAAAAAATCCCCCAGGCTAAGGATCCTAACTCAACATACATGCATGAGGGTGTGAAAACAAGAAGAAAACTAAAACAACACAACAAAGGGGTTAGTACTAAAACAAACCCAAATCAACTAGCAAAGGAAACCTTGTTTAAGAAAATTTTTCCTATACTAATATCATATTTGGAAAGCTATCATAAAAGCATAAATGGTTACATAAGAAAGACAAGAGAAACACTATAAATAACATAGCTTCATGATCCAGTCTTACTAGCATGAAAGAAAAGAAAGAGAAAAGAGAAAGTGATTACCTCTCCCAGTAAGATGCCCACCTTACCATGAATCACCCTGGAGGGAGAGCCAAATAGGTGGCCAAACCTGATAGTTCATCCATAAACTATGCTTGCAATTATAATGCATCTTCTGACGGCTTCTGGAATACCCATAGATCCACCTTCTTGTATCACTATGGATATGAAATGTGTGTCTCCTTAGGATTTAGCAACTTATGTGTGTTACCTTCAGAAGATTTAGCATATTGGAAATGCATGTCTTTTCAGGGTTTAGCAAATTATGTGCGTTACCTTCCAAGATTTAGCATATTGAAAATTAAAAAATGCATGTCCCTTCAGGATTTAGCAACTTATGTGCATTACCTTCAGAGGATTTAGCATATTGAAAATGCATGTCTTTTCAGGATTTAGCAACTTATGTGTGTTACCTTCAGAGGATTTAGCATATTGAAAATGCATGTCTTTTCAGGATTTAGCAACTTATGTACATTACCTTCAAAGATTTAGCATATAAATAAAAAACTATAGTACAAGGGAGACCCTATATATGCCCCCCTCCTTATAGTGGCTGTCTACTAGACATGATAAGGAAGAGGAAGAGGATACCTACTTCACAATGTAAGGAGATATCTTGTTTAACAAAATTGTACACTACATTCTTAGCGAAGGGTATTAACCCCTACATCCAAGAGTATAGATAATTGTGAAGAGGATATGTCACTCATGGAAAAAGGATCCTAAATGAAAGAGATCTTATCAACAAGACCTCCACCATAGAGGAGTTCTTTTAGATAAAATATCATCTTTCAAATGCGGGAACAAAGATTCAATCATCAAGCCCCCTACAAAGAAGAGGAAAAGGAATCTTTGGAATGGGGTAAACAAATCTAACACCAAAGCAAGGTTAAGAGTTTATAATGAACATAATTTGTAACATAGAGAAGATGCGATGACCTAGGACAAAAACCTCTCATAAAAAGGTTATCCATGGTCACAACATTTGTCAGTATGATAAAATAATATTGCAATATAAACAAATACCACTAAGCTAAGCAAAGCAGTTCCCTAGATAAAGAGAAAGAAGGAAGAACCTTGCCCCCCAGGGATTGAGACAAGGGATACCTTTACAAAAAAAATGTCTTAGGAAGATATCTTGAATAGGATCTATGGATGATTATAAACATAATACAAAACCATAGAAAAATAGGATAGAAAGAATACCAATTAAGCCTAATAAAAGGCCTAATGAATCCGGGAAGATTGGACGGAAATACACCTCTTGACCCCCAGTCTAGAGACAAGAGGAGAAGAAATCTATATTATATTAGAATGAGGGGAATCCCATATATCAAAATTATGAAGGAATTTGTAATGCCCAAAATAATCAGACAAAAACACAACAACAATTTTTTTTTGAACAAACACTATCGAACACCTAGGACAACTAGGTTACACAATAGCCCATCGATGTGAAGCTTTGGGAATGTAAGCTCGCTTGGGTGAGTCACCCATTGACACATAAGGGATCATAAGGAAGCACTGGTGTGCTTCCATCCCCTACATGGTGGAAGTCATTAGGCGACAAGGAAATAGTAAGAGTTCTAAGGGGGAAAAACTTTTCCCTATGTTTTTGAGTTTGTTTAAGAATAATACGGTCTATCCCTAAGAATCTTAAGGAGTAAAAATAAATACTTGAAATAAAATAATTAAGTTGAGTTCTAGAATGATAAATAAAAGTCTTTGACAAAGCATTGATAAACTATAAACCCTTACTAAATTTTAACATTTATTAGGTTATAAAATTTAGAAATTTCTTTTAATAAAATTTATCCCTAATATTCATAATTTGAAAGGTCTAGCCCCATAAACAACCTTAATAACTTTTAAAAACAATATCGTTAATATAACAAAATAACGGTGCCTAAATCATTTTGGTTAAACAATGAGATATAAAATAAAATAACAATTTAAAAGAAAATTACTTAACTATTATATTTTTACACAAGTAATTTATTATTTCAATTGAATAGATAACATAATTTAATTTAAATTCCCAATTAAACATTAGCATTGCAAATTTATAAACATTACGAATATAAATACTAGGGTAACTGATAAATTAAACAACATAATCTTTTAAATATTAAATTAATTAAGAGGTGGAATCCAATACGCAATTACACAAAAGAACTTAGTTTAGAACAGTATTAATTGGGCTAAATAAAATGCAGACTTACCATTTTAAATAGTCAACCTTTAGAAAAGAAAGCTTTTATCATATTAGAAAGTTACTAAATTTTTAAGTTAGCAATAGTAAGTTTACTAAGTTCTAAACAACATGAAAAAAACATAGTCTATTATTAATAGATTCCCCACCCCCCAAACCCTAATTTGAAATTAGGGTTGGGGGTCACTTTTTAAACATTTTCAAACCCTAACTTTCTCATTTATCTCTTGCAAGTTTGAGGGGAAAAGAGGAATTGGAGGTTATTTTCTTTTTGATGAGAAACTCATAGCACAATGGAGATTTCTTCCTGGACCTACAAGATTTCTCTTAATACCATAAGAGATCTCTTGGGTCATCTATAGGCATTACCTACTTGTTGGAATTCTTCCTGAGGGTAAATCTATTTAGTACCTACATATTAGCATAAGATTAAATATGTAACTCTTTGTTTTCCAGATCTGTTACATAGATTAGATGTAAATGAATATCTCTTTCTTTACAACTATATCATTTTGTAATGCTGCAGTGTTTATATATATATATATATATATATATATATATATATATATATATATATATATATATATATATATATATATATATATATATATATATATATATATATATATATATATATATATATATTACTTTATTGGGCGTATGAATAAAAATTTATATTTATTTAATTTTTTTGTTGGGGCGTTGAGAAGACCCTACCCGGGCCGCTTTTGGCTAAGCCATGGCGGTGCACAGTCACTACTGTGACTATAGTCACGTCAGAGACCTTGGTCTCTACCATGACTATAGTCACGACAGAGACTTCCGTGGCTCTAAGCCATGACAGTGCTTTGGCACTGCTGTGACTTAGAGTCATGATAGTACTGCGCCATGCAGGGGATAAGGAAAAGGGCTTCAGCTCTATTAAGAAAACTAAAGTTAAAAAATAAATAAATTTAAACATGTACAATATATTATTATATACTATATAATATACATTGTTTAATGTATATTATATAGTATGTAATATTATATTATATAATATTACATGATATGCAGTATATAGTATTATATAATATATACTATACATTATTTTATGTATAATATATATTATGTAATATTATATTATATAATATCATAAGATTAAAATAGTTAAGTGGCTTTGTTAATTTTAGCCCTTTTTTTTTTATTTAAGAAATATATAATATATTCTTATCTATTATATATTATACATAATTTTTTTTTTTTAATGTATAATATATTATATATAATATATATGTATACAATATAATACTATAAGTTTATTAATCATAGGAACAGAAACATAAAACTTAAGGCATTGTAGCAAAATATTTTTCACTGTTATAATTATATATCTATATAGTATTATGCTATATAAATATGAATATTTATATTAGCAAGAATATGTAGATTAATATAAATCAAATTCAACATCAAATCTAAATTAGAAAAGAAACAAAAAATGTATTTATACATTGTATTGAGATTAATTACAATAGATTTCCAGCTTAGTACATATAATTTTCTTACATAAGTTAAGGTTTCAGTCTTGACATATTTTCATTTATTTATAAAACTGTTATTCATTCTCTAGTCTGAAAAGAAAATTCTGTACACAACTTTCATTTTAGCATTTATACTACCGGTTACTTGATTTACAAACTGGATAGAAGAAATAAACATATACTCAGACATGTAAACCTTTTAATTCCAATTTGTTGTAAAATAAATTTTTAACAAATCTTATTATCAATTTAAATGTATATTTCCATTTACTCAATTAACTAACTACCTGCTAGATTTCTGCAGTCATAGTAATAACAATAATAATCTTTTAAAACCATTAAAATGCTCTACATAGATACAATTTTTTTTAACTTTTAAAGAGCTAATAAAAAGAACCAATTTAACTTTCATGTACATAACAATTTCATATTACATATATGCTGAAAAAACATATATGTAAACTATGAGGAGTAAACTTGCACACCCAAAAACATGAAGCAAATCAAGAAGGCAAACAAGATTGAAAAATAAAATCACTCAATGAAACCAAACCAAAATAAGATTCATCTCAAGGTACTACAATTTACAAATTTTACACTAGTACATTTCCTCAATGCATATACAAAATAATATCATGATAGAAGCCACCAACCTTCTCCTAAGCAAAGGCAAAATTGAAAGGTTGAAGAAGAGCTCTTGTTGACTCCAAGCTTGCTATCCTTCTCAAATCTACTAGCCCAAAAACACTCTCTAGTCCTCTCCTCACTCTCTCCAAATCTAGCATAAACAAGATGAACAAGTGTGTGCTTTTCCTAAGTCTCTCTCCCCTATAGACATTCAAACCTTCCTCTCTCATCTCCCTTCCCAAAACAATTAGGTTTTTAGATCCAAGAAAAAATGACACTTGCCCTTGCTATAGTAATGGGATGAAATTCAACACATGGAAAAGTGAAGCAACCTAGAGAACATTTCCATTTTCGTTTATACCAAAAATGACCCATTTGGAGAGACAAAAAAGTGGCCTAGAGAAGTGGAAATAGAATAAATAATCCCCCTAACCCATGTACTAGCCTCGGGACACCAAAATCCAACCTAAACACACTTTGGGACTCCACAGAACCCCTCAAAACCCCCAGTTAAACTTGCATCCGAAAATGGAGTATTAGTTACATAAATCTTGGTTCCTTAAACCACCTACCTAGCTTAGGAATACTCAAGACCAACTAAGGAGAGGGTGGGGTCCTTATTCCACTCAAGCATGCCACATCATCACTATGGTGTCAAGTGACACCACACATAAGCACACATCACAAAATATATTTGGCATGCTTAGTGGACAAATTATATTTATATTTTCACAAAAATAAAATTTACTTACAAATATACATTTTCAAACATTGTCAAACACATACACACATGCATCATATTTATGAATAAAATCACGTTACGATGAGGTCATTATCTTCTTAGAGTCGACCTTGGTTTCAAACTAATTGCACTTAGATCCATTCTTGTTTCCCTGAATTTCAACCATGGCCATATTCCTGTACACTCAATTTCGATGTCAGTACATCATAAAATCTTTGCATTAATATTCATTTCAAAATGAAGTATTGACATCTAAACTTGATATATATATTTTTATATATATATATATATATATATATATATATATATATATAACTGTGTTTCATGAAACATTGCATAATACACATTATTTGAAATATCAATTTTATTTCCACATAAGCATGTAATCCTAAGCTAATCATAGAACCATGATTCCACCAATATTTATTATACTAAAAGATAACTTAACAAATGTAGGATGTAGAATTTATATAACATAGATAATCATGGAACCAAAATGAATATATATAAAGAGTATGACTAACATCATCATCATTAAAATCAATAACAATCATCTCATAAGATCTAATAGCATATGTAAGTCAAAATAGGTCAAATGTCTCTACTCAAAGTATCATCCTGATGAATCAAATGCCAAAATGAATGTCGAGCTAAGATGGGTCGGGGTAGGACCTCACATCCCTCCCCCCTAGGCATGAACTTCCTCTTGGAGTTCATCAAAAAGATGGGGGTACTGATCTCTCATCTATGCTGTGTCCTCCCATGATGCTGTAACCTCATCATAGCAATCCCACTAGACCCTAACTTGGTCCACCTCTCAACCTCGAAGGGCCAGGGTCTTGCGAGCCAGAATACGTATTAGCTCCAAAGCCAGCTGTCCATCTGGCTCCACCTGTAAAGCATCCCAATCAATAATATGAGACTCATCATATATATACTTCCTCAAAACAGACACATGAAACACATCATGGATGCACGATAGGCTAGGTGGCAAAGCTAAATGGTATGCTTCTGGGCCTATCCTCTCCAAAATCTCAAAAGGTCCGACAAAGCAAGGAGCCAGCTTAGAACCCTTTCCAAAATGGATTGGGCTCTTATGCGGCCGTACTCTCAAAAAGACTCTGTCACCTATCATATACTCTCTATCAATCCTCCCAACATATGCATACTTCTTCTGTCAGTCCTGGGCCTCTCTAAGATGTTGCCTGATCAGATCTACCTGCTACTCCATCTGTCTAACCAACTCTGGACCAATGGAAACTCTATCCTCAATCCTATCCTAGCTCAATGGTGTTCTACAAGGTTTTCCATACAAGGCCTGATATGGAGACATACCCAAAGATGAATGATGCCCATTATTATAAGAAAACTCAACTAACTGAAGGTACTCCTCCCACCTAACTTAATGATCCATCACATACATGTGTAACATGTCCTCTAATACTTGATTAACCCTCTTAGTCTAACCATCTATCTCTGGGTGATATGCTATGTTGAAATTGAGCCTGGTGCCCAAAGTAGTTTGTAACTCTCTCCAAAAAGATGAAGTAAATAGTGAGTCCATGTTTGATATGATCATGTGTGGAATGCCATGAAGTTTAACAATATCCCTCAAAAATACCTGTGCCACTGTAGGTGCTATAAAAGTAGTACATATGGGTGAGAAATGGGCTACCTTAGTCAACCTATCCATTGTCACCATAATGGCATCGTGGCGATGAGATGACATAGGAAGACCAACTATAAAATCCATGGATATAATGTCCCACTTCCACTCCGAGATCTCATGAGATTTCAGAAGTCCACCTGGATGATGGTTCTCCACCTTAACCTACTGACACTCTAAGCATCTAGCCACTATCTCTGCAATGTGTGTCCTCAAACTCGGCTAGTGATAAAGCTGTCTCAAATTTGCATGTAACTTCTTGACTTCGGGGTGCACTACATAAGGAGCTCTATGAGCCTCAAGGATGATGAAATCCTACAACCCACTGAAAGAAGGTACATAAATGCATCCTCTATGACAAAGAAGGCTATTAGACTCTAGAATATAATCTGTGAACTTCCCCTCCAAGGGTCTTTGAGCCTGAACCATCTGTCTAACCTCTGAATAGAAGGAATCCTCCTGTAAGTGCTGTAGTATGCACCTCTCAAGTCTATACTAGTAGTCATAGCTGAGAGCTCATGATGTCTCCTACTCAAGGCATCTACTACCACATTCTCCTTACCCTTGATGTAGTGAATGTCAAAATTATACTCGCATAAGAACTCCATCCATCTCCTTTGTCTAGCATTGAGGTTTGGCTGAGTGAATATATACTAGAAACTCTGATGATCTGAATGAAGCTCTAATTTGTGGCCTAGTAAGAAATGTCACCATCTCATCAAAGCATGCACCACTGCTACTAGCTCAAGGTCATGGGTAGGATAATTAATCTCATGATTCTTGAGCTTTCTGGACTCGTAGGCAATAGGTTGACCATCCTACATCAATACTGCCCCAATCCCATCTAAAGATGCATCTATGCATACCACAAAATCTATTGAAGGATCAGGTACCGCTAGTATAGGTGCACTGGTAAGTGCTCTCTTGAGCTCCTAGAAAGCTCTCTCGCACCTCTCTATCCACTCAAACTTCTTCCCTTTCCTCTAAAGGGAAGTGGTGGGATGGGCCACTCTAGAGAAACCCTTGACAAAATGCCTATAATAGCCTACAAGGCCCATGAAGCTCCTGACCTCTATCACACTAGTAGGTGCCAGCCAATCCATAATCGCCCTAATCTTAGATGGGTCAATTGAGATCCCATCTCCTGATATCACATGGCCTAAATAGTGAGCCTCTGTCCTAAAGAATGCACACTTCATCAAGCTACTGTACAACTGATTATCTCTCAAGCACTGCAAAACCTTCCTCAAATTCTCCTCATGATCGTGCTCATCTTGGGAGTATATCAATATGTCATCCAAGAATATCACCACAAATCTATCTAGAAATGAATGAAATACTCCATTCATGAGACTCATGAATACAGCTGGAGGATTCATGAGTCCAAAAGGTACCACAGTGAACTCATAGTGTCCATATTGTGTGCAAAAAGAAGTCTTGTGAATGTCACTATCCATGATCCTTAGCTGGTGATACCCTAACTTTAAGTCTATCTTTGAGAACACTCAGGTTCCCTGAAGCTGATCAAATAAGTCATCAATCCTAGGAAGGGGATACCGATTCTTGATGGTCACCTTGTTTAGCTGTCGGTAATCCATGCACAAATTAAAAGATCTATCCTTCTTCTTAACAATGATGATGGGTGCACCCCATGGAGATACACTAGGATGAATGTACCCTTTCTCCAAGAGCTCCTCTAGCTAAATCTTGAGCTTGTTGAGCTTGTGTGTAGTCATCCTATAGGGTGCTCTAGAAATTGGCTCTACTCTTGGTATAAGATCTATATGAAAGTCCATTGCTCTAGGTGGTGGCATACCCGATTAATGTGAAGGAAATACATCAGAAAACTCCTGTAAAATAGGGTGGTCATCAAGAGAAGTCTCCTTCTCTACCTCCTCCTCTCTGTCATTGATAGTGATGGCATATAAATGACATCCCTTTTGCATGCACCGCTTAAGCTATGTAGAAAAAATCATATGAAGGGATATAGGTCTCTGAACTCCTATAATAACTGAGGTCACCCCATCATCATCTAAACACTCCACTATCTTCTGCCTGTAATCCATCTTAGCTCTGTGGGAATAGAAACAATCCATGCTGAGAATGACATCATAGGATCCAAGTGGTGTGACATGAAGATCAACTGTGGTGGAAAAGTCCCTAATTTGCAATTGGCAACCTCTCACCAAGGAACTAACAGATACCCTAGCTCCTAAGGCTAACTCAACCTCCCAACTAACATCCTACCTAGCTACCACTAGCCCGCATCACTCCACTATGAAAGGTGAAATAAAAGAGTCGGTGGCTCCAGAATAAAAAAGGATAGAAATACTACTACCTCTGATCGTGCTTGCAGCCTCAATGACTATGGCTTGGTGCTTAGCCTGGTAGTTATCAACTATCACAAATACTTTGTGTGCTCTACCCATGTCTCCTATAGTAGGCTCAGAAGCTACCACTCTCTGACTACTAGCTAAATGGCCTATAGGATAATCCCTAGCTATGTGCCCCATGGCACCACATGTGTAGCATGGTCCTCTAGCCTATAATTATATACCCTAAGGCCTAGCTTGCTACTATCCTCCTATAGCACTAGACCCACTGAAACCACCTCTGGAAGCCTAAGACTATCCCCTCTGATCTTGTCAAGATCCCTATGAGTGCCACTACTGGTCTTAGAGCCCTACTGTCCCTAAGAAGATTTTTGTTTCTAATTTTGCTGAGATTGTTGTGGCTACTGCTACTGCTACTGGGGTGGCCTAGATGATCCTGATGAGTTCTTTTGGTTTCCCTTCCAATGAGACTTTTGGAAACTAGAAGACTAAGATGTGGCATTTCAGTTCTATGACCGGTCCTGGGCATCGTGAGATTTGTTATGGATCTCCTCAGCTACCATGGCCCTCTCCACTGTATCACGTAGATCTCCTACGGGTACCATCCACACTCTATCAGCTATGGCATAGTTCAACCCCTTGATAAAGTGGTTAACCTGGAGTTTATCATCCTTCATGTAGTCCACATAAGGAAGGAGTTCAAGAAACTTGTTCTTGTACTGGGCTACTGACATGCCTCTTTGCTATAGGTCATAAAACTTGTCGATGCGATGTTGTCTGAAATGCTCCTACATATATCAGGCTCAGAATCTCTCCAAGAAGATCTCCCATGTGAGGGTGTCCATAGTAAGATAACTCTTAACCTCCTCTTGCTTCCACCAAGTAGAAGTGTTCCCTCTCATCATGTGTATTGCAAAGCGTGCCTTAAGGTTGCTCTCATAAGAACACAATCCAAAGCAATGCTTGAGGCTTAAAAGCCAAGCCTCTGCCTTTGTCCTAGCCATGGATCTTGAAAAGGGTGGTGGCTGTAGTCTAATAAGGTCTCTGATCAGGTCCCCTATGTCACGAGGTACTCTCGGCACTAACCCTAGTGTTGGCTCCAGCATGTGCACTGACTCACCCTCATGAACAGCCTACTCCGCTACTCATCTAGGAGGGGGACTCCTACTCTACTCTTAGAATTCAACCTGCTGGCCTCCCAAAGGTAATCCGTCCATAATAATACTGACCAGATTCTATAATGCATTAAGGATATCCTGATTGGGATTAGGTGGTGGTGAAGGAGGGGGCATCTACTCATCACCTAGTCCCTCGGCTGATCGCTCATCTCCCTTGACTACCACACAGCTACCTCTAGGTCTCCACCCATGTCATCGAGCACTGCATGTGACTAGAGGCATCCTACACTAAGGAAAAAACAATGGTAAGTTTGGCAAACACAATGGGTTGAAAGGTTCCTAGAGTAGAAACTGTGCTATGATACCAGAGTGTAATGCCCAAAATAATCAGAAAAACACACAACAATAAATTTTTTTTGGAACAAACACTATCGAACACCTAGGACAACTAGGTTACACAATAGCGCATCGATGCGAAGCTTTGGGAACGTAAGATCGCTTGGGCAAGTCACCCATTGACACATAAGGGATCATAAGGCAAGCACTGGCATGCCTCCGTCCCCTACACAATGAAAGTCATTAGGCGACAAGGAAATAGTAAGAGTTCTAAGGGGGAAAAACTTTTTCCTATGTTTTCGAGTTTGTTTAAGGATAATACAGTCTATCCCTAAGAATCTTAAGGAGTAAAAATAAATACTTGAAATAAAAGAATTAAGTTGAGTTCTAGAATGATAAATAAAAGTCTTTGACAAAGCATTGATAAACTATAAACCCTTACTAAATTTTAACATTTATCAGGTTATAAAATTTATCCCTAATATTCATAATTTGAAAGGTCTAGCCCCACAAACAACCTTAATAACTTTTAAAAACAATATCGTTAATATAACAACATAACGATGCCTAAATCATTTTGGTTAAACAATGAGGTATAAAATAAAATAACAATTTAAAAGAAAATTACTTAACTATTATATTTTTACACAAGTAATTTATTATTTCAATTGAATAGATAGCATAATTTAATTTAAATTTCAAATTAAACATTAGCATTGCAACTTTATAAACATTACGAATATAAATACTAGGGTAACTGATAAATTGAACAACATAATCTTTTAAATATTAAATTAATTAAGAGGTGGAATCCAATATGCAATTACACAAAAGAACTTAGTTTAGAACAGTATTAATTGGGCTAAATAAAATACAAACTTACCATTTTAAATAGTCAACCTTTAGAAAAGAAAGCTTTTATCATATTAGAAAGTTATTAAATTTTTAAGTTAGCAATAGTAAGTTTACTAAGTTCTAAACAACATGAAAAAAATATAATCTATTATTAATAGATTCCCCCCCCAAACCCTAATTTGAAATTAGGGTTGGGGGTCACTTTTTAAACATTTTCAAACCCTAACTTTCTCATTTATCTCTTGTAGGTTTGAGGGGAAAAGAGGAATTGAAGGTTTTTTTTTTTTGATGAGAAACTCATAGCACAATGGAGATTTCTTCCCGGACCTGCAAGATTTCTCTTAATACCATAAGAGATCTCTTGGGTCATCTACAGGCATTACCCACCTACTGGAATTCTTCCTGAGGGTAAATCTATTTAGTACCTACATATTAGCATAAGATTAAATATGTAACTCTTTGTTTTCCAGATCTGTTACACAGATCAGATGTAAATGAATATCTCTTTCTTTACAACTATATCATTTTGTAATGTTGCAGTGTTTATATATATATATATATATATATATATATATATATATATATATATATATATATATATATATATATATATATATATATATATATATATATATATATATATATATATATATTCATACTGGGCGTATGAATAAAAATTTATATTTATTTAATTTTTTTGTTGGGGCGTTGAGCAGACCCTACCCGGGCCACTTGTGGCTAAGCCATGGCAGTGCACAGTCACTGCCATGATTCTAGTCATGACAGAGACCTTGGTCTCTGTTGTGACTGCAGTCACAACAGAGACTGTCATGGCTCTAAGCCACAACAGTGCTCAGGCACTAGTCACGTTAGTACTTCACTGCGCAAGGGATAAGGAAAAGGGCTTCAGGCCTATTATGAAAGCTAAATTTTTTTGAAAAAAATAAAATTTAAACATGTACAGTATATTATTATATACTATATAATATGCATTGTTTAATGTATATTATATAGTATGTAATATTATATTATATAATATTACATGATATGCAGTATATAATATATACTATACATTATTTTATGTATAATATATATTATGTAATATTATATTATATAATATCATAAGATTAAAATAGTTAAGTGGCTTTGTTAGTTTTAGCCCTTTTTTTAATTTAAGAAATATATAATAGATTCTTATATATTATATATTATACATAATTTTTTTTAATGTATAATATATTATATATAATATATATGTATACAAAATAATACTATAAGTTTATTAATCATAGGAACAGAAATAGAAAACTTAAGGCATTGTAGCAAAATATTTTTTACTGATATAATTATATATCTATATAGTATTATGCTATATAAATATGTATATTTATATTAGCAAGAATATGTAGATTAATATAAAGCAGATTCAACATCAAATCTGAATTAGAAAAGAAACTAAAAATGTACTTATACATTGTATTGAGATTAATTACAATAGATTTCCAGCTTAGTACATATAATTTTTTTACATAAGTTAAGGTTTCAATCTTGACATATTTTCATTTATTTATAAAACTGTTATTCATTCTCTAGTCTAAAAAGAAAATTATGTACACAACTTTCATTTTAGCATTTATACTACCAGTTACTTGATTTACAAACTTGATAGAAGAAATAAACATATACTCAGACATGTAAACCTTTTAATTCCAATCTATTGTAAAATAAATTTTTAGCAAATCTTATTATCAATTCAAATGTATATTTCCATTTACTCAATTAACTAACTACTTGCTAGATTTCTGCAGTCATAGTAATAATAGTAATAATCTTTTAACAGCATTAAAATGCTCCACACCGATACATAAAATTTTAACTTTTAAAGAGCTAATAAAAATAACCAATTTAACCTTCTTGTACATAACAATTTCATATTACATATATGCTGGAAAAACTGATTAAATAAGAAATTTACAGTTGCAGGAAATTCAACCTTTTCTGAGCAAATAAAATTAATTTGACATTTCTATTCCATATCTAATCCACATAACATTTATGCAGAGAACTGATTTTAAAATTCATTTAATAGTTGCAGAAACTAGAACTTTAAAGAGAGAAAATAAATTTACTAAGACTAATTCAGGAAACCTACTAGAATAACCAGTCTTAAGTCCAGCTCTTATAATATTACAATTTCTTTGTTATAGAAAACAAAATGTATAGAGCAAGATCTCTCAACCAGATACACCCTAGAATAGTCTTTTAAAATTTCCAACTTTAACTTTAAACTTCAAACTTGGACTTCTTCCTCAAGCCATGTAACCAAACCTGCAACACAAAGACTTTATCCACATGGCCATGGAGGCTCACCTCCTAGCCTAGGCAATTACATGGCCATCCCCAAGCTAGGGGAAACAAGAATAGGATGGGTTACACACAAACAACACATAACATAAACAGTCATGCCACAATTTGGTACAAAGACTTTCACAATTTACTCCCTTCCCAAGCTTGCACAAAGGATTCTAAAGATTGAATCCATAAATGGGTGAAGGTGGAAACTTCTCTTATGGAGACACCTATCTTATAACAAAACATCATTTCAATATATATCACATGCCTTCACAAGGCCCTTCCAACCAAACAACTCAAATCCATGAGCATCAACACATCCCTTATGGCCCCCAAACAAATATAATAAGGCTCTCATGGGTGCCCATACAACCATGTTCTCATACATAAAAATTTTTCCAACTAGGCCCTTCACCCCAAGTCCTCCTCAAATCCTCCCAAGGATGAGGAGTAAACTTGCACACCCAAAAATATGAAACAAATCAAGAAGGCAAACAAGATTGAAAAACAAAATCACTCAATGAAACCAAACCAAAATAAGATTCATCACAAGGTACTATAATTTACAAATTTTACACTAGTACATTTCCTCAATGCATATACAAAATAATATCATGATAGAAGCCACCAACCTTCTCCTAAGAAAAGGAAAAATTGAAAGGTTGAAGAAGAGCTCCTCTTAACTCCAAGCTTGCTATCCTTCTCAAATCTACTAGCCCAGAAACACTCTCTAGTCCTCTCCTCACTCTCTCCAAATCTAGCATAAACAAGATGAACAAGTGTGTGCTTTTCCTAAGTCCCTCTCCCTTATAGACATTCAAACATTCCTCTCTCATATCCCTTCCCAAAACAATTAGGTTTCTAGATCCAAGACAAAATGACACTTGCCCTTGCTATAGTAATAGGATGAAATTCAACACATGGAAAAGTGAAGCAACCTAGAGAACATTTCCATTTTCGTTTATACCAAAAATGGCCCATTTGGAGAGACAAAAAGGTGGCCTGGGGAAGTGGAAATAGAAGAAATAAGCCCCCTAACCCATTTACTAGCCTCGGGGCACCAAAATCCAACCTAAACCACATCCTAGGACTCCACAGAACCCCTCAAAAACTTTAGTTAAACTTGCATCCGAAAATGGAGTATTGGTTACATAAATCTTGGTTCCTTAAACCACCTACCTAGCTTAGGAATACTCAAGACCAACTAAGGAGAGGGTGGGGTCCTTATTCTACTCAAGCATGCCACATCATCACCATGGTGTCAAGTGACACCACACATAAGCACACATCACAAAACACATTTGGCATGCTTAGTGGACAAATTACATTTATATTTTCACAAAAATAAAATTTACTTACAAACATACATTTCCAAACATTGTCAACCACATACACACATGCATCATGTTTACGAATAAAATCACGTTACGATGAGGTCATTCTCTTCTTAGAGTCAACCTTGGTTTCAAACTAATTTCACTTAGATCCATTCTTGTTTCCCTGAATTTCAACCATGGCCATATTCCTGCACACTCAATTTCAATGTCAGTACATCATAAAATCATTGCATTAATATTCATTTCAAAATGGAGTATTAACATCTAAACTTGACAAATATATATATATATATATATATATATATATATATATATATATATATATATATATATATATATATATATATATATATATATATATATAACTGTGTTTCATAAAACATTGCATAATCTAGATTATTTGAAATATCAATTCTATTTCCACATAAGTATGTAATCCTAAGCTAATCATAGAACCATGATTCCACCAATACTTATTATACTGAAAGATAACAAATGCAGGATGCAGAATTCATATAACATAGATAATCATGGAACCAAAGAGAACATATATAAAGAGTATGACTAACATCAGCATCATAAAAATCAATAAAAATCATCTCATAAGATTTAATGATATGATATGTAAGCCAAAATAGGTCAAATGTCTCTAGTCAAAGTATCATCCTGATGAATCAAATGCCAAAATGAATGTCGAGCTAAGATGGGTCAGGGTAGGACCTCACAAAATTGTAAAACTGTACGAGAGTGAGATATAATTCCTAAAGCATCTCTTTCTCTAACATATAACTTGAAATATTTACAATCAGAAAGTAAATGTGTATTACTATAATGAAAAGGAAATTTGTACTTGGATAAAGCATTTTTTGGCATAGGTTTAAAGATTTCTTTTTTGAAATTCATTAATTGAACATACACCTTCTTAGCTAAATCTTGACGAGTATCAGTGTTATCTATAATGGGTGTAGGGAGAAGAATATGAAGAGGATGAGGATAATCAACATTACCTACCTTGACTTGAGATTGTGAACAACCAACACCATGCAAATCCTATTTAAGGGGTATATGAGCTAGAAACCTAATACCATGCTCATTAACTCCAAGCCCTAAACCTTTATAACCTTGTTTAGTTATCATATTATATCTTGTAGTGTACATATCATGTAAAGCTTCTACAAGAGGTGATTATTTATCATGCTCATGAGTAAAGGTTGTATAAGGTGGAATAATAGCTTTTGAAGAAGTTTCTTTACCCTTTCCTTTAATATCATCATGAATCAGAGGAGAAGGTAAATCAAATAATTCTTGCACATTTGTATCCTGAACTATAGCTTGAATCCCATCATAAGTACGGGAAGAAATAGGGATAGCGGATGGAGAATTAGGCATCAAATTAGGAATAAGAAGATTAGGAATCATATTAGGAATGATAGTATTAGGATTAGGAAGATTAGGAGATGGTATATCATCTACCAAATTCTTCACATAATCTAAGAGGATAATAAGGCTACCACATAAATCTTTAAGAAAAATTTTGAAAGTAGGAAGACTAGTATCAGTCAATTTCACAAAAGCATAAGCAAGTGCAAAATGAAGGATCATAAACATAATGAAGTGAATGATACTCTCATAAAAATCATAGGTATGGTAAAGAGATGCTAAAATAAGGGTAATAAAGAACATGATCACACACCAAAGCATCTTAACAATCTTCATAGTAAATGAAATGCAAGAAATGTTTTTGTATTATATAGATTTTTTTTTGTATTTTTGAATGTAAAATGCAAGAGCATAAACTAAATCTAATCTTAATGTAAGAAAAGACCTACTAAAGAAAATAAAGCATCTAAATCCACAAAAGAAAAAGGGGTAACTATGCCGGGTTCACCAAAATGAATGATATGAAATAGTGAATGATAATATGGTTATAGTTATTCACCACTATGGGTAGGAATTGTGTATGGATGGATAGAGAAATGTGAATAGATAGGGTGTATGATGAAAAATATTGTGGACATACAAATGAAATGAAATGAAAATACTTATCTCTAAAGAAGGCTGATGAAGAAATCACTATTTTCTGATGTCTATGCACAGTTTCAAGAAATTATGCAACCTGTTCTAGACTGGAAATGCTGAGATAGAGAAAACCCCAGAAAATTTTTATCCTTTTGAGGTCAGGTCATCCTTGACCTAGATAGCGGGGCAAGGTCTTACCCCGGGGTAGGATCCTACCCCTCAGAGCTCAGATAGAAATTATGTTTGCGGATCTTGGAAGTTCGTTGAAAAGAGTATCTAGATCTGCACTTCAATTCAATGTCCTATACCTGTACCTACAAGAAAAATGGTTTTGTTATTTAGATGAGGGGTTTGCCTTGGTCTAACCCCGGTTTGGAATCAACCTTAATAATGAAATTGAAATAAAGAATACTAGCAAGTAGTATAAGTAGATCTAACATCAAAGCTATGAAATTCAAAAGATATGCAATTGTATTTCAAATGTAAACAAGTATATTGATATGAAAGATTGAACATAACATTAACAAATGTAAATCAAAACCTCCATGATTGCATGCTTGGAATCCACCTTGAAAGAAGAATGAATTTATCTTGAAGATAAACAAAGGATCTTGAAGGAAGATCACACCACCATGATAGCTAGATCTAGGGTTTTGAATGATGAATCTTGAATGCTTGAACCAAATCCCTTCAAAGGCTTGAATGCTTGAATCCTTGATCTTCAATGGAGAACTTGAATGGAGAAGAGGACTTGAATGGATGATTTATTGAGAATGGATACTTGCTTGATCTTTCTTGAGAGAGATATTGATGGCTTGTGAATATCTCCTTGAGAGCTATTGATCATGAAGTTTCTTGGTGAATAATAGATGTGAAAATGAGAGAGGAAGGCTTCCTTTTATAGTGATTTAGGTCACAAACCCCTAGAGAAGGCCAAAATTGGAGAATTAAATACCAATTAACCTTAACCCCTAGAAGTGGACCTATATTAAATTAAATTTAAGTATTTATCGTTTCGAAATCTGAAACAACTGACTTGGAAGCGGGAAAATAAAACTTTTTGAAACCCGACATCTTGAAACTTCTAGAATTTGAAAATTGGACCTAGGGTTAGGGAAAAGGTAGTCTCTACCCTAGGTCAGGGACAAGGTCATCTTTGACCCAAAAAGTCAAGATCTTCAGATTCTTAGAGAAAGTCTCCATAAATGGTGGAAACAGGGAGAGAGAAGTAGAATAGGGGGGAACAACTAGATACATGAAAATACCCAATCAAGGCACTTGACATGACCCCAAACCACTTACTCGGAGGGCTAAAGGCTCTTAACATGGAAGTGCTTCCATTTTAAGATGATACAAATTGAATAATGAAATATTATTGTTGTAGAATGCTTCTTCGATGGATAAAAATTTGAGGATTACCTCTAAAGAGGATTTATAGTTGAGAAATAAATATGAAGAGTTATAGAATGAGCATCAATAGTTGTTATTGAAAATGCAAGATCCAAGATTTGAAAAAAATTCTATTTTTCTTCACAAGAGGTTCAAAAATTTAATATATGGATTGACAACTTCTAGGTAACTCATCAAAAAAATTATGTGGCTATCTTGGAGTATCAAAGAGTGAAGAATAGGTTGGATACAAAGTTTCATGATTCATGCTTCAATAGATCTTTTGACACTAGGTCTATCTCTCATGCTGAAAAATTGATTTCCAAACATATCAAGTATTCAAAAGCCCTAGAGTTAGAATATGAAGTATTTGAGAGAACTATATAAAGATGGGACTACCTACCTACACTATGTGATAAAGATGGGAATTCAAAGGAACAAGGCAATTGGATAGCAGGATACAAAAGTATAATGCAAAGTACCTCAATAATACTATAAGGAACAATGGGCCTATGCTTGATGGAATCTATCAACACTTGGAGACAATGATTTAGATTGAGTTCAAGCCCAAAAACACCATCCATGATGTAGACACCCATGAAGATAAGAAGCACAAGGAGTATTTTTATCAGGTTTACTTGTGGCTAGATGAAGATTAAATCCATCTTAGTGTAAATTTTATTCATGTTAAAGTAGTTATTTACTTTCTCAAAATACATGATGAAGAGGCATGGCCTCTTTACATTTTCATATATTATGAACTTCAATTGTAATGTTATATCATCATCAGAAGCATTAAGAAATTGTATACTTTTTCAGCTCATAATAAATACAATTAGTGTTTTCCTTTCAATTGTGACGTCGAAAATATTTCTTTAGATTAGTTCTCTATGATTTTCAATTCAAGTAATTGAAAGTTGTCTTAAATTATCTTATGAATAAATTGTTTGTTGTCATATCAATTAGAACATCAAGATTCATTTGAGAAGTTGTTGTCCTTATGTTTTTTCTTCTAATTTTTCTCTTTAAGTAAGATTTAAATTCAGTTAAACTGATTGTGGTAGAAGATATATAATTATCTAATATCAAGGGTTATATAGTTGACAAATTCACCCATGTGGTGAATTTAAAAATTTATCTCATAGAGTTATACATGAAGGTCTAGAAGGAAGGTGACTTTGTTGCCCAAATGAGGAGAAGAACAAATCATTCATACAAAATCTTCTTTATAAATAACCATATTAAAATAAGAGTCTCATAGTTAGAAGCAAGAATCCATAAAATATCAAGATAGTGGTAGATGAGAATTGAAGCAATAGTTTTAGTAAAAGGAAGATAAACTAAAGCAACAAAATTAGGAGATAGGATCAAGAAGTAAGTGTTGGATATTGCTAATGCATGAGATGGTGATTGATACATTTAATATGTTTAATCACTATGTTACTAAATGGCCATTTATATTGTTGTCATTTGTGGTTTGTCACTGATGTCAACATATGTCTCTGTGAAGAGTACAGACTGATTATGATAGTGCACGAACACTGTACGAATGTTTCAAAACATGCGAAGATAGATGAGAGTATAGGAAGATTTTTTGATCTTATATCCAAGATTTCATCATGTAATGTTCCGCATTGAGAGAGTTACACTTGTTTTGGTGAAGACTAGTTACTGGACGGTAACAGTGGAAGTTGATAGAGTGAGTCTCTGTATTTTTGGTATATCTTACATAAGATATGGATTTGGTACATGTGAGTTTGAGAGATGAAAGACAAGGAACTAAAGGATGTTCGTTGGTCAACACAAGGTACGAAATGCTGAATGATATCATTTGTGGTGTGTGAACTGGAGAAGACTTATTTGGGAGCCAACTTCAGAAATGTAGTGTGCATTTTGTTTGGAAAATTTAAATTAAGGATGTTGGTCCTTAATTGTTGTAATGGAATCATTGTATACTTGTTTTAGGTACTGTGTGTATCTTAGCAAGATTTTATGTAAATAGGAAAGCCTAATTGGCTGACCTAATCATGTAGAATGTAATAGGGTATATATGTAAGATCTTTTCTTTTGAAAAGATATGGTGAGAATGAATATGATATAAATAAGATTGTAAGAAGCTATGAGCTTGTGTCCACTGAATGTAGAGTAGAGATATACTGGTGAACTTCATTGGAACTAATCAAGTAAAGATAGTTGTTATTAGACAGTTCAAAAGATTGTGTATGTCTTCATATACACTTGTTGTGAATAGTGAGTTTTGAAGGTGGATTTACCCTTCTTTGGGAAGTGAGCCAACCATTCTTTCTTGACTCCTAATAGGGTCTATCCTCTAACAAGGACTATGTACTATAATGGTTCAATAAGCTCCTAATAGGGCTAAATCTTCTAACAAGGATACTATACTCTTAGTATATCATTTGTGGGTGCTAATTCCCACTGAGCTTTTTACCTTTAATAGGGTTTCCTCGAGACCAAAACAATGTGTTGTTGTGTTGGAATTCATTGTGTTCATTAGATCTGATATTGCTAATATTCAAAGTTTAAAGTTTAATATTCTATCATACAACTGATTCACCCCCCTCTTAGTTATATTATGGATTTTTATTTGAAACAAATGGTATCAAAGCTATTGGTCCTTAGAGAGAAAGCTTAACAGCTTGACGTGATCATGGAGATGTCATTCTATAGGAAGGATAGTCTGAAATTTGATCCTAAAAACTTTGACATTTGGAAGAACAAGATGAGAAATCATTTGTTTTGTTTAGGCATTGACTACTAGTTGATTTCAAAGAATAAGGTACCTATGAAGTCTAAATGATGATGAAAGTATTAGGGCCTATGTTCAAAGAGTTACAAAAGTTATGGTTGGAATCAAAAATTATGGAGGCACTTATGATGAAGAAGAATTCATTGTGAAGATCCTTAGATCATTGAATCTTGATTACAAGTTCAAAGCCCTATCAATTCAAGAAACTATACCTTTGACTCCAAAATTTAGTAGAGAAATGTTGATTTCAAAGCTAACTACTTTTGAAGCTACAAAAATGGGAGATTTTGTACCCAAGGTTGAATCTTCATTTAAGGCATATGCACATAAGAAAATAATATCTTCACTTCCGAGCACCAATAGTGAGAGTTTGAAAAATTCTCATGGCACCAAGGACATGGTGAGTGCAAGCGGAGGGAGTAGTGTGGAGGGAAAAATTTTGAATGGGAATTTGAGTGGGAATCATGCAGAGAAGGGACAGACTGATCAGGATGTGGGCTTGATGCAAGAGAAGGATGCTGGAAAGAAATATGTGAAAGATGATGGGGACCCATGGGTTTTGCATCCGGATCCTAGTGATATGTTACACTCTCTTTTTGGAGAAGTTCAATGCCCTTTGGGTTGCTGGTCGAATCTGTTTGGAGTCAAACCCTCAGGTAAGTCCTCTTTCCCTAGGATCAAAAACATTTCCAATAAAGAGAAAGGAACTTTTTCTTTGGAGGTGCCTTCAGAGCTCATTGATCACAACATACAAAGCATGGCGGTAATGCTTTTTGGCAAGTTCATAGGCACAAGACCGAATATAGATCTGGTAAGAGCTTTTACAAAGAAAAAATGGGATTTAAAAGGTCAGGTCAAGGTCACCGCCATGGCCAAAGGCTTCATGTCTTTTGAGTTCTCTTGGTTTGAAGACTACTCTAAGATACTTTGTGTGGGTAACTGGTCGATGGGGAGATCCACCCTTATTCTCCAAAAATGGACGTCAAATCTAGATCTTAATAATGACTTCTTGACCCAAGCCCCAGTTTGGATTAGGATCCCAGAACTTCCTCTAGAATATTGGCATGAGGATGTTTTTGACAGCATAGCTACTTCTTTTGGCAAGTTGCTATCCATTGATCCTATCACTGCTACCAAACAAACACTTACATATGCAAGAATATGTGTGGGGGTTGTTGAAGGATAGGATATGCCTAAAGTGATAGAGTTTCAATCTAGACTAGGAAGGAGAGTGCAACTAATCGACTATGAAAATGTACCATTCAGTTGTTTCCATTGTAAAAAGGTGGGTCACAAGGCAAAATTGTGGCTGATATTCTTAGAAAAGGAAAAATCTCGTAAGGCCCATATCAAGCATGGAAGAAAGAAAGAGACCTAGAAGCTACAAAAAGGCCCGAATAAAGAGGATGGATCTAGGAAGGTGTGGAAGGAGAAAGCTCTGGAGGGAAAGGCTCAAGGGTTGGATCCTCAAAAGGAAAAACCTAAGAACCCTATTGAATCCCCCCTATCTTAGAGAAAGACCTGGAGGGGAATGCTAAAGAGTTGAATCCCTAAGGAGATAAACTGGAGGACCTTTTTGTGTTTCCTCTAGATCATAGTAGCTAGGAGAGAAAGGAGAACCCTGATAACAAGGTTCAGCTTGAGCCCCACAAGGATGGGAAAAAGAGGGATAATGCAAATATGGAAAATGGCCATGTCCTACAAGCTTCTGATGCTGAGGAGGGAGAAAAATAAAATAGTACCATACCTGAGGAAGGGGAGCTGGTCTTGGAGGAAATAATAGAGGATTCGTTTGTCCCAGATTCCCAGGAAATGAACGGGACTGTGGAGGTCAAGGGGCATTCCCTCTTAGAGGAGTCTATATTAAGTAGAAGTGTGTTTATCTCACCTAGCAAGGTCAACATAATCATTAATCTGGTCACCTCCTCATCCCCAAGGAAAATATCCAGAGTGGAGGCTCTTTTTGAGAGTTGCAAAGATGAGAATGCTGGTCCTTGGATATCTGTTAAGAAAAAGAAGAAAGTAGGGACCCATCACCAGTGTCTCTGGTAGCTACAAGAAGTAGGGCTAAAGCTGACATGGGAGGTAAATTAAGCTCCCCAGGAAGGTGGAGAAAACTTCAAACCAGAAAGGAAGAAACAAGAAGAAACATAGCAGATGGGACTCAAAAAACCATCTAGGATACATACCCCCAGAAGAAAAGATGAAGATCATATCTTGGAATATTCATGGACTCAATGGAATCCACAAGCAGGAGGTCATTAGGAATATGATTAGGGATCATAGACCAAAAATTTTTTTGATTTAGGAAACTAAGATGAAGAAGGAGAAGACTGAGTGTATTCTTTTCAGCAAAGGTATGAAGTTAGCTACCACTAACTCTTCGGGAGCTTCTGGTGGGTTGTTAGTGATTTGGAAGGATAGTTTAAAGGTGGATATTATTTTTGAGGAAGGAAACATATTTCTTATCCATTTTATCAACACTATGGACCAGGAAAGCTAGTTTGTGATGAACATCTATGCCCCTAACACCAAAAATGGTAGAAAGCACTTCTGGAATAAAATTTGCAACTTGATGCCCTTGATGGGTGGTTCTAAGGGTGTCATAATGGGAGACTTCAACACTCCTCTGAAGGCTTCAGAGAAGTTTTGTGAGCTCCCCTCGAACTTGGAGAGCAGACAACATCTGGTGAATTTCATCAATGACCTCATTCTCCTGGTGTGGATTTGGAGGGAGGTAAGTTTACTTGGTCGAATAGAAGTATTGGATCTGAGTGTATTCAGGTTAGGCTAGATAGAGCTTTGATCACTATGGACTGGATGACCTCTTACCATTGGAAACTCTCCTCTATGGTTAGACTTGGCTCGGATCATTCCCCGATAACTCTCACTCTTGAGAGCTGCAATAGAAAAAAGGCCTTCCCGTTCAGATTTGAGAAGATGTGGACAACTCATTTGGGTCTGTTTGAAAGAATAAAGGACTAGTGGAGCATTGATGTGGAAGGAACTACTATGTACAAAGTGGCTAAGAAACTTAAAAATATTAAAATAGAAATCAGGAAGTGGAACAAAAAGGATTTTGGTGATATTTTCAGACAAAGGATAGGATAAAGGAGGATCTGATTGGGGTTTAGGAGGAGATTCAAAATGAGGGATATGATGAGGAAAGAATGAAAGTTGAAAAGGTCATTCTGGCTAATCTTCACAACATTGTTAGCAAGGAGGAAATGTTCTGGAGGCAGTGATCCAGATCTATGTGGCTTAAGGAAGGGGACAAAAACTCAAGATTATTTCACCTCTCTACTATGAAGCATAGAGCTACCAATAGAATCAGTCTGATAAAAAAGGGGGATGTGTCCATAAAAGATGATAAGGAGATAGCTCAGGAAGCTATGAATTTTTTCTCTTCCTTTCTCTCTAAAGAGACTAATCTGGGGATTGAGGATCAAAGGAGTATTCTCAATACCATCCCCAGAGTCATTAATTCTAGTTAGAATAGAGCTCTCATAGCAATTCCTGAGATGGAGGAAATCAAGGTGGCGGTCTTCTCTTTGCTTGCAGAAAAAGCCCCTGACCCGGATGGATTCCCTACATTCTTCTTTCAGATGTACTGGGACATTCTTAAAGAGGATCTGTTAAAGCTGTGCAAGAATTCTTTGGTGCCAAGAGTCTACTCAAAGAGATTAATACCACCTTCTTGGATCTCATTCCTAAAGTCCTAGGTGTGGATTATTTTGACTCTTTTAGGCCTATTAGCCTTTGCAATTCTCTTTACAAGATCTTTTCTAAAGTGTTAACTACAAGAATGTTAAAAATCCTTCCTTATATAATTTCCCCACAACAATCAGGCTTTGTCCCAGGTAGACAAATCCTGGACTCTATTATTTCTGTTCATGAGATTATTCACTCTTTAGAGGAAGGAAAAAAGGATGGCTTTTTTCTCAAGCTTGATTTGTCTAAGGCTTATGACAGGGTGGATTGGGTGTTCTTGGATCAGGTTTTTCATAGTTTTGGTTTTAATGACAACATTCAAAAAATTATTTCTCAACTGATCTCCACTCCCACCTTTGCAGTTATGATCAATGGTTCCCCCATGGATTTCTTTAAATCCTCCAGAGGACTCAGGCAAGGGGACCCCCTCTCTCCCATTCTCTTTATTATTCTGGCTGAATGCTTGGGCAGAGTGATCCTTGATAAAAGGAGTAGAGGTGAATTAGTTGGTTTGAAACCCTCATCAGGACCCCTAATCTTCAATCATCATTAATTTATGGATGACACCATCCTTGGGGGAGAGGCCTCGGTTAAGGAAGCCAGACAGGTGAAGAACATTCTTAACTCTTATTCTAATGCTACAAGTCAGCTCATTAATTGGAATAAGAGCTTGGTCTTTTTGTCAACACTCCAGAGGGTAGATAGAGGAAAATGGCTAATATATTGGGCTGTGGTATTGGGACCCTTCCGTCCACCTATCTGGGTCTCCCTATGGGGACAAGACCTGATGACCAATTTTGGAACAACCTAATTGATAGGTTCTATAGAAAGTTGGTTGGCTGGAAGGGTATCATCTTGAGCCAGGCTGGAAAAGTGCTTCTGATCAAGTCTACACTTCAGAACTTGCCTATCTATGCTCTTAGCCTTTTTTCTATTCCTTCAAAAGTGGCAGCTACTTTAGAAACTATCCAGAAGAAGTTTCTGTGGGCTAGTCCGGAAGGTAATAAGAAGTATCCTCTTGTGGCCTGGGATAACATCTGTAAGCCCAAAAAACATGGTGGTTTGGGGATTAGGAACCTGAAGCAGCTCAATAAGGCTCTGCAAGCTAAATAGATTTGGAGGATATTCACTTCTAAAGGTGAATGGAGGGACATTCTAGAAAATAAGTATGTGGCCAACAAAAACCTAAAGTAGTTTATCAGCAAAAATGAGGAGCCCAAGGGTTTGACAATCTGGAATGGCATTATAAAAACAAAGGATTTAGCTTTTGAGAAGGTGAAATGGAAACTTGGTAATGGAAAAGATATCAACTTTTGGCTTGATGTCTGGCTTGGTGTGGGGCCTTTATGGAACTTTGATCAGTATAATAGATGGGAAATGCTATGCATGGAAAGATTTGGATATAGAGTGAGAGACTATAGGGCTAATGAGAACTGGGTGAATTTGACTGAAATTTCCCAGGAGCTCAAACCAGTGATGAACATGATCAGGCTTTGTCCCTTGTCTCAATGTAAGGATGAGCTTGTTTGGGGACTGACTAAGGATGGCATTTACACTGTGGCATCAGGCTATGATACCATGCTGAGGTGTGGTCCTGACCCTGTTTGGGCCAAAGCTTGGTATGCTGGCTTAACCCCCAAAATAAACATTTTCTTCTAGTTATTGCTTCAAAATAGAATTTTGACGGTGGACAACCTTATCAAGAGAGGCCACCAGATTCCTAACCACTGCATTCTTTGTAAAACTCAATTGGAAAGTGTCGATCATCTTTTCATTCATTGCCATTTCACAAGGAATATATGGTCTTATTTCCTGGCTTTTTTCAAACAGACTTGGGTTTCTCCCAATAGTGTTATTGAGCTATTCCAATAGTGGAAAAGTGGGGGTGTGGGGGATGTGAGTCAACACTTTTGGGCCTGGTCTCTTCCTCATTTTTGCTGGGGGGTGTGGAAGGAGTGGAACAACCAAATTTTTAGGGATAAAGAAGCAAATGCTAAGGTGGTTTTTCACAAGAGTTTTAATGCTCTAGTCGAAAACTACATTGTTATCAAAGGCCATAACCTGCTGACCAGCACTATGGAGAAGGATCATAGTAAGAGGGAGGATTTCTGTTGGTCTCTTCCTTCGGTGGGATGGCATAAAGCCAACTTTGATGGTGCCGCAAAAGGAAACCCTGGTCAGGCTGGGATCGGGGGTATCATTAGAAATGAATAGGGGAAAGGCATAGCGGCTATCTCGGCCCCTTTGGGTGTGCAAACCAACCGTGTTGCGAAGGCAATTGCTACTCACCAAAAAATTAAGCTGGCTATGGACATTGGAGTAAGAAACCTATGGCTGGAAGGTGACTCAAAAAACATAATTGATTGCCTCAATGGGAAAAATAGGCCAACCTGGATGACTGCAACCTTGATTAATGAAAGTGTCCAGTTCCTAAAGTCTTTTGAAAGAATCCACATGGCTCATTAGTATAGGGAGGCAAACCATGTTGCTGACAAGTTGGCCAACTGGGCTGTCAGAAACAATGAAGTGAAAAGGTGGATGGAGGGGCAATTAATTTCACTCAAAATCAAGGAATTAATGGAAGGTGAAAGAATCCTGGGTAGATTCAGAAAAATCACAATATAATGATGAAACTTTATGTGTCATGGAATTTGTGCCATGGTATGATGTGGGAGAACATGAGCCAAAGTACAAATCACCTGGATAACTATCATCATTGCATGTCAAGGCCTATCTTTGGGTGTACTTCTCAAAGTGTGAAGGGAAGGATCGAGAAAATATTTCAAACTAGAATTTTGCCCAATTTTTTGAAGTTCTCTGTGACCAGGAGCTTTGTCTATAGAAAAAGAAGGATAATGGTGGGGGAATGCCATAGAAGGGAACCCAAGGATGAGGTCGAGAAATGGAAGAGATGATCAAAGGTGTGGGAGATTTTGAACAAAGGGGAGGTGACTTCATTCATTGAAAGACTGCATGGATGGAAACCCTCGATAACCAAAACAATGGTGAAGAAATGGAAGGAGGGGAGTGTGAAAATTGATGGGGTTGAGTTTAATGTCATGGAGGAGGTCATTTCTGTAGTGACTAGCATACCAATCATGGGGAAGAAATTCTATAGAGATCATCGCATTTCTGGTCAGGCTATGGCATAATTCACTAAAGGAAAAGTGGAGAAGAAGGCCCTTGAGAAAACTGGGACTTACTACTTGCCGAGATCTATCAAACCACTATAGAGGTTTGTGTTGAGAGTGATAATCAAGTACATTACTTTGGACATGAGGTTTGATCACATATACTCCTACCATTTTGTGCTTCTCAACCATTTCAAGTCTGGGACAAAAATTTCTATTCCCTTTTATCTCTACTTGTCAATCAATGAAAATATAAATGATTATAGGGAGAAAACTATAGGTAATCTTGCTTTTCATGAAGGATCATTGTTGTTAATTTATGAGTACTTCAAAGCAAAACCCATAGGAAAAGAAATTAAGCAGGGAAAAGGTAGCATGGAAGAATCTGATGAAGAGCTTGACTCAGGGGGAGAAGAGTATGTTCCTTCTAACACCAAGGAGAGCCAAGACATTTATTTTGATTTGGATGCTGATGCCTTCCCATGTTCCATAAAAGGGAAAAAGAAGATAAAGAAGGAAAAATAGGTCAAGGAGAAACTGGAACCTAAACGTTGCATCGAGGTCTCCTCCGATAGAGATTATGATGAGGAAGCAGAAGGAATGGACACGGAGGGTGATAATGCTAAAGCTAAGGTAGATAATTCTAGGGAGGAGGAGGATACTAAGGAGAATAAGAAGGGGAAGAAAAAATTCACCATTAAAATGCCTGCGAATAGGGAAGATGTTACAGATTGTAGCAGGAAACAGAGGAAAAGAAGGAAAATGGATGAGGAGAATAAGGAAGAAGGGAAAGAAGAGAAGGTGAGTGAAGAAGAAGAGGAAGGTCAGGGTAGAGAGGATGATCATATGCAGGGTGCTGATGACCAAGGGACTAACCAGTATGATTGCAGGATAACAGACAAGGAGAAGAGAGTGGTTTCGAGAGACTTTCACAAGGTTTCAGTCAAGATGGGATTGTTGGAAATTTGGCTAATGTGGATGCATAGATTTCATTATGGAAACATATGATCTCTATTGAGAGTGCAGAATCTGGAATGCAAGTATGGCAAGTTGAAGGAAGAAATTGTCTAAGTATGGATACAGTGATCCTGACAGAGCACCCGATGAAGATTTAGTTGGCGATGTCCACTGGAGCAATATTTTTGTTTGCACAGTTAATTGAAGCTTCTATAGAGTATGAGGATACCCCATCTCAGTGTGCATAAAGGTTGGAGTAGTACAGACAAAGTTATTCAAAGTTTACCGAAGATAGTTTTTGCAGACAGAATAGTTTTGGAGACAGTATTAGCGAAAGAGTTAAGGGATTATTTTTTGCTTGTCAAAATAATGACTTAACATTATGAAGGGATGACATCCTAGATGTTTACTCTTGGATAAATATTTTGGAAGCCGACCATGTAAATTTATTAGCTCTAATAACTCATATATTAGGCATACTTGAAATGTAATGAAAATATATATGTGATATGTAAAAAGAAAGAAAAGATAACTTGTGATCATTGTATATTGTGATAGCAGCAAAGGCTATTGATGTGAAGTTGTAAGCAGTACCATATTACAGTCAGAAACATTTTGTATTACCTATTTGGGCAGTGAGCTCAGCTGGTGATCAGGTTGTGTAATCTAACTCCTAACAGGGTTAAGGCTTCTAACAAGGCCTAAAGTCCTTTAACCAGGATAGATCTACTATATATTGTAAATTGACTCCTAACAGGGTCCAATATCCCTAACAAGATAATTTTGATTAGTGATCTTTGTGGGTACCATCCCCACCGGGGTTTTCCCTTGGCCAGGGTTTCCTCAAGAACATATCATGTGTTATGAGTTCTTTCTATTTACTGCTATGTTTGTTAATTAGCTTGATAATCTTTGTATGCACTAAAGTAATCTGTTATATCGATAAGTGGGCAAAAGAAAAAGTTTTTGAAATACTGATTCACCCCCCCTCTCAGTATTTCCTATTTCTAACAATTGGTATCAGAGCACAGTTACTCAGAGAAGGAACATTCAAGGAAAGCTTAGCAGCTTGAGTAAGATCTCTATGGATATGGATCAACTTTAGAAGAATCTTGAAGAAGCTCTTGAACAAATTGATATGCTTACTGATGAAAGAAACTCCTTAAGAAGAAAATATGAAGATGCAAAGAATGCTATTGACAAATTAAAAGGTAAGATTGAAGATCTGAAATCTGAAAAGAAATCTGATATGCTTGTTGAAGATTGTGATGAATTAGAAAAAGAAAATGAGATCCTTAAGCATGAGTTGAAGATAGTAAATCTGAAGCTTAGTATGAAAGATGGAAATTTGAGATCTGATAATGAAAAATTGAAAATTGAGAATGAAGATCTGAGGTCAAGACTTGAAAAGGAAACATCTGAATCTGAAAAAGTAAAAGTGCAGTATGTGGAACTTGAGAAGTATAATAAAATTGTGAAAGGTGAATTAACTCAATCTAAACAACAACTTGAAAGGCTATATTCAAATAGTGATAAGATTGAAAAAAAAAATTCTTTTGAAGAACCATTCTTTGATAGGACTGGATTTGGATTTACTATGTTTAGAACAATCCATGAAAGTAAGAAGCCAGATCTGAAGACATCTAAAAGTGTGGAGGAAATAAAGCTAGATGAGAACACATTGGAAGATCCACCTAAAGAAGAACCACCTAGAGAGAAAGAAGAATCAAAGCAAGAAGAATCAAAACAGGAAGAATCATCTAAAGGTATGCAAAGAGAATTCAAAGGTAGATGTTTTGCTTGTAATACTATTGGGCACATGAAGAGAGATTGCATAGGTAAGCAATTTAAACCTCTTAATGGACATTGTTATAATTGTCATAGTTTTGGACACAGAGCTAATGAATGTAGAAGACCTAAAGTAATTTTGAATAATTATGATAGAATGATTGGGAATACTAACAATGCAGATAAGAAATCTATTGAAGAAATGAATCAAAGAAAAGTGGTAGTATGTTTTAGATGCAACAAAGTAGGACATATTGCTAGAAATTGTAGGTCACAGATTAACCAGCAAGGACAGAGATTTGGAAATAATGGAATCATTTGTCAGATATGCAACAAGTTTGGACACTCAACAAGATTTTGTAGAATGAATAATGGAGGTTATCATCATAACCCTAACCCTAGGAACAATGCAAGAAGGAATGAAAATGCAGGAAACAAAGAGAAAGGTTGTTGTAGCAATAAAGATGAAGTAAAATTTGATAAAGGCACAGATCAAGGAGGTATAGTCAGCACTGAAATTAGTCAGGAAGGTAATGTAACTAATGGTAAGGATGAATCTTTACCTGACCCTTCTTTAAGTACTTAAATTATGTAAGTTTTTGTAGTTTAGGACTTAGGATTAGTGTAGATTAGGAATTTGAATGAGTTAAGTTTTGCATAGTTAGATTTAGGTTTATTATGTTGTACTAATGCTATGGTTAAGTGCACAAAAGAAAATATTGTGTTTTGCGAGGTCACAAAAATTTTTATGGTTGCAAGTTTGTAGAATCAGCTTTTTGAGGTTTTAGTGGCAAAATGAATGAATGCGATGTCAGATCGAGTTAATGTGAAGTGTTATAAGGTCAAAATCAAAGTTATCATGATTACAAAGTGATTGAAAAGAGATTTGAAAGAAGAAAAAGTGAGTTTAGGATGATTTGAAGAAGTTTGGAAGTAGTTTGCAGCGACTATCATACCGAAACCCTAGATTTGCAAAGTTGAGGTATTTTTTGATCTTTAATCAGTTGATAAGATGGATATTTCTATGGTTCATAATGTTAAGGATAAGAATAGACCTAAGATTAAGAAAGAACTAGTAGAACCAACTAAAATTGATAACAGTCTAGCACTATCATCTGTACCAGATGGAGTATCGCACATTGAGAATGTTAAAGGATATTTAGGTTGCAAGTTTGAAACTTTGGGAGATGAAGATTTTAGTGATGATTATAGGAAATTGTACAATCAAGACATGTCAGTTAAAATAGCTTATGGGCACCTAGAGAATAATGAAATTATCAAATATTCCATGAAGTATGAATATAATGATGAGGAATGTACCAAGATCATTTGAAGAGATTCTTGAAGTCTCTTGGAACTTTATTGAGAACTAAGAGAAGAACAATCCTTATAATGGGAGGAAAAAAGGAGGAAGTACAAAAAGAGATAGAGCAAGTAGTAATGCAAGTTCTTGCAGATATAGTTGTAGGAAAGCATGTTGAATCAGACCCTCAGCAGAAGCAATCAGAGGAACCACATGCAGAGGAAGTTGGTATTGAAGAAGTTCCATCTTCTTCACATATCAATATTGGCAAAGAATCAATGGACATTGAAGGAACCAAAGTGACACTAGAGTCAGATGATGCAGTATTTCATGATCTAGGAAACATTGTTGACAATTTGGCTTTAGAAGAGCAAGAGAAGATTACAGAATCAGAAAAGGATACAGAGGCAGTGGAAGCACCAGCAGTATAAGAATCAGTTCCAGCAGAATAGACAATTAAAGGTAAACAAATTTTGATAGAGGTCACTACCCCTAGTGCACCTGACAATAAGAAGAGACAAATTGGTTCAATTTTTGAAGACCTTGGAAAAGAAGTTGAAGATAATGATCAGCTTGAGTTCATCACATCTCTTAATAAAATTATTGGAAAGAATAAGAAGGTGAAGGACCTTGAAGGCAAAGTTAGAGTTTTGATAGAGAAACTTGAGAGTGTGATTAGCACTAAGGTATCTAAATCAGATCCACTTGAGAAAGATAAAATAGTAATAAACTCTTTTGACTCTGAATTTTCTAACTTAAAGGATATTGCTAGAATAAAAGTTTAGGAAGACTTTGAAGCAAAAATGCAACAAAATTTAAGAGTAAATATTCGAAATGATATTGGTAATTTGGATGTATGCATAAAGAATTTGAGGAAACATTTTGAGACTGGAAAGAGTTTGTATATACAATGTACAAAATTAGAAATCCTAACAACTGAAGAAGATAAGAAGATTAGAGAGAAGATAGATGCAATTACAGCTGAAACAAACACCTTGTCAAGCCCAAATGTAAACATAAGTTCTGTAGAGAAGAACATAAGGAAGTTAAATGATGAAGTCAGAATGTTAGCAGAGGAGAAGAATAGAAAGATGCTCAGGATTAACATCTTGAGAGAGCACATCTCAATCAAGACCTCAATTGTTGAAGACCAAATTGAGCAGTGTCTTTTAGCAAAGACATCTTTTCAGAAGTTTAGCTTCAATTCCTTGCAACTTTGTCAGACAACAACATACAGATTGAGTACTCTACTCAATGTTGCTAAATCCATCAGGAAGATATTGGAGAAATATTTTGAATCATGGAAGTCAGAGTTTGGTGACTGTGTTGCAAGCCTACCGGCTTTGCAATAGCTGATAACAAGGTATAAAGTTTTTTTTGAAATTTTTGTACACCCTATCTTTGTCATTGTTGTCAAAGGGGGAGAGATAGTAGAAAATTGAATATATGTTAAGGAAGGATACTCATAGGGGGAGCTATTCTATGGAGTAAAATATTGTATATGTGTTGTATAACTTTTGGCCATAATTTTGTGTAAATACTTTGAAGTTTTGTTTGCACACTTAGCCAATTTTCCCATATGTTGCCACTAATGACAAAGGGGGAGATTTTTGGCAATTTGGCTAATGTGGATGCATAGATGTTGTCATTATGGAAAAATATGATCTCTATTGCGAGCATAGAATATGGAATGCAAGTATGGCAAGTTGAAGGAAGAAATTGTCTAAGTATGGATACAGTGATCCTGACAGAGCACCCTATGAAGATTTAGTTGGCGACGTCCACTGGAGCAATATTTTTGTTTATGTAGTTAATTGAAGCTTCTACAAAGTATGAGGATAACACATCTTAGTGTGCATAAATTTTGGAGTAGTACGGACAAAGTTATTTGAAATTTATCGAAGACAATTTTTGCAGATAGAACAGTTTTGGAGACAGTATTAGTGAAAGAGTTAAGGGATTATTTTTTGCTTGTCAAAATAATGACTTAACATTATGAAGGGATGGCATCCTAGATGTTTACTCTTGGATAAAGATTTTGGAATCTGACCATGTAAATTTATTAGCTCTAATAACTCATATATTAGGCATACTTGAAATGTAATGAAAATATATATGTGATATGTAAAAAGAAAGAAAAGATAACTTGCGATCATTGTATATTGTGATAGCAGAAAAGGCTATTGATGTGAAGTTGTAAGCAGTACCATATTATAGTCAGAAACATTTTGTATTACCTATTTGGGTGGTGAGATCAGCTAGTGATCAGGTTGTGTAATCTAACTCCTAACAGGGTTAAGGCTTCTAACAAGGCCTAAAGTCTTTAACCAGGACAGATCTACTATATATTGTAAATTGACTCCTAACAGGGTCCAATATCCCTAACAAGATACTTTTGATTAGTGATCTTTGTGGGTGCCATCCACATTAGGGTTTTTCCTTGGCTAGGGTTTCCTCGAGAACATATCATGTGTTATGAGTTCTTTCTATTTACTACTATGTTTGTTAATCAGCTTGATAATCTTTGTATGCACTAAAGTAATCTGTTATATCCATAAGTGGGAAAAATAAAAATTTTGTGAAATACTGATTTACCCCCCCTCTCAGTATTTCCTATTTCTAATAGGGATTACAGAGAGAAATGATGAAAACCCTTGTCAAGGAAAACAAGGAAGGCAAGATTCAAATGGAGGAAATCGTTGACCCCACCCTTGTGATTGTAAGTGACATTACCAAAGAACATCCTAAGATGGATGTCCTCAATAATGCTAAAAACAGTGTCATAGACAACTACAAGATAACTAAATGGACTTTCCATGGAATTCAAGAGTTAAAATTTTAGGTGGGACTGCTGGAGAGGAAGGGTAATAGCAGAAAAATTACACTTATGGAGGAGAAGAAAGAGATGGAGAGTAACATGGAGGGAGTGAAGAAAATGATGCAGAGTTTGGAGGGGACATTACAAAAAATAGCTGAGTAGAGTCATAGCATACTCAAAGCCTCAAATGATAATATAAAATTCTTGATAAATAAATTTGAGAAACACCGAAGCAACAAGGAGGACTCTCCAAGAAACAGCAAAGATAAAAACACAGAGGAAGGGCCGAGGAAGAGAACAAGGTCAAGTACAATGAAGAAAGACATGTAGGAACCTAACAAGGATCTGGTTGAACTCAAGGATGCAGTGGACAAGGCGTCTGAGCTAGAATTTCAAGCGGTGGAGATCCTCAAAGAGTTCGCTTGAGCTACTCCCCTAGTTTTTTTTGGGCCTGGACTGGTTTTTTGCTTTCTATTTCTGGCTCTATTTCTTGGCTTTAACTGTTTGTTTTACGGTTGGCCTAAGCCTGGACCATTTTTGTTTTGGCTGTAGCTTCTTGGTGAACTTTATCTGCCTTATTACTTTTTATGTTTAATACTGTTTGGGTTTCAAGGCCCCTTTAAAATATGTTTTCCTTAATAAAAAATAGTGAGAGTTTGAAAGAAGAGCTTGGAGAATATGCTGAGGAATGGGAACTGATAATGGCTGAAGAAAGAAAGATGATGAGCTTGTTGCACTGATCGCTAGAAGAGAAAAGAGAGGTAATGGTAAATTTGAAGGAAAATTACCTTTAAAATGTTTTTCATGCAATAAGGTTGGTCATTTTGCATCTAGATGTCCTACAAGGGTTCCTAAGTACAAACCTCAATTTTTCAAATCTAAGTACTCAAAGGATAAAGAATGTTACTATGCTAGTGAAGGTATTTCTGATGATGATTATTTAGATTATGAGGAGATCAAATTTTTTTCTATTAGAGATGAACTAGTACATGAGGAAAATGGTTTAGTGTCACATGTTGATAAGAAAACTGAATGGATTATAGACAGTGGTTATTCACATCATATGACTGGAGATAAAAAAAAGTTTGTTAAGTTAGTAAAGTATGATGGTGGTGTTGTAAGGTATGGAGATAATCTTCCCAAATCTATCATAGGAGTAGGATCTTTTACTTTGGATGGAAAGACTAACACTAATAATGTACTACTCGTTGATGGACTTAAGCATAACTTGTTGAGTGTTGGACAATTGCTGGACAAAGTGTTTCAATTACAATTCAGTAATGGTAAATGTTTTATCAGAAGTAAGGAAGGAAAGTTGATTACAACTGGTACTAAATCTAGAGGTAATGTATTTGAATTAAATACATCTGGAGCTTCTTGTTTTGTTGCAAAGGTAGATGAAAGTTGTTTATGGCACAAAATATTATGTCATGTTAATTTTGATAACATTGTAAAGGAAAGTTTGACTAATGCAGTAAGAGATCTATCAAAGATTGTCAAACCATCTAACACTGTATGAAGAGCATGTGTTATGGGAAAACAAACTAAAATAAGTTATAAAATAAAATCATATACATCAAAGGGAAATTTGGATCTGGAACATAAAGATCTATGTGTACCTACAAGGACAAAATCATACTATGGAGAAAGGTATTTCATACTTTTTATTGATAATTTTTCTAGAATGATGTGGGTCACTTATTTAAAAGAGAAATTAGAGGCATTTGATAAATTCAAGATATTTAGAGCAAAAGTAGAGAATGAATCAGGTTTAAAAATAATTTTTTTTAGGTCAGACAGAGGTGGATAATTTACTTCAAATCTATTCAATTCATACTATGAAGAAGATGGAATACAAAGACAAACATATTCTCCTAGGACTCCACAACAAAATGGGATAGTAGAGTGAAGAAATGAGACTATACTTGATGCTGCTAGGACAATGTTGCTTGAAGGAAATGTATCTCATATGCATTAGAGAGAAGCTATTGGGACATCAGTGTACACATTGAACAAAATTTAGATAAGAGAAGGTACAAGTAAGACTCCTTATGGATTATGGTTCAATCATATTCCTACTGTAAAATATTTCAGAATATTTGGTAGTAAGTGCTATATAATGAGAGATGATGAGATAGGAAAGTTTGATGCTAGAAGTGATGAAGGAACTTTTCTTGGTTACTCTACTAAGGGTAAGGCTTACAAATACTTTAATTTGAGAATGAGGAAAATAATTGAAAGTCACAATGTAAAGATAGATGAAAGGTTTCATATACAAGAGATAATGTATGACTATGATTAGGATACAAAGATCAAAGAGGCTACTTGTATAGAAGAAGAAGAAATTGTTGAGATTGAATGCAAAAATGAGATATGTGATAATGACATAGATAAGGATGCTGAGGTTCCTAAAAATCCAAGGTATGTAAAGAACAATCATCCTGAAAAGAAAATTATTGGTGATACAAATGAGGGAGTACTGATTAGATCAAAGGTTAGAGAAGAAATTTGTTTAATTTCTCAAGTTGAACCAAAGAATACCAATGAAGCTTGCAGAGATGAATCTTGGATAAATGCTATGAAAGAAGAATTAGATCAGATAAAGAACAATAACACTTGGGAACTAGTTCCTAGACCTAAGAATAAAAATGTAATAGGAACTAAATGGGTTTTCAGAAATAAAATGAATGAAGAAGGGGTTGTTGTAAGAAACAAAGAAAGACTGGTATGTAAAGGCTACTCACAACAAGAAGGCATATACTTTGAAGAGACATTTTCTCCTATTGCAGAATAGAAGCTGTAAGATTATTCTTGGCTTATGCTACACATAAGAATTTTAAGGTGTATCAGATGGATGTGAAATCTGCATTCCTGAATGGTGATCTTGAAGAAGAGGTATTTATAGAACAACTTGATGGATTTCCTTTATGCAAAGATGGAGACATGGTATGCAAGTTAAAGAAAGCTCTATATGGGATGAAGCAAGCTCCAAGGGCTTGGTATACAAGGTTAGACAAGTACTTACTTTGGCTTGGATTCATAAAAGGTAATGCTGACAGTAATTTGTATTTAAGAACTAGTGAAGATGGAATCTTGATAATAGAAGTCTTTGTTGATGATATTATCTTTGGAGGAAATGATGATCTGTGACAAATTTTCTAAGGAAATGGAAAGTGAATTTGAGATGTCCATGATAGGTGAAATGAAATCATTTCTTGGACTACAAATAAATCAGAGAAAAGATGGCATTTTTATTTCTCAAACTATATATCTTAAAGAAATGTTGAATTTTTTTTGAATGGAGGACTGTAAATCGGTCGTCACACCCATGGTGATTGGTAATAAGCTAACAGTTGATGATGAATCAAAGTGTTTTTTTCAGACCTTGTACAAATCAATGGTTAGAGGATTACAACATCTGACCCACACCAGACTAGATATTGCTAATGCTATTGGAATTGTGGCTAGATATCAGGCAGAACCCAAAGAAATACACCTAGCTACTATGAAAAGGATACTGATATATCTGAAAGGAACCATAGACTATGGTTTATGGTATGACATAAATGATAGATTTGAACTTCATGCTTATAATGATGCTGATGGGGTAGGAAACAATGATGATAGAAAGAGTACTAGTGGTGGTGCATTTTTCCTTGGGAAAAAGTTGGTTTCTTAGCTAAGTAAGAAGCAAGATTATATAGCACAATCTAGTGCTGAATTAGAGTATCTTGCTACTGCTATAAATTGCAATCAAATTATTTGGATTAAACAAATTTTGAAGGACATTGGAGTAAATTTTGATGAGCCTATGGTTATCCATTGTGATAACACCAGTACAATGAATATGTCAAAGAATCCGGTGATGCACTTTAAAACTAAATATATTTCTATCAAGTATCACTTCTTGAGAGACAAGGTGGTAGAGAAGGAAATAAAATTAGAATATGTTAGTACAAAAGAGAATATTGTAGACATCTTCACAAAGCTACTACCAAAAGATGCCTTTGAATATCTTAGAGGTATGCTTGGGGTTGAGGCTGCTCTTAGTCAGAATTAAATGATGTAGGGATGCATCAGTCTAGAGGTTTTCAGAGTCTTATTATATTCTGGAATGGATGTAGGGATCTAATCCTCAGGGGGAGTAATCATAGAAGAATGATGTTGGAGATCAGTTGATGGCTCATGGTACCCTTTTTTTGTCAAAGGGGGAGTGTTGCTATGATAAAATCCCCACTATATGGGGAGATTGTATGCAGTACTATTTGGTTGTAGAACTTTGGATTGATATAACTTTGGGATGATGGATTTTCCCATATGTTGACATCAATGCCAAAGGGGGAGATTGTTGGATATTGATAATGCATGAGATGGTGATTGATACATTTAATCACTACATTACTGAATAGGCATTCATATTGTTGTCATTTGTGGTTTGTCACTAATGTCAACATATGTCTCTGTAAAGAATACATGTTGATTATGATAGTGTATAGACACTGTATGGATGTTTCAAAATGTGTGAAGATAGATGAGAGTATAGGAAGATGTTGTGATATTACATCCAAGATAGCATCATGTAATGTTCCATATTGAGAGAGTTACACTTGTTTTGGTGAGGACTAGTTACTAGACAAGTTTAGTGGAAGTTGATAGAGTGAGTCTCTATATTTTTGGTATATCTTACAGAAGATATGGATTTGGTACATGCAATTTTGAGAGATGAAAGACAAGGAACTGAAGGATTTTCATTGGTCATCATAAGGTACGGAACACTGGATGACATCAGCTATGGTGTGTGATCTAGAGAAGACTTATTTGGGAGTCGACTTCAAAAGTGTAGTGTGCATTTTGTTTGGTAAATGTAAATTAAGGATGTCGGTCCTTAATTGTTGTAATGGACTCATTGTATACTTTTTTTAGGTACCATGTGTATCTTAGAAAGATTTTATGTAAATAGGAAAGACTAATTGGCTGACTTGATCATGTAGAATGTAATAGGATATATATGTAAGATCTTTTCTTTTGAAAAGATACGGTGAGAATAAATATGATATAAAGAAGATTGTAAGAAGCTACGAGCTTGTGTCTACTGAATGTAGAGCTGAGATTTATCGGTGAACTTCATTGGAATTGATCAAGCAAAGATAGTTGCTATTGGATAGTTCAAATTATTGTGTATGTCTTCATATACACTTGTTGCGAATAGTGAGTTTTGAAGGTGGAGTTAACCTTCTTTGGGTAGTGAGCCCACCCTTCTTAAATAGGGTTTGTCCTCTAACAAGGATTGTGTATTGTAATGGTTTAATAAGCTCCTAATAGGGCTATATCTTCCAATAAGGATACAATACTCTCAGTACATCATTTATGGGTGCTAATTCCCACTAGGGTTTTTACCTTTAATAGGGTTTTCCCAAGACCAAAATTTTGTGTTATTATGTTGGCATTCATTGTGTTCATTGGATCTTATATTGTTGCTACTCAAAGTTTTAAGTTTAATAATCTATCATACAAATGATTCACACCCCCTCTCAGTTGTATTGTGGACTGTTATACCTAACAATAAGATCAGTCTATTTCAAGAATACATGTCATTATAAGATAGAGAATAGAATTTGAATACAAATAGGAGATACAATCTTCTAGAAAAAGTATAAGATTGGAGATCCAATTGGTGATTAGGTGCACCTACCTAGGTCTTGTAGAGCCTGAAGTGTAGGGGAAGTTTAACCACAATTAGGTTACTCATGTTTGTTGGAAAAGTCAATTAGAAGGCTTGAACATAGAATTTGGCGTACCCTTATAAATTTCCAATCTATTGATTTGGGAACAAACATGTGGAAAAGTAGTGAATGGAAGAGTAGGAATGGGTTGAGCATTGTGATTTGTAGCCATTCAAGAGACAGAATTCAAAGGAAAGGGTGAATGAGATTTGATTTTTTGCCACAAGATAGTAAATGAACAAAGAATAACGGCTAGAAAGGAATTAATGGCCATAAGTGTGGAATCATGGAACCACATTAGTGAAGGTGGATTGTGTGTTGAGATGGAATAAAAGAATGGAAAGGGGAGAGCTCTCATAGATAAAGAGAAAAAGTGGATAAAAAATGAACACGGGATTACCATCTCATGCATTCCCAAATATTACTAATTTAACCAACTCAAGGAACATTTCACCTACCCATTGTGTCTAGTGCAATAGCACCTGGGTGTATGGGCAATCAACACCACCCCAAAAAATATTTTTAGCTTGTTTTGGGTTGTTTGGTTTTTTTACTTCTTATGGATTTACAATTAGTGCCTAAACATCTAAAGTTTTTGTGATCTTATTGGTTATTAGGGTCATGGTTAACTCATATCTTTCAAGAAAATGTGATTTGCTGGCATAAATCCAAGATCCTCAACCTGATCAACATAGACATAGTTTAAGAGTTGTGGTATACTTGAATACAAATTGTGGAAGCATGGTAAGGGCACATAATCTCTTTGACAAAATGTAATCATGTTGAAATATGGATAGAAAGGATTCCAAGATAAGTACAAAGTGAAATTTTTAGAAAGTCCTTGATGAACATACCTCTTTTGAACAAGTGTTGTGAATAGTTAAATAAAGGTTGGTTGTGTAGGGATTTTAATGAAGAGATACAAAGAGAAAATAACATATGTAATTGAAGGTTGAATTTATTAGTGTGAGTAACAAGCTATTAATTAACATTTACAATTCATTTAAGTAAAAGAGACAAGAAGTTGGTTGTGCAAAAAAGAGGGCAATGAATGGGTTTGGAACTAAATATTGATATTGCCAAGTAGAAGTAAAGAAAAATAGGTAAAGAGTTGAAAATGAATCTTTGAATTGTAAAATCCTCATAAAAGAATGGTTTAATGAAACTATTATCCATTTTCTTGTTTGAGTAACAACCTATAAATTAACATTTTCAATTCATTTGAGTAAAAGAGACAAGAAGTTGGTTATGCAAGAAAGAGGGTAATGAATGGGTTTAGAACTAAATATTGACACTGCCAAGTAGAAGTAAAGAAAAATAGGTAAAGAGTTGAAAATGAATCTTTGAATTGAAAAATCATCATAAAAGAATGGTTTAATAAAAATATTATCCATTTTTCCATTTTCTTATTTGGTGTTTGATTTTGTAAATTTGTGAAACAAGGTTGAGTCTCTTGCATTACTATTTGTACATTGTAAAAGGAAGAATCTTGTGTAGGTGACTAATGGATGATGGTATTATCTTTTGTGGATGTGCACATGCCTTGGTTTTCATGTATACATGTTGAGTTCATTGAACACATTCCAATGCTGAGAAGAGGTGAATAAACATTATTAAAAATTTAATAATATTATCCCAGATTTGAAATAGATTAGTTAATGTTCATCACAGAATAAGAACAAAGATTCTAGATACATATGAACACCATATTTACATGGAAAACACAAAATGAGAAAAACTATGGTGAGAAATGAACTCACTCTATCCAATAATTTGATTACAAATTTTAGGCCAGACTCTAAGGAATGAATCACCCCTTTCAATTTAAGAACATTGTTAGGGATTACCCTTAATCCTTAATGAAGAAAATGAACTCACTAATTCAACAACTAAATTTCTCGATCATCTAGTCTAAATCTTCAAGTAGGTTATCAATTCTTCCTTGGTTGCTAGATCTTGTCTTTACCTTTTATTTCACATACTTCACATGTGTCCTCATGCTCTCTTACTTTTTGTCATCCATTCCATCCAAATATATAGTGATTTGTCTATGAAAAAAATAAAAAAGGTTAGTGACATGAAAAATGGGCATTATTAACACGAGGTTGGATGCCCTCAACCAAAATACTAAATGTGGTACACTCCAAAAGGTAGAGAGGATGGAAACACTATTGATAATTAGTGCTCACATGTTTAATTATGTTTAACAAATATTAAGTTGAGAAAAAAACTTAATATAATAGTAAATATTTGGTTGTATTATGAGTTATTTTAACAACTCGTATATTTGGGGATTTGTTACTAGAATTATCCTATAATTTATAGGACATCCAATTCCCATATATGTATGTAATCTATATCATTATGGGTGTGGAATATAATAATATTATTTTATGTGTATATATTTTTGTCTTATAATTCTAATATGGTATCATAGAAAGTTCTATGCCAATTACTTTGTGATGAGGATTATTTTCCTATTACTCTACAATGGGGATATTATTCTAACTTGAGAGCCTGTAGAGATCATTGTGGTGTTTGGAAGAATTTGTTATCACTAGTGTTTCTCTCAATTGTTGATTATTGAATTACAGGTCACTTGCACTCTTGCATTGTCTCTTCTGGTGCTTCTATCATATGGGATTCTTAGATCATCCTAGCTATGTTTTGTTTTCTTTCTGACTTAGTGCATTGGGTGATTGGTTGGAGGATTGACCAATCCCATTAGCTAATCGAGCTTGCAGATATTCATTTCATATTATTTGGTCAATGTTCATTATTGAGGCCCATGTATTTGACTATTTTGGATCAATTGGTTCATTTTTTTTTGACATGTTCTAAATTTTGGTCCATGTAAATTCGCATCCCCTACATCAAGTTTACAAGGGAATGTATAGATTGGCCTTGTGGTATAAATTTTTGTTACTTCTTAGGGCTTGGCAGTTTTCATTCTAGTTTGTCTCCATATTTCATACATGACATTCTCATTGTCTTCTATATTCTCAGCATTCAACATGGAGGTCTCTATTTTGCATGAGTGTTGTGCTAGCATATCTACTTTAGCTACGAGTTTCTATTGGTGATTTGGGAAGCTTGTGCTTGAATAATCTCTTCTTGAGAAGTCCATGGTTTAGGATCTATTCATTATTTTTGAAGGCCCATGATTGGCCAATAATTCCATTGAAGCACAATTTTCTAGATCGGTTACCTATTCCATATCTCCATTGGGCTATGCATTTTCTTGATTGAATCAAACAAATCAAAATTTCATATTATGTTACTGAGGGTGCAACCACTTTATTTTAATCTTGGTAGATGTTTATAGTTTTGAGGATTCTTTATTTTTTGAATTTTGGTCTTAACTTTATCTTATTTGCTGGCCCATGAGATCCATTGCATGATCTTCTTTTTGCACATAAAGTCACATTTCCAGAAAAGGAGATGATTATAATTTATGAGGTCCAATCTAGGTAATGGATCCCCTTCATCACATAAGTAGGAAGGCATATAAAGAGGTCTCAAAAAAATCTTACACACAAGATAGATTTCATTTTTTTCAAGTAGAAGATATGGTAATTGCAAGGATAAAGATTATAGATGCATTTGGTAAAGCTTAACTATATTTCATAATATCTATGTGGGTATTGTTTGTTATTATAATTTATTGTTATTTTATTATCAAAAAAAGTGTCATTAGAAGATATTTTATGTCATAACATAAAAATATAGTGTTTTGTTAAATGAAGGCATGAAAATTTGTTCAAAATAGGTTGCATTTCTCAAGTCTTCAATTGTTGTATCAAAATGGTCAAAAGTAAAAATTTCTTTAAATGTAATTGGATTCATTATCACTTAAATGTGACATATATTTTGAGGGGCAAAATTATAAAATTGAGCATTAAATCCAAATTTTCTAAGTAAAAAAATCACTGAAGGATGGACACACATGAGGCTAGAGGAAAATAAACATCCTTTCATCAGTAATCAATGACAGGGCCACTTATTAGATTTGGTGAAATTTTATTTTCTTTTATGTAGCATGTTATGATTTTTTTTTAGTGTTATAGGTTGTGTGAATAAGTGGAAATTTCACACTGTGAGGGGAATAATGCATAATGTTCTATTCCCAATTTGTCATATTTATGTCAATTTATATATAAATTTCCTAATGTACAAGAATATAGGTGAATACAAGAACTAGAGTAAGTTAGTTCATGGATCTTGAAAGGGTTTGTGGGAGGATCCATAAAAACACACGAGGTGGAAAGTTGATGGGTTCTTGTTCACATCAAGGTTTGTGGTAAGCTTGTTTAAAACTATGGAAGGAGAGATAATTTTGTTTGAATCAAGATCATGAGCCACAAGAGTTGGTTTACTACATTTGAAAGTGTTAAGGTGAAGAATGTGCACATCATTGATATTGTAAATAGTTGTCTAGGAGATAAATTGACTAGAGAGATCTTGTAACTGTCAGACTTCTTAGAAGTATAGTTGGCTAGTAATAAGTTCATTGGAAGTGAAAGTGGGGTGTGTCTCGTATGTGGTGATCATGTGCAACAAGATCCAAATAGTAGCACACAAACCTACAAGTATGCATAGGCATATGATTTTTTTCCAAGTTGTGCGATGATCTTTCTCTCCATGCTCACACAAGGGGGGTGTTGGGAATTGGTGCTCATATGTATAATTATGTGTAATAAATATTAAGTTGAGAAATAACTTAATATAATAGTAATTTTTTTTATTATGAGTTGTTTTAACAACTCATATATTTAGATATTTTTTATTGGAGCACTGCGATCAATTCCATGAGCACTGTGATCAATTCCAAAGTCAAACCCAAAGGTAACGTGTGAAAAGGAATTAAAAATAGGTTACAAGTCAACCCCAAAAATATTTTCCAATGCATGAAATGTTGTCTAATAAAAAGCACTCCATATAAAAATATATTTTTGAGCCCCTTATACTTCTCTTTGATCAAAATCTTAACCAATCTAACATAAAACACATCATAAAAAATAGTTGAGTCTACCAAAAGCCAATGCAGACAGTAGAATAGAATAGGTGACAACCAATCTTCATTTGCAGTGAAAATCAACAAAATATATATGAACTAGCACACCACACAGATCATCTAACTAATTCCACCAATATGTATACCCTAAAATTCCTTTATGGAGAAATGAAAATTATTCTTCAAGCTTGTTTAACCCATCTTGACAACCATCCTTGGTATCAATCAAATAACATAATCAATCTCCGTAAAATAATTATTTTGGGAACTTGTAAACATGATAGTGTAATATATACAATAATAAGTAATGAAGTCTGAAGCTGCAAGCTGCCATCATTCCAAATAAAATATTATTTCTAGCACATATTAGTGTTCTAGAAATAAATCTTCTTTCTCAATCAATGTCATAGCCTTAATAGAAATATTTATCCTTATTTTCAAATCTTCTTCATCAATCATATCCTCTACCAATGAAACTTCAACAGTTAGATAATGATGCCAAACCAAAGATGGTTGATATCAATGACAACACAATTAATCTTTCAATTTTTCATTTATAGAAACACCCATGACCTCTTCATCATTTATCAATTTTCTTCTTCTTTTCCCCCTTTGAGAAAGGAAAAGGTGTAGACCATCCTTTACAATTTTCAAGAAGTATCCTCAGTTTCTCTCCCCCTAGTAGAGAGAATTCATTTTCTATAAACCATCTTGTAATCATTCACCCTCATTCCCCCTAGAAGAAGTCATAATATCAATCCAAGAGACAAAAGATGAGAAATTTTTATCCCCCTGAAAAGATGCATGTCTCTTATGGATCTAGTTGGAAAAGGGAGGGATAATAATCCTTGATTTTTTCCTAAGATACTAAAAATTATCCTTAGCTAGAGCTTTGGTAAAAATATCTGCAATTTCTCATTGGTAGGAACATTTTCTAATCTTACTTCCTTGTTAACAAATTTCTCCTTTAAAAAATGGTATTGAATAGAAATATGTATGGTTCTATAATTCATTGTCATATTATTAGAATATTAATGGCACTTGTGCTATCACATATTATTAGAATCACCTCATCATATAAATTCTCTAAATCCTTGAGATTTTTCTTCATCCATATGATTTGAATACAACAAGATGTTGCTGCATTGTATTCTACTCTAGCTATGGATAGAGAGATAGAATCCTATTTTTTACTCTTCCAAGAAAATAACATATCTTCTAAGTATAATGCTCCACCTCTAGTACTTCTTCTATCATCTACAAATCCTATCCAATTAGTGTCTATAAAATATTTTAGTGATAAATCATCTTCCTTTTTGTACCAAACCTCAAAGTCTGGAGTTCCTTTCAAATGTTTGAATATCCCTTTTATTTCTACCTTATGAGCTTGTCTTAGAATCACTTGATATTTGTCAACAAAAAATACATTATGTATAATATTTGGTCTAGAGGAAGTAGGCTATTGTAATATACCAATGGAAGACATTTTAAACTCCTCTACTTTCTCATCAAACCTATTTTTTCATCACTTTTGAATATAATATCAACATATACTATTATTAGATCAACAATATATTATTTTCAATTTTAATATAGAGATTATTGTCTATGGTACCTTTGTTGAAGTGTTGTTGCCAAAAATATTTATCCAACCTGGAATGCTCAACCTAGGAGCTTGTTTCAGGCCATACAAAGTTTTCTTAGATTTGCAGACCATGTCTATATATTTTGTTTATTCAATGTAGATTTTTTCCTCAAGTGCTTCACTTAAAAATGTAGAATTAACATCTATCTGATATGTAGCAGAAGCCAAAATAATCCAGATGAATTCCATCCTAGCAACTAGAGAAAATGTTTCTTCAAAATATATCCCTTCAACTTGGGTATAACCTTTGCATACCAATATCACTTTATTTCTAGTGATGTGTCCATCTTCATTCAAATTTTTTTTGAATAACCAATTTGTCCCAATTATATTTTTATCCACCAATGTAGGCACTAGATCCCAAGTTTGATTCTTTTGTATCTGATCAAGTTCTTCTTTCAAGGATTTGGTCTAATTTTCATCCTTACTTTCTTCTACACAATTCTTTGGTCTAATTTCTAATAGAAAGAAACAATTTTATTGACCCCATGTTCTGGATAATATTCTTCTTGTCTAAACACCCTTATATTTATCTTCACTAATATTTTCTTCAGAGTGATTTCTCTGAACATACCTATTTTTTTTTTTTTGGATATTCCTGTGATTCAAATTCCACATTCTTTAAATTTTTATCAATCTATTTCAAACCAAGTCTTTCCTTTGTAGTTGCAAATTGGACCTATTCTACATCAATTTTTGGCTCATAAGTAGTCTGATTATAGGCTTCATAAAAATTTACATTCCTACTTTCTATCACCCTTTTTAGTCTAATATTATAGAATTAGTAATCTTTTCTTTTTGAATATCCCAAGCAAAATGCCTTCATCTGATCTAGCATCAAATTTATCCAAATTATCTTTATCTCTTTTGATGTAGCATCTATTTCCAGAATTTTTGAAATATTTAACAGTGGGTGCCTTTCCAAACCATATTTTATAAGGTGTGTCTATGTGATTTTCAATGATATGTACTCTATTAAGTAGATAGACTATTGTATATACTATATCTCTCTAGTATACATTTGATAAATTGGCCTCATTCAACAATATTCTTACCATTTCAACTATAGTTTTATTCTTCCTTTCAATGACCCCATTTTATTGGGGAGTCCATAGATCATGAAACATCCTTCTAATCCCATATTTCTCATAAAAGTAATTAAATTCATATGATATGAACTCTACTCTATCAAATCTCAAACACTTAATCCTAGCATATACTTTATTCTCAACCAAACTTTTGAAAATTTTGAATCTATTTAGGGCCTTCATTTTTTTCTTAAAAAAATTCACTCATGTCATCCTAGTGAAATCATCAATTAGTAACATGAAATACATTTCACCATTGAGTTCTCCTGTCCTATTTGGTGTACATAAGTCCATGTGTATCAACTCCAAAAGCCATGTGGTTGAGCACTCTTTGTTCTTCAATATTATCTAGGGTTTTTTTCTAATCTAACATTTTCTACACATTTTTTTAGTATGTCCAATAAATCTTGGCATGTCCCTTACAACATTAAAATAACTAATCTTCACTAGAATATCAAAGTTAATGTGTCCCATCCTTTCATTCTAAAGCCAACATTCATTGTTTAGAGTTAAATTTTTATTTTTTAGATAATAGATATTTCCATTTATTATTCTTTCTATAATAAGTTTTTTGAACTCATTTCTAATTTCCCAATTTTTTTCCAAAAAAGATGACTTGAATAATTTTGTTACATAACTAACTGATGCTCAAAATAATTTTCCTTATTCCTTTCTCATAATAAACATTAGTAGCTTTATGTTTGATATCAATTGAAATAGTTTCCTCACTATAGATAGGCACTAAACCATAATTAGAAAATGAAATGGATCCTCCATTAAATTTATCAAGGTGAAAAAATATTCATGTGACTTGAGCATCCAAAATCATTGATCCAAGATATGGAATCTTATGTTAAATGTAGAGAAATTTGAACTTTTGGTCTGATATTGTCTTCATTCTTGATGGCTAGGAATAGTATCTCATCATTTGAATAATTTCCTTCTTCATCTTATAAAGAATGAGTTTCCATCGTGCAATAATTCTTGTCTTTTTCACCTTGTCTACTATGTTTTCCTAACTGTCTATGAACTTCCTTCTTTTCATCATCATCAATTTTATTTCTATCTTCTCTAAAAGGATATTTTTTAGCATAGTGTCCTACTCTTCCACAATTAAAACATTTAAAAGGTAACTTACCTTTGTATTTCTTAGATCCTTTCTTTAGCTTCCTAGAAAAGTTGGCTTCTTCATTCAAGTCAAAATCCTCTCCTGTATCTTGATTAGATTTGAAGGTAGTATCCTTCTTCTTACTTTGGTTATCATCTTGTTTAGATAGCTCAAAAGTAGTGACAACACCATATAGATCATCCAAGGTATAGTTATCCATATCTTGAATTTTTTAATTGCAATTAGCAAGGTTTTTTAGGTCTTTTTCATTGTCCTCATTACTTTTAGTACCACTTTGTTATCTTTAATCACACCTCTAAATCATCTAATAGAATTGACCACTTCATATACTTGATGTAGGCAACCTTCAATCTTTTCATCTTCAGACATATTCAAGGTTACAAATTTGTACTTCAAGATCTATAGCTTGATCTTCTTTATCTTCTTATCCCCTTCATAGTTACTAGAAAGATTCTCTCATTTATCAAATGCAAATTTGTAGCCCATGGGCTTTAGTAATTCAAAATATCCCAAACTACTAATAATTGCATTTCCTTCCTTAGCATTGTTCACATGTTCCTTTATCTCTTCCAAAGTAGTAAGTACCTAAAATAACAAGATCATACCATTTTTGGATTGCATTAAGAATTGCATAGGACATATTCCAGATGAGACTCCATTCTTTCTTTCCAAAAAACTTAGTTTGTTCTATCAAACTTAGGCACATTAACACCATATTCACTCACCATTCTATATCAAAATCAATTGATTAAGCTTCACCATTAGGAACCTTTCTCTAACACCAATTTTTGAATAGAGCCCAGTACTAGGAGGGGGTTGAATCAACACTTTTAAAAATTTAATAATATTATCTCAGATCTAAAATGAATTAGTTAATTTTCATCCCAAAATAAGAAAAATATTCTAGATACATGTTGGGTAAAACTATGGTTCAAATTAACTGTTGCATTAACTCAGATTGGACCTCTATAGATCTCCTTAGTTTATACCTAGATATATCGATTTGGGGCCATAGACTAATGAAAGATTTCATGGTTTTTTCCCTAACAGTTGAAGGTAATGAATTAAGTAGGGATGTAGTGCATATTATGGAATCAAACTCTTAATCTCAAATAATATAAAATCCAAACTTAAACTGTACTCTCAAAACCAATCATAAAATAGTAGAAATTATATCCTCAAACTAGATAGCTTAATTATGTTTGATTGAATGGAATATACAATAAAAATTAAATAAAACACAAATTACAAGTTAAACACTCCTATTCCTTAATATCTTTGAAATTTTCAAAATTTTAAACACTCTTGATCCCAATATTCTACCAGCGATATGAAGTTCAAAATTTTCTATATTAGAAATGTGACAGGAATTTCAAACTCTGAAATGTAATAGGGCTATGGTAGGAACAAAAGATTTCCCTATTACAGAAAAAACACACATAAAGCCAAGAATAGAATATAGGATCATATTTAATTCAAACAAAATAATAAACAATCTGATTTCACTAATATCTAGAATGAAAAATTATTAGACTTATTACTTGTATAATAGAAAATGGTTAGCAATGCTAAAATAAAGATCACTCAACAAGTCATATATAGATTAGAATGAAAAGCCTTCCACAAAATGAATTTGATCAGCATAACCAAAGGAGGAAGGGTGCCAATATAAGATCTATTCTTTGTGGGGTTTTGATTCCTAATATAAATGACAAGGAAATGAAATGTAAAGGATAGATCCGATCTATGAAAGTGAGAGAAAGGAGAAAAAGATAAGTAAAAATGCACCTAGAAACAAGATGGAGAAGGTATGACTCTGAATCTGAATTTGACTGTTGCTAGAATCTCAAATTTTGTTATAGCTTCAGATCTAGAAGGTAGGGAATTGAATCTTTCTACACCTGAAATCTTGCTAAAAAATAGTAGGGACAAGTTGACTTTTTCAGATGAATTTGACTTTTTGGGAACAAGTTGGCTAGTCAACTTGTTCTTGGCAAAAATTGATGAAACTATTCTTGAAATTTGAAACTATACTTGCATTTCCTAGTTCCACAATCACAACTCCACAACCTATTCCCTCACATAGAAAAATGAGGATAAAGGCTATGGAAAGGGTTTTTCCTTGGTCAAACCCCTCATACCCCTTCTACATTCCCACAAATTCAAAGCATGGTTCATGACTTAGATATTAACCAATTCTTTAATGAACCATTTCCTCCATATTCTCTTATACCTACACCACCATCTCCTATAGATACAACTTCCAATTCCATCCTCCTTGCACTACATTTACTCATCACCCTCAAGATAAATCATTCTCTCCATCTGCCCTCCATTCTACCTACACCATGGACCACGATATTATGACTAGACAAGGTTATAAGGGTTTAGGTCTTGGTATCCATGAGGATGGTATTAAGCATCCTATTCAAATTCCTCCCCGACACCCTCAATGAGACCTAATGAGCCTCTAAAAGGCTATCTTTCTTAGTTCTTTTTGTCCTCCTTTCAAACAATTATTTGCAAATAGACATGAATTTATAGTTTTTAGGCATATGAACTTATGGTTTTTATATATATGTGAAGACATGAAATAGAAATGTGGATAGTTTAAAGACAAGATATTTTCTTGAATTCATGGGTAGGAATGGTATAATGCAGTAGCTATACATGTTGATGAATGTTTCCTTGCCTATGCTATGTTTTGGGTAGTCTTCCTCCTATAGCCATAGGACTTGCAAGAGTGTTAATTAGAACATTACACCTTTTTCCTAATATTAATATTAATAATAAGGATATATATGTATATGGAAGGTTGTGTGCACAATGATTATTTTGCAGGTATTTATCATGGGAATTCAAGGACCAACATTGTGGCACTAGAATAGTCAAAGCCAACCGTTGTTGCAAGATCTTCACAAGCAGGGCAAGTCAAATACTATTTTCCATGCATATGGCTTCCTATCTCTATCTTTTCTCTAAGCTTTCCATCTGTCATACCGCATTTACTACAAGATTTTTGCATTAGGGTTAGCTTTTAGTATGGCTCCAGCCAACTTCGGCCCAACGGTTGATGCTAGTGCTCGAGTTGAAGCTTCGAAAAGCCATGGTGCCTCCTCTAAACAAAAATCCTTGCAAGTTCATCCTGAAGGTCTTTCATGAGGTAAACCTGATATTGTTCTTAATCTGCAAGAGTTTGATGCTACATGTGAATGGTTAGAAAAGCATACTTTGATTGGATATTTTGTGGGTCACACTCCTCCTGAAAGTATCCTCAAAGATTGGGTAAATAAGAGCTGGACCCCTCGTGGGGTCCACCTTGATGGTGTACAAAACCTCACCAAAGGTTTTTTCCTGTTCCATTTTGCTAACCCTTCCTAGGTGGAAGCTATTTTTAGTCGCGGGCCCTAGATGATTAGGTCCTGCTTGCTTGTTTTTAAGAGGTCATCTCGAGACTTCACTATCTCAGATGACAAGAAACTTACGGTTCCCATTTGGGTTGAGTTTCCTAGAAATCCCTTTTCCATGCTGGCCTTTTATTGAGTCTATTGCTACAACCCTTGACAAGGTCATTGTCATGGAGCATGACAAGTTTTTTAATGCCTGCTCTTAGAAGTGTGTCTTTGTTGAGGTCAACCTTTCTAGGGATCTCAAAGACACTATTGAGATCTAGGTTGGTTCCCTCACCATCTCTCAAAAAGTGCTTTATTTGAACCTACCAAACACCTATTATAGGTGCCAATCAGTGGAACACAAGATTAAGGACTGCCCTTTGGTCACCCCTTGGGTGAATCCATCGCCAAAGGAAGCGCATGTCAAAAACTTAGAAGCTAGGAAAAAAGAAGAATGGACTACAGTCACATGAAAAGGAAAGAATGCCTCAGGCTCTAAACTAGCACACACTACTTCTGTAGCTATTTCACCTCTAGAGACTCCAGTTGGAGAGTACCCTCTTTCTGTCGAAGCACCGCTAGTTGCTCTGCCTACTTCACACCCTGCTATTCAGGGGAAAGCTCCAGCTGTGAGGCCTACCATCTTAGAGGTGGTGCTCACACTGTGAGCTATACCATCTACATCTTATCAGTCTTTGCATCACTCTCACAACCCTAATGGACATGTGAATGACCCAGAAAAATGATGGTTTACCTTCATTGGAGATTTACTTCCTAGCTTTGGTTTAGTACCAACGTTCTTTCAAAATAGTTTCTCCTCTCTTGAGGATGAGGAAACCATGCAAGATTTTTTATGAATTTTTTGTCCTAGAATGTGCGAGGTCTAACTGACCTCTCTAGAAAGTACTATGTTCATGATACCCACCGCAGACTTCACAGTCTAGATGTTGTGTTTATAGGAAGTAAAAATTTATGGTTTCCTGCTTACTTCTGCATGTTGCGTCATTTTTCCTAGCGACATTGTTTCTTCTTCTCAGCATGAGGCTGGCAAGGGTGGTCTCATTACTATTTTGTCACCTTGCCTTCATTCTTCTATTATTGCACATGGATCTGATCCAATGCAGTGTGTCACTTGGACCTTGTTGTCTTTTCACAACCATTCTTTTGGCATCATTAATGTTTATGCTCCCAATGATGCTATGGAAAGATTTCAACTTTGGTGCTGGCTGGCAGACAAATTTCCTCCTACCACTTGGGTGATGTGCGGGGACTTTAATATGGTTGAGCTAGCCTCTGACAAGGAAGGGATTCTTCCTTTTCAATGGACATCTAGGGATAGAGAAGCATGGTACCATATGCATAATAAATTGGGCCTTTTTTATTCCAATGCTAACCATCGCCAACAGGGTGGGGTCTGGCATACTTGGTCTAATTTTAGACTTAGTTCTAATCATGTATTTAAAAGATTAGATCGTGCTATGATAACTACTCAATCTTTTTTCTCTTTCTCTAAAGATAGGGGCCTCCCTGTCACTCCTTTGACATATGTGACCTTGTCAAACCACTTCCCCATTTCCTTTTCCATCACTTGGCATTCCTCTACTAGGTGGGCTACTTGTACTCATTTTTTTCTCAACACGTCTGTGATGATGCATGCTTCCACTATTGCTCACATTCTTCAGGTCTCGAATTTAGAGCCTCGGCCCTGTGTGTGAGTGTTTACACCTTCATGAAATTGGGACAATTAGCAAAATTTCTATGAAAATACAATGGAAATTTAATCTAAAGAATTGCATTTAACATCCATATCATCTCATGGTTCTCTATCTAATCTTGGTAAGTAGAGCTCTCAGCCTTATTCTCTACTAGTCACAATCCTAGAATGAGAAAATTATGATAAAATGCCTAAATCTAGCTCTCAATTCTCAATTTGATACAAAGATTAACTCAAATGCTCATGATAATGCTCTCAAATCTCACAATTTTCTCTCAAAATGCTCAAGATATTTGCTCAATTGCTCTCAAATTGCCTATAGTGATTGTTACTCAAAATTATAGCATACAACACAATAGGCATAAATAGGAAAAGGTTGCACATTTTTTGGTCCATTTAATACTATCTTGTAGGTTTTTTTAATGGACATGTCATTATTGCATTCATTTTTAGATGTCATTATTGTACCCTAAGTATTGATCATAATTCAAAAATTTCAAAATTCATAACTGATCATTACATTGTGCATTCAAATTGAATGTAGTATACAAAGTATTTTTTATGTTTCATATTTCATATCAACAATAGAGTACATATGTAGAATTGAAAAAATGATTAAGTATGGAATAGGGGTCCCATGCATTGCCTTTATTGTTGCTATGTTGTCAACTAGTTTTCTGCCAGGTTCTAGGTCATCACGTCCAAGTCTTCATCTACATTTAGGTCTTTAGGGTTCATACCTCCATGAGAGAGAAAAGTGGTTAGATCTTGATGGATCTAAGCAATGCATGAGAAACAAATGACATACAATTTCAATCAAGTTTTCAAATCTGCATATCAATTTGGAAAATTAAATGCAATAAGGAAATGTACACTAACACTCACTGCAAGGTAGTATGAAAGGGACTTGTTTCTATAAACATGAAACCTTTTACTATTTATGATCATTCTGGTGTATGTTGTCCTTTTTATTAACTAGTTATCTAAATTAAAGGGAATGAGTATTTCTAATTGAGAAACCTTTTTCAGATGATGTGGTGCCTTGGTAGATTAGTGAACATAATGGTCTAAGAATTGATTGATAAATTATTTATTATGTTCACTAATCTAACCATTTCAAAATGATGTTGTTTGAGAGCTTAACGGTTTATTTTTGTAGAAAGAAAGTTGACTAGTTTTCACATTCAGTCATAGAGAAAGGATGTAGATCAAGCTGGAATTTAAAGACAAAGTGCTACAGAAGGTGCCAAAGTTGCAAGCACTCAAAGATCAATTCACAGAATGCAATTACATCAATACTGGTTCAATATGTCTTTGCTGATTCAAGAGGTACAAGTTCAAGTGATGTCATTATTATTCCTAACTATACAAAAAATTGTTATAAAATGTTTTACATTATGTATCTTTGAGTGTCACGAGCCCATTCTCAAAATTCATTGATAACAAATGAATATTTTATACCTTATTGCAATGATTTAAAGATTTCATTTTCAGCATGGAGAAAGAATTATTTTTAAGCTTGGTAATTTGTGCTAGTAAGTCTTAGAGTCTTCTCACTTTTCAAGTTTGAAATTCAAGTACTAAGTGACTAAGCAATAAGAAAAATAGTTAAAATGTAGTCAAGTGAGTTGAAAATAGTGGTTGTGTTACTTGGACTTTGATACAATGAGCTAGGTTTTGAATTCTGTCAGATTGTAAATTTATGCTGTTGTACAAATTTGCATAGTAAAATACTCCTACAGTTGAAATATCAAAAAGTGACAAATCAAACAAAAAGCAAGCTATAGAGATATTTTTATCAATAGAGAGCATAAGTTTTTAGCATAGGTTCATGATCACAGGCAGTGTGTTGGTATATCTTCAAAGCAAGGATGACAGTGTATCTAATAAAATCTGATAAATCTTGGTGATATGTATGTGCATTTATAATAGTAATGAAAAACCAGAGAACAATAATGCACATAAGCTATCAAAAAAATAAACAGCAGACATAGGAAAAATGAACTTATCTTTCTGAGCAAGGATCTTGGTTTTTTTTACACCTTTCAGTCACGTTGTTAGTTAGCTTGTAAAGCCTATGAAGCTTATGATTGAAAGATGTCATAACCTAAAAAATGAATACATCTATCGCATATTTCAGTCATAAGCTCACGGTTTTGATGAGACAACTGAAGGTGGAAAACCCACATGGTGGAATGTTGCTGAAGTTTTCAATCATCTCGATAAGAGTCTCAAGATAAGACTAAGAAATGTCTTGACATATCTCGAATCAAATTTCTCAATCCCAACTTGGACTGTCATCAGTATAACTGAAGAAAGAATATTCTAAGTCATAGTGCACTATCAAAGACAATTTTACCCACATCAGCAGAGTGAAGTAGTATTGAAAACAAAAGCTTCATACTTACGTCAAGTAGTGAGCTTGAGTGAGTTGATAACTTACCATGAGAAGGCTGAGATGTTGTCAATAGAAAACTCATGGATCAAATTGAAGGCCAAGTTTCAAGAGTCACAACTATGTTATAACAGTCACGATAAATAGAGGCCAAGATGTGTTTTTATGAAAGGAGTTAAGGTTACAAAAGAAAGTTCATTGTTGTTTACCTACAGTTGAACTTAAACAATAGTCTCAGCTTTATTGATGATAAGCTGTAGTTATGAGCTCAAGTCGTGACTCATGGTTTTACAAAGATGGGCCCAGTAAGAAGGAAGTCACAGTCATGACTTTGTATTCAGTCAAGAGAAATAAAAGAACACTAGTTACAAAGTCATGACTGTTATAATGGAATAAGTCCAAGCTCGTGGTTCTAAACCCACAAGTAGAAGAAACCTAGTGGAGTTATGGTCGTGTGTATTCAGCAAGGAAATCTACAGTCATGCCGAGAGTTACAATCTAATGAGTTTGAAAGACACAGTTCAAAGGGCTCATAAATCTAGAAATAAAAATCATACATAGATCTTAGCTATAATCATGGTGAGTTCAAAGTCATGAATAATGACTGATATCAAAAACCCACATTGCTAAAGCACTAGCATAAGCCACGGCTTTATTCATAGGCAAAAAGTTGAAAACAAAAAGTCACAAGCCGTGACTTATGCTAGATGTAAATGGTGCCAGGTTTGCATCAAAGTCACAAAGCATATTTAAATAGAGGTAAAGCAATTAGTCAAAACTCATGACTATTACAATGAAGAGAGTTTTGAGCTCATAGTTAGACTCATAAATTAAGGATAATACTCAGCAAAGCTGAATTCTTAGACATTTAACAGAGAGAGGAAAGAGCTAGTGGAAGTTGAGAGCCATGTAAATGACAATATCAATCAAATAAAAAATACACACAATGGTTACCTTGATTTGAGGCTGAGAAGACTCTATCATTCAAAGCCATGCTCAATTGTAAATGAAAACATAGTGGGTTACCCAAGTCAAAAGGTGAGCATGATGAATCAAGATTCCAATCAACAATTAGTAAGCCCGAGTTCCATAATGCAGAGCTCAACCTAGAATGCACACTAGTGAAGAAAAATCAATAGAGAGCTCGAGTTTCATCTATGACAGACCAAGTTTCATGAAAATTTTGCCAAAGTAAGGCTAGGGTTTGCAAAAGTCTTCCACTTTCTTCTTCGTGAAGACAGAGATGAGTGCCAATTTTGAAATCACAAAGGAGTCTATGAAATTTGGAGTCCACCAAGAGACATGTATTCAATGCATTTACTACAGATGTACAGTCCTACAGTCTTTGAAAACCACCTAGTGCCACCTCATGCCTCTACATTCGAAACATGTTGCAAGTGGATTGAGTGGTGTTTCATCATTCCCCACTTTGCATTTTCCACACTTAGTGTTTTTTCTGTTTGGAGGTTAGGTTATATTTGATATTACATTTTTATCCAATTTTGAAGTAATTTAAAAATATTGGTAATATTTTGTAAAATTATTTTATCCTTATTGTGAACCAATATTTTGGGCTTTTAGGGTGGAGTTTACATTTGCTGGATGTTAGGCTTGATTTTTGGCCAAAGTTAGGGCAATTTTGTAGAGAGATTGGCATTTTAGATTTGGAGCCTAGGCATACTATAAGATTGATTTTGATGATCATTTTGAGGGGTTGCAAGTTTGGGAGAGAGGCTAATAGTGAATATATTGTTCCTACATGCTTTTGAAGCCATTTTTGTAATCACATTATCAGATTTGTGAGAGAAATAAAGCAGATGCTCTTTGATCCCTACATTTTTGGAGTTTCATTTGATGATCCTGGTTTCATCTTTCTTTGCACATGTTGTTTTTAATTGTAATCCAAAACAAGTAAATGCATGTTTGTTCCTTCTTGAGGTAATTAGATTTTTTCCTTAAACCTTGTATGGAAGATGTATGTTGTTAACTGTTAGGACTATTTGTGATTTAATCCTAATAGTGAAGTCAGTTAGCCTATATGATGAGCAGTGATTTGAAGAGTCAAGCCTTTGATATATGATTTTGAGCTATTATTTTATTCTCCCAGGAAAGTCTAAAACCATTTTTGGTGTATCACCCCAATTCATTTTAGTTTAAAATTTATTTCTATCCCTTTTCCTATCAAGTTTTAAATCAAGTGGTGATATTTTGTATTTAATAGGAACCAGCCTAGAATCTGGAGATTCCTCCTTATTCATAGTCTACCCATAGCTAGAGGAGGTTTCCATTGTCAGGATAGAATTGTTGTGTAGGCTTAATGCCTGAGTTAGGGTAACAATTCTAAGCCTGAATAGTTCTTGGCATGCCGGTGGGAGACGAACTGCTTCTCAGTTCTGAGTTACAAATTTTATGGTTATTCTCGATTTAGTTTCAGATTTGAGGGGTTTTTTTTAATGAGTATAAATCTAAAAAGATCAAACAAGGAGGGCTTTGTGTACTAGGAATTGCAATTAGGAAGAACACCACAAGATCCAAGAGGTGCTCTATTGAATTCTAATTTTTTATCATTTGATAACCCCATTTTTGAAGACTGGGCTGCAAATTTAGATGAGCTTGAAGTAATTATTGAAGAAATCAATCTTCCTAAGGATCTAAGTCTTCCTAATCATTCTGGAATAGAATTACCAAGGTTTGAAGATTTATCTAGAGATAATTCTATTCTTGGAGCTTCTACAAGTGGAACTGCAGTAACTCCCCATAATTTGAAGACATATCAAAGGAAGGTGATTCAGCCTACCCAACCTTTTTTTACACATATCATTTAGCAGCAAGCTCCTCCACATCAAGAAATGGCAAGAAACCTTCCTTTTGTTCCATTTGATCAAGGTGGTTCTTTGAGGATTATGAATCATAATGATATTCCATTGGCTGCTTTGAAAAGCTTGCCAAATTTTGTTGGAGAAACACATGTGATAGCTATTGAGCATATCTGAGATGTTACAACTCTTTGCAATGTCCATCATATCAGAGCTGAGGATATTTCTTCAAAGCTATTGGCTACATCACTAAAGGGTAAAGCCCTTGATTGGTTCAGAACTCTCTTGGTGGATTCTATTACTACTTGGGACGTCCTAGGAGAAACGTTGTCTAAATTTTCTGAGGAAAAATCTGATAACCTATCCTTGGTGGAGCAACTAACTACTATCAAGAGGGCCCCACAAGAGGAGATGAGTGATTTCAATCTCCATTTTCAGAAGACTTGGAATAGAATTCCTGTTCCGGTAAGGCCTTTAGCTGAATACACTTTCTTGTATTATTTGAAGAGCTTATATAGTGATATCTCTATAATGATTCAATCTATGGGGGGAGTTTCTTTACCCCAAGCTTTTGATATTACTATTAGGGAAGAAAATAGTCTTATCTAGGTAGGGAAGATAGCTCCTAGACCGCCTATACCTTTCTTTCCTAACATCTAGTCCAATATGCCATTAGTTGTCTCACCATTATCTGTTGTTCCATCATTTAAAACCATAGAGATAGTTCCTACAACTCCTCTGAATGAACTACAAAGTATTAAGGACAGTCAACAAAAGATAGAAAGTTTACTATAATATTTTGGAAATGATTTAGTTTCCCTTAAAAGGAATCACGCACAGATAAATCCTACTACTCAAAATTAGTTTGTTGGTCCCTCTTCCCAATATCCTAATTAGCCTAATTATCAAGCCAATAGGTAGCAATTCCAAGGTAATACTAATGCAAATAGATAGAATTGGAATGTGAGGCCAAATAGACAATACAATCCCACACCTCTTAATACTGTCAGGGATATTGTTTCTACGCAGAATAATATTGCTACTGACTAGTGTTTTCCATGCAATGAACCACATGACTATTCTAAATGTTCTAATAGAATCCTTAACCAAGATTATGGTCCAAAATGCAATGAATTTATAGTAGAATATGTCTATTGAGGAGGTACAAAAACAATCAGATCAGACTTCTACAGATACTAGTTTCCTAAACTGGCAAGAGGAAGAGTTTTGTGGTCTAAATGAAGATTCATCAATTGTAGCAAATACTAGAGAAAAAAAGAGAGCTCTTGAAGTAGATCAATCCGTTGGTAATGTACCTTCTTCACCAATTTCTATTCTAAAGAATCCATCAATTTCATCTAATAAGGATCAAAATCAGAAGAGTGATGATCAAGGGTCTCCTAGATCTTCACACAAGGTATAATTTTCTATTCCATTCAATATTGTTGATACTATGAACAAAAAAAATGTAACTTTGTTTGTATGGGAGACTTTATCTATTCCAGGATAGATTGAGATTTTAAAAGAAGAATTGTCCAAGTTGACAGTCAGCTCGTAGCAAGCAGTACAACAACCACCTAGAGTGGTTATGACTAATTTTGAGTCTCCTAAGGCTTAGGAAAAGGTACCAAAAGAAGATAAAAAGCATGCTAAAGTGTAGCAGCTAGCAATACCAGAAGTTAAAAAGGCTACAAATGTGAAACAACCAGCAGTAACAGTTGACAAAAATCTAGCAAGTATTCAAAAGACATCTGAAAAGGAAGGTGAGAAACCTACAAATGATAAGCCTCCTCCTTTTTATGTCTTATTGATTATTAGAAACAAATTAGTGCATAATTGTATGGTAGATAGTGGTGCAACCAACACTATCATGCCTAAGAAAATAACAAATTTGTTGAATTTAAAGTATGAACCTCTTGAGAAAGGTGTAGTCCAGCTTGATGGAACTTTAGTCAAGACCTTAGGGGTCATTAAAAATAAAAGTTTGACCTTGCACTCATGTCCTAATTTCTCAATTCCTCAAGACATTTATGTTATAGACTTCTCAGCATACTTTTCTTTGTGCCTGTCTAGAGACTTTACAACCAAAATAGATGTTATTTTTCATCAGATTGATCACATTTATAATTCAGAACTAGATATGGTACTAAGGTAACCATAAAATTAGAATTGTTGGCCAAAGATCACATAGAACCTTATAATCTGAGTCCCATTAATGCAAGTTGTGTGATCATGGATCAAGATGAAATTCTAGATTATTCAGCTTATAACACACAAACTAAAGCATATCCAGACATTATTTTAGATGAATGGGCTACTAGAGATGATCAAAATAATGATATGTTTGATGCTGGTTTTGGAAACTATATGATTTTAGAATCTAATTCAGTTGTGCCTAATTTGATAAAAGATCTAGAATCTAGATTTGATTCATCTAACTAGTTATGGGATTTGTATTTTGATGGATCAAGGAATAGGGATGGAGTTGGTGCAGGGGTTATGCTACTTTCACCTAATGGTAATAAGTTTTATGTTGCCTACAAGTTATTTTTTCCTTGTTCTAACAACGCGGCTAAATATGAAAGTCTGATTCAGGGATTAGAGTGGGCAAGATTGAGAGGAATTAAATGTTTGAGGGCATTTGGAGATAGTGAGCTAATAGTAAAATAGGTGAGAGGTATCAATACTGTTAAATATGATCTTCTAAAGATGTATAAATCTAGAGTTTCTGACATTCTAGATGAATTTGATGCTTTTAACTTGATTTCAATTCCTAGAAGGGATAATTATCATGCTGATAGGTTGGCTGGTATTGGTGCTCATGTTTCAATTATAGAAAATAAAGGACATATTTTAGACTAGTCACATGTCAAGATTATTGCCATCTATTATAGATAATTACACTTATTGGAAGGTTTTCAATACTGGTGAACATATTTTAAGTTTTTTGATAGAAACAGATGGTTTTTCAGCTTCTAGAAATAACAAAATCAATCAGCAAATGGAAGACCAAATTATTCAGTTGAAAACCAACAAGCTTCCAAAGGGATTGGTCATCCTAGAATCAACTTTTAATTCTGATGATCAGTTTAGAAAGGGAAAACCAGCCTGTTGATCAAAGAAGATCATTATGAGGAAGTGGAAATATTCAGAGATAAGTGGTTAAAGGTTGATAAAATTAATTCTCCTGAAGAAAAAGAGTTGTTTATTGATCTTTTTAGAGAATATAGTGATGTTTTTGCATGGGATTATTCTGATTTGAAAGGATTTGATCCTCAATTAATGTAACCTAGCACACTACAAAATTAGAGCCAAATGGTAGGCCAATTAGACAAAGGAAAAGGCTCATAAAACCCAAGTTAGAACCATTAATGTTGAAAGAACTGAGAAAAATCTTGGATGGTGGTATTATATTTCCAATCAAACATACATCCTAGGTTTCTAACTTAGTTCTAGTAAGGAAAAAGAATGGAGAGATAAGACTTTGTGTAGACTTTAGAGACCTTAATAGGGCATCTATGAAAAATAGACACCCTCTTCCTTCCATGGAATAGATTTTACAATATGTGTCAGGTTTTGAGAGATTTTCTCTCTTAGATGGCTATTCTTGTTATAACCAAATTTTAGTTAAAGAATCTAATTAGTTTAAGACATCTTTCACATCTAAATGGGATACAATGGATTAAAGAAGAATTCCATTTGGGTTATCAAATGTGGGGGCCACTTTTCAGAAAGAAATGGACATGGATTTCAAGAACTTAATGTATAAATTTGTTCTAGTATACCTAGATGATGTGACAATTTACAGCAAGGTTGCAAATCAGCACATAGATCATTTGAGACAAATTTTGCAGAGGTGAAGAGAGTTTAGGATTTCTCTTAACCCAAAGAAATATGTTTTTTTAGTTCATGAGGGAAAACTTCTAGGATACTAGGTGTCTAAGGAAGTACAACTATTGACCTTGAGAGAATTCATGCAATTCTAGAACTTTCATTACCTAAACATAAGAAAGGATTGCAAAGTTTTATTGGGAGAATAAATTTTGTTAGAAGGTTTATCCTTGATATTGAAAACCTAGTGAAACCACTGACTGCTATGCTTAAAAAGGATGTCCCTTTCAGCTGGACTGATGAGGGAAAGAATAATTTTGAATTGATAAAACAAGATTTATCTTCAACCCCTACTCTTGTTAATCCTGATTTTACTAAAGACTTTATTCTATATGCTTATGGTGGTTCTGATACTATTTCAGAAATGCTGGTTCAAAAGAATAAAGAAAAACAGGAGCAACCAATTGCATTTTTCAGCAAAGGTATGGATGATTATGAGAAAAGGTATAGTTTTGTTGAAAAACATGTGCTAGTTGTTATTAAAGATTTGAAGAAGTTTAAACATTTGATTTCTAGAAATAAAGTGCACTTGATGGTTGTACATCCTAGTATTAAAGAGTTTTTGTTGAAAAAGGATGTTAATGAAAAGAAGGTAGGTTGGATAACAAGAGTTATGGAATATGATGTTTAAATTCATGTGGCTAAGCTAGTTAGAGGCAAAGGCATTTGTGCTCAGATGGTAGAAGAAGAGGATCAAGCTGAAACTACTAAAGAATCTACCTTATTGGAAGGTGATGTTGTATTGTTTAATGATCCTATATCCTAGTTATCAGATATGACCAGATTCTTGCAAACTGGACAATGTCCAAATAATCTTGATAATGCAAAGAGAAGGTATTACAAGCTACAATCTATTCCCTATGTTTTTATTGATGGTATACTTTATAGGAAATATTTTTCTAGAATGTTTCTTAAATACATTGATTCAGTAGATCAAAGTAGAATTTTATCTGAATTTCATGATGGATCTTGTGGAGGACATTTCAGTCCTAAAAATATAGTCTAGAAAATACTAAGGGCTGACTATTATTGGCTTGATTTATTTAAAGATGCTTATTCTTGGGCAAAAAGGTGTTAGAAGTGTGCATTGTTTGCAGGCAAACAAAAGTTGGCACATTGCCATTAAAACCAATTGTGGTAGATCAAACATTTAACAAGTGGGGAATGGACTTTATAGGTCCTATAAATCCTAATTCTAGTGCAGGTCATAAATGGATTTGGACTACTATTGATTATTTTACAAGATGGACTGAGGCCATTGCATTAAAAGAGGCTACTGGACCTGCTATGCTAAAGTTCTATGAAGATATTGTATCCAGGTTTGGAGTTCCTTAGTCAATTATCTTTGATAATGCTATGGATTTTGTTGGTTTAGCTATTATAGAATGGGATACGAAAAATGGGATCTATTTAAATACTTCTTCTAACTATTATCATTGGGGTAATGGTCTTGCAGAGTCTACTAATAAAAATCTAATCAGAATTATAAAAAAGACTTTGTAGGAGAATAAGAGAGATTGACTTTCTAAATTGAAGGCAACCTTATGGCTAGATAGGATTACACCTAAACAGGTTATTGGGAACTCTCCTTATGTCCTAGTTTACGGTAAAGAGGCTAGATTGCCAGTTTCTACTGAATTTCCATCTTTAGAGCTGGCTGATCAGATGTTGCTATTTGAAGAGGAAGATCCTCTTAAACAAAGGTATGCTGATTTATTATAGCTTGAAGAAGAAATGAAGAAGGCATTGGAAACAATGGAACTAAAGAAAGCATAGACTAAGAGGTCATTTGATAGGAAAGCTAAGTCCAGATAATTCAAGGAAGGTGATCTAGTACTCAAGTAGGATGTGCTAAAGATCAGGCTAGGGCAGCATGACAAGTTTGATAATTTTTGGTCATGCCCTTTTGTTATAACAACCTGGAAGGAGAATAATGCTTTTCAGTTGTCCACAACTGAAGGAGAAGATCTACAAATTCTAGTTAATGGAATATACCTCAAGCTTTTATTTGAGGGTTAGGATAGGTCTAGTTTTCAGTTCAATAAGTGTTGTCCAAGCACTATGTATCTAGGTTGCATTGAGTCTATTTTAGGTGCATTATTATTCTAATAAGTGGTTGCATTCATGGTTTCAATTTTCCTAACTTTGTTGCCCTATGATAAGTCTATAGGTCATGTCTAGCAGGTAGACATCCAGTAGAAGTCGCCAAAATTGTTACTCAAAATTACAACATACAACACAATAGGCATAAATATGAAAATGTTGCACATTTGTTGGTCCATTTAATACTATCTTGTAGGTCTTGTTAATGGACATGTCATTATTACATTCATTTTTAGATGTCATTATTGTACCCTAAGTATTGATCATAATTCAAAAATTTCAAAATTCATAACTGATCATTACATTGTACATTCAAATTGAATGTAGTATACAAAGTGTTTTTCTTATGTTTCATATTTCATATCAACAATAGAGTACATATGTAGAATTGAAAAAATGATTGAAGTGTGGAATAGGGGTCCCATGCATTGCCTTTGTTGTTTCTATGTTGTCAACTAGTTGTCTACTAGGTTCTAGGTCGTCACATCCAGGTCTTCATCTGCATTTAGGTCTTTAGGGTTCATACCTCCATGAGAGAGAAAAGTGGTTAGATCCAGATGGATGTAATAAATGCATGAGAAATAAATGATGTACAATTTCAATCAAGTTTTCAAATCTGCATATCAATCTATAAAATTAAATGCAATAAGGAAATGTACACTAACACTCACTGCAAGGTAGTATGAAAGGGACTTGTTTCTATAAACATGAAACCTTTTACTATTTATGATCATTCTGGTGTATATTGTCCTTTTTATTAACTAGATATTTGGATTAAAGGGACTTCATGTTTCCAACTGAGAAACCTTTTTCAGATGATGCAGTGCCTTGGTAGATTAGTGAACATAATGGTCTAACAATTGATTGACAAATTGTTTATTATGTTCACTAATCTAACAATTTCAAAATGATATTATTGGAGAGCTTAACAGTTTATTTTTGAAGAAAGAAAGTTGACTAGTTTTCACATTCAGTCATAGAGAAAGGATGTAGATCAAGATGGAATTTAAAGACAAAGTGCTATAGAAGGTGCCAAAGTTGCAAGCACTCAAACATCAAGTCATAGAATGCAGTTACATCAATACTGGTTCAATATGTCTTTGTTGATTCAAGAGGTACAAGTTCAAGTGATGTCATTGTTATTGCTGATTATACAAAGAAGTGTTATAAAATGTTTTTCATTACGTATCTTTGAGTGTCATGAGCCCATGCTTGAACTTCATTGATAACAAACGAACATTTTATACCTTATTGCAATGATTTAAAGATTTCATTTTCAGCATGGAGAAAGAATTATTTTTAAGCTTGGTAATTTGTGCCAGTAAGTCTTAGAGAGTTCTCACTTTTCAAGTTTGGAATTCAAGTGCTAAGTGACTGAGCAATAAGAAAATAATTAACATGCAGTCAAGTGAGTTGAAAATAGTAGTCGTGTTACTTGGACTTTGATACAGTGAGCTAGGTTTTGAATTCTGCCAGATTGTAAATTTATGTTGTACATATTTGCATAGTAAAATACTCCTATAGTTGAAATATCAAAAAGTGACAAATCAAACAAAAAGCAAGCTATAGAGATATTTTTATCAATAGAGAGCATAAGTTTTTAGCATAGATTCATGATCACAGGCAATGTGTTGGTATATGTTGAAAGAAAGAATGACAATGTATCTAGTTTAAAATCTGATAATTCCTGGTGATATGTAAGTGCATTTATAACAATAATGAAAAAATAGAGAACAATAATGCACATAATGTTAATATGATTTAGAACAACAGAGTGGGGGGGTGAATCAGTTGTTCTTAGGTCCATATGTATAAAACAATCTTTCAAACTCTTCAACTAATCAGATCTAATAACCAACACCTACTCAGTCATTAATGATTGCATAACAAAAACATATAATAGTGTAGTCCACTTATCCAATAGCATCTAACTTGTAAAACATAGAAATGTTGAAACCAAAACATTCACACAAGTATCAACACCAGGATTTATAGTGGAAACCTAATTAGGGAAGTGAGCTCAGTGAAAAGCCAACCTTGTCAAAGGTTACAAACACACTGTCAGGTGTGACCTGGTTAAAGGATTTCAACCACTCTGTTAAAAGCACACTTTGTTATGGGACTTACATACACTCCATTAGAATGCAACCTTGTTCAAAGGAGTTATACCTATGAATATTAGGTCAACCTCTGTTAAAAGAATTTTGACTGTTATAATGGTTAGAAAGTAGTAGTAATATTGATATGAGAAACATACAACTCACTTTGAAAATATCAGATCCAATTCTGTACACATATACTGGCTGACTGACTATGAACCTTTTCCATCTCCATCACTGATGTACTTGGAACCCTTCAAGAAATCACAACACTTCTCCTTCAGCCTTTTCTTCTTAGATAGTCAATAACAATACTTCTAGCATTCACTTCTTTTCATCTGCACAATCAACCTCTCGCTTAGGTTTTCTTAATACTACCTCTATTAGGTCAATACATCTTTTTTCTCTTAATCTCCTTCATAGATCTTAGGGTTAGGACAGATTCATTGAATCTATCCTACATTATGTTCTTTAGCTTATCTTTTAAATATCTTGAATCTCTTAAAGATTTACAATAAAACATTTTTTCAGTGTATTAAATGCTTTCATATAATCAATAAATAAAGTCAACACATTTTACATAATTCAAGAATTTAATGATGTTAGCTAGAAATATGAATTCTTCAAAAAATGCAAAATACTAACGATCGATCAATATTGTGTCCAACTTCTCAGTGTTCTCTAGAAAGCTCCGTCACCACATAAACTACTCCCTCAGCTAACATTGTCTTCCTCGACAATTAACTGGTGTTCAGTCAACACTATTTTTACTCAGCATTCACTAGCTTGGTTGACACAAACAACACTCAGCTTAAACTAGATTTCTTCTCTTATGCTTGGTCAAGCCTACCAGTTTAGTCTTCATTCTTACTAAGATAAACAATACATTTTCTTATCATTGTACCACATAATCAAGTACTCATTGAAGTATCAAGATAACTCAACCTTTCCTTAGGTGTTGTTGTTACCAACCTTGCCTATCCCCTTAGCAACACTCAAATAGATATAGTACTTTCTTAAATAGCAATAGTCTTACCAGTTAAGGTTTGACATCAATGATAATACAACAATTGCTTCAATTGTAGTTTCCAACAATCTCCCTATTTGGCATTGATGGCAACACCATATGAATATCACATAAATTACCAACTCATCAAAAACTTATCTATCTATCAAAGAAATGTATAATATCCTTAGCTTCATTCTGATATAGAATTTATTAGCCATGCATGACTGTCCACTGAATTTCTCTCATTGTCTTGATATTCTCATTCTGTGTATTCATCTGTATTCAACTATCATTATCTCCCTCTTTGACAAAAATGCCAAAGAAACAACAAAAACATACATCTTGTAGATGTAGATATCATCCTTTCAGTTCAGTAGAATATTTCTCCCTTTGTCATCTTGCTTATGACTTATTTTGACTTGCTGTGCTCTTCACAACTCTAGGTTGCTCCTAAAGTGTGACCTTTCTCTGCATCAATATGTTAGATGTTCTTTGCAACACACTTGATGCAGTGCTTCTAGCTTGACTAGGTAGCCTCAGTTAGGGGAAGGACCCCTAATTGACTTCTCAGGTATTCATGAGCTTCTTTAGGTAAAGCTTTAGTGAATATATCTACTATTTGTTCCTTGGTATTCACATATTCTATGCGGACCTCTTTATCTTGTACTAGTTCTCTCAAGTAGTGATACTTGATGGCAATGTGTTTGATCTTTGTGTGCATCACTGGGTTTTTAGAGATGTTGATAGCACTTGTGTTGTCATAGAAGATGACAACTGGTTCAATGATTTTTTCTTTCATGCCTACCAACAATTGCTTTATCCATATTAAATTTGAACAATTGACAGCTGCAACCACATACTTAGCTTCATCAGTAGATTGGGAAATGCAATTTTGTTTCTTGCTTGTCCAGGAAACTAATCTCTATCTAAGAAAGAAATCTCCACCACTAGTACTCTTAATGTCATCTACATTTCCTACCCAATCAACATCTGTATACACTCTTAGTTCAAAATTTTCATGCTTCTTGTAGTACAATCCATAGTCAGCAGTTCCTTTCAAGTATCTCATGATTCTTTTAACCGCCATCATATGAGTTTCATTAGGATTGGTAGAAAATCTAGCCACATCTAATGCAATATCTAGTCTGCTATGTACAACATACTATAGTTTTCCAATCATAGATCTATACAAAGTCTAGTTAACTTCTACATCATCATCATTCTTAGAAAACTTTTTTCCAGTAGCTATGGGAGTACTTACTAGCCTTGAGTCTTCCATACCAAAGGTTTTCAGTATCTCATGAACATATTTAGACTAGGTGATGAAGATTCCTTTCTCCTTCTGATATACTTGCAAACCAACACAAAATTTGATCTCTCCAAACATACTCATTTCAAATTCAGTTTGTATTTCATTTGAAAATTTCTTACACAAGGCATCTTGTCCACCAAATATAATATCATCTACAAAGATTTTGGCTAATAGGATTCCTTTACTTTCTTCATCTTTCATGTACAGATTTCTTGTGTCATTTTTCCTTGAGAATCCAATCTGTATTAGGTAGTTGTGCAATTTCTCATACCATGCTTTGGGAGCTTGCTTTAATCCATATAGTGCTTTATTCAGTTTGCAAACCATGTGTCTTCTGTTTGGATCAACAAATCCTTTAGGTTGTTCAATATATACTTCTTCCAATATACCATTTAAAAATGTAGACTTGACATCCATTTGGCATACCTTGAAATTTTTATAGGTAGCATATGCAAGTAGAGCTCTGACTCCTTCCAATCTTGCTATAGGGGAAAATGTTTCCCCATAATCTATTCCTTCTTCTTGTGTGTAGCCTTTGCATACCAGCCTAGCCTTGTTTCTTATGATTTGACCATGTTCATTCAGCTTATTACAAAATACCCACTTTGTCCCAATGACATTCTCATCTTCTGGTCTTGGCACCAGAGTCCAGGTATCATTCTTCTCTATCTAGTCAATCTCTTCATTCATTGCTTCTATCTAGTCTTCATTTTCTAATGCTTCCTTTGTTGTCTTAGGCTCATATTCACATAATAAATGTGTTGGATCTCTTACTTTTCTTCTTGTTTGAATTATGGTATCTTTATCTCCAATAATATTTTTAGGCTTGTGATGTCTCCATACATATTGTGCTAGAATAGGTTCTGCTCTTCTTTCATTCAGATCATCAGGTTCTCCAACCAAATTGTTAGATTCAACTTTTGAATGCTAGGCAACTTCTTCCTGATACTCAACAGCTTCTTTTTGTCACTTGACACGTTCTTCTTCTCTCCAGCATTATTCTCCTGATGCTCAGCATTTCTTACCTGAGACTCAGCATTAGGTACAGGTCTATCACTTGCCTCTTCTTCCTCTATATACACAAAAGATCCGTAATCTTCTGGTACCCTGTTACAGTTAGCTTCATTTTTCTCTACATACTCATGAATTTTGACATTTACACTTTCCAAAATTTTATTAGTGTTAGAATTTAGACACTTATAAGCTTTACTTTTTTTGGAATAGCCTAGGAATATACCCTCATCACTTTTAGCATCAAATTTTCCATTCCTATTATCCTTCAATATGTAGCACTTACTTCCAAAGATTCTAAAGTATTTGACATTCGGTGCATACCCATGTCATAATTCATAAGGTGTCAGACTTGTACCTTTTTTGATCTATACTTGGTTAAGAGTATAAATAGTTGTACTTATAGATTCTTTCCAATAATTCTAGGCAATATTCTTTTCAATCATTGATGTCCATGCACAGTCCAAGATAGATCTGTTCCTTCTCTCTGCTATACCATTCTATAGAGGAGTTCTAGGTGTAGACATCTGTCTTTTGATCCCTCTATCATTGCAAAATAGATTGAACTCATTTGATGTAAATTCTTCACCTCAGTCAGATCTTAGACACTTCAGGTTTTTACCTATCTCTTTTTCAACCTTGGCCACATACCACTTGAAAAATTGAAAAGCATCAGATTTTTCTTTTAATAACATTACATGCATCATTCTTGTATAATCATCAACAAACATGATAAAATATCTAGAGTCACAATAAATTTTTACACCCATCGGTCCACAAAGGTCAGTATGAACCAAATATAAGACATTCTCTGAAGTAAAGGTTTTGCTCTTGAAACTAGACTTAGTCATCTTTCCCAACTGACATTCTTTGCACATTACATTCTTAGGTTTCTTCAATCTAGGTAGACCTCTCACTTTATTTTTTTTACTAATTTCTACTAGATTATCAAAGTTGACATGACATAGCCACTTATGCCATAACCAAATATCATCAAGTTGTGCAATCATAGATGTTTCTTTAAATAGGTCTAGATAGAACAAATTACCTCTTGTCTATTCTCCACTTCTAATCAGTTCACCTATGGCATCAAATATTTTGGCCTTCCTGTGATGAAATTCCACTCGGTAGCCAATGCTATTAAGTTGTGCAACACTCAACATATTATAATTAAGACCCTCAACCTAATAAGCATTTTCACAAGAGATCTTATCAGTCAGCTTAATCAATCATTTTCCTCTAACATGACATGGTGCATCATTTCCAAACTTTACACTCCTACCTTTATAATGGTTTAAGGTATCAAACTTACTCTTATCTCCAATCATATGATGTGAACAACCACTGTTAATAATCCATTTATCATTTTTGTTCACATAAGATATTAATGCAGTTTTCTCATCCTCATCAGATTCATCTTTCATTGCAACATAGAGAACTTCAATTTCAAAATCATCATTATCAGTGCCAGTCTCTTCTTTAGAAATGTAGGAAGATTTCTTACCTTTCCCTTTGTAGTCTTTGTATCTTCAGTAACCTCTATCTTCTCTTTTGTCTTTTTGCTCACTGTCTCTTTCTTCATCCTTATTATCCCTATCAGGACATCTAGCAGCTATATGACCAACCTTGTTAAATGAAAAACATATAATAGGGAGTTTACCTTTGTACCTTCATTTTCCCCTTTTCAGTCTTCTAGCCATAAGAGCTTCTAGATCCTCAAGTTCTTCATCAGATGTGCCACTGTCACTATCACTTTCATTTTCACTTTCACTAATGCATCTTTCTTTTTCCTTCTTTGACTTATTCAAAACCATCTGAGACTTAAAAGAAGATTCAATACTACCAACAGTGAAGTTATCATAGTTAGAAAGTTCAAAAGCAGTAAGCTTGCTGACCAAACTTTCTAAAGGACATTAGGAGAGTTACATCTAGATTCCTAGATTGTAGAAATTTTGATTGCACAGATAGGTTGCAGAGTTCTCAATACTTTTCCTATTATAGTTTCATCCTCAATAGTTCCATTTTCTCCTCTAATAGCATTTACAACTTCTTTTATTCTACCACAATATTGTGCAATATTCTCACCTTCTTGCATTCTTATTTCATCAAATTTACCTCTTAGGTTCTCAGCTTTTTCTCTCAACACATTCACATCACTGCCATATATGCTTGCAAGGGTGTCCCACATTTTCTTTGCGGTACTACAGTCTTTGATGTCTTTGAATTTTGGATAACTTAAGGCAGACACAATCTCCAACATTTCTTGGTTGTGCTCTTGTTTAGCTTTCATTTCCTTGATAGTCAGAGGTGCAACAGGTGTGACATAGTCATGTTCAATGTAATACTTAGCAGAATCACTAATACCGGCCAGATGCAACTTCATCAAACTTTGCCATGCAGGAAAGTTTTCCTTATTCAGCTTGGGTACCTCCTTCTTATACATCTTGATCATTTGCTTCAAGAACCTTCAAACTTGTTCTCTGTAAGCACCAGAACCTCTGATACCAATTGTTAATATGATTTAGAACAACAAAGAGGGGGGGTGAATCAGTTGTTCTCAGGTCCAGATGTATAAAACAATCTTTCAAACTCTTCAACTAATTAGATCTAATAACCAACACCTACTCGATCATTACTAATTGCATAACAGAAACATATAACAGTGTAGTCCATTTATCCAATAGCATCTAACTTGTAAAACATAGAAATGTTCCAACCAAAACATTCACACAAGTATCAACACTAGGATTTATAGTGGAAACCCAATTAGGGAAAAACCACTTTGTAACATGTTACTATTATGTTCACTCTTCTGAAGTGAGCTCGGTGAAAAGCCAACCCTGTCAAAGGTTACAAACACACTGTCAGGTGTGACCCGGTTAAAGGATTTCAACCACTTTATTAAAAGTGTACCTTGTTATAGGACTTACATACACTCCATTAGAATGCAACCTTGTTCAAAGGATTTATACCTATGACTGTTAGGTCAACCTTTATTAAAAGGATTTTGAACATTACAATGGTTAGAAAGTAGCAGTAATATTGATCTGAGAAACATACAACTCACTTTGCAAATATCAAATCTAGTTCCATACACACATGCTAGCTTACTGACTGTGAACCTTTTCCATCTACATCACTGATCTTCTTGGAACCCTTCAAGTGATCACAACACTTCTCCTTTAGCCTTTTCTGCTTAGACAGTCAATAACAATACTTCTAGCATTCACTTCTTTTCATCTGCACATTCAACCTCTTGCTTAGGTTTAGGTCAATACATCTTTTACCGCTTAATCTCCTTCATAGATTTTAGGGTTAGGTCAGATTCATTGAATCCATCCTACATTATGTTCTTTGACTTATCTTTGAAATATCTTGAATCTCTTAAAGATTTACAATAAAATGTTTTTTAGTGCATTAAATGCTTTCATACAATCAATAAATAAAGTCAACACATTTTACATAATTCAAGAATTCAACGATGTCGGCTAGAAATTTGAATTCTTCAACAAATGCAAAATACTAACACTCGGTCAATACTGTGTCCAACTTCTCAGTCTTCTCTGGAAAGCTTGGTCACCACATAAACTATTCCCTCGGCTAACACTATCTTCCTCAGCACTTAACTGGTGTTTGGTCAACACTATTTTTACTCGGCATTCACTAGCTCGGTCAACACAAAAAATACTCAGTTTAAAGTAGATTTCTTCATTTATGCTCAGTCAAGCCTACCATTTTAGTCTTCATTCTTACTAAGATAAAAAATACATTGTCTTATCATTGTGCCACATAATCAAGTACTCATTGAAGTATCAAGATAACTCAACCTTTCCTTAGGTGTTGTTGTTACCAACATTGCCTATTCCCTTAGCAACACTCAAATAGATATAGTACTTTCTTAAATAGCAATAGTCTTACCAGTTAAGGTTTGACATCAATGACAATACAACAATTGCTTTAATTGTAGTTTCCAACACATAAGCTATCAAAAAATAAATAGCAGACATAGGAAAAATGAACTTATCTTTTTGAGCAAGGATCTTGTTTTTTTTTACATCTTTCAATCATGTTGTTAGTCAGCTTCCAAATCCTATGAAGCTTATGACTAAAAGATGTCATAACCTAAAAAATGAATACATCTATCACATCTTTCAATCATAAGCTCATGGTTTTGATGAGACAACTAAAGGTGGAAAACCCACATGGTGGAATGATGCTGAAGTTTTCAATCTCGATAAGAGTCTCAAGCTGAGACTAAGAAATGTCTTGATAGATCCGGAATCATATTTCATAGTTTGAAATTGGACTGTCATCAGTATAATTGATGAAAGATTATTCTAAGTGTTAGTGCACTGTCAAACACAATTGTACACACATCAGGAGAGTGAAGTATTGAAAACAAAAGTTTCATACATAAGTCAAGCATTGAACTTGAGTGAGTTGATAAATTACCATGAGAAGGTTTAGTTGTTGTTAGTAGTAAACTCTTAGATCAAATTGAAGGCTTAGTTTCATGAGTCATAGCTATGTTATAAAAATCACGATAAATAGAGGCCAAGATGTGTTTTTATGAAAGGAGGAGTTAAGGTTACAAAAGAAAGTTCACTGTTGTTATCTACAGTTGAACTAAAACAATAGACTCAGCTTTATTGATGATAAGTTGTAGTTATGAGCTTAAGTTGTGACTCATGGTTTTACAAAGATGGGCCCAACAAGAATGAAGTCACAGTCATGGCTTTGTATTTAGTTAAGAGAAATAAAAGAACACCAGTCACAAAGTCGTGACTATTATAATGGAATGAGTCCAAGCAGAAGAAACCCAGTGGAGTCATGGTTGTGTGTATTCAGCAAGGAAATCTGCAGTCATGGTGAGAGTTACAATGTAATGAGTTTGAAAGACATAGTTCAAAGGGCTCATAAAGATAGAAAGAAAAATCATACATAGATCTCGGCTATAATCATGGTGAGCTCAAAGTCATGAATAATGAATGATATCAAAAACCCACATTGCTAAAGCACTAGCATAAGCTACGACTTTATTCACAAGAAAAAATATGAAAACAAAAAGTCACAAGCTGTGACTTATGCTAGATGTAAATGGTGCCAGGTTTGCATCAAAGTCACCAAACATATTTAAATAGAGGTAAAGCAATTAGTCACAAGCCATGACTATTACAATGAAGAGAGTTTTGAGCTCATAGTTAGACTCATAAATGAAGGATAATACTCAGCAGAGCTGAGTTCTTAGACATTTAATAGAGAGAGGAAAGAGCTAGTAGAAGTCGAGAGACATGTAAATGATAGTATCAATCAAATAAAAAAGAGACACAGTGGTTACCTTGATTCTAGGCTAAGAAGACTATCATTCAAAGCCATCCTCAATTGCAAATGAAAACACAGTGGGTTACCCAAATCAAAAAGTGAGCATGATGAATCAAGATTCCAATCAACAATCAGTAAGCCCGAGTTCCATAATGCAAAGCTCAACATAGAATGCACACTAGTGAAGAAAATCCAATAAAGAGCTCGAGTTTCATCTATGATAGACCGAGTTTCATGAAATTTTTTCCAGAGTAAGGCTAGGGTTTACAAAAGCCTTCTAGTTTCTTCTTTGTGAAGACAAAGATAAGTGCCAATTTTGAAATCACAAAGGAGTATATGAAATTTGGAGTCTACCAAGAGAAATGCATTCAATGCATTTACTGTAGATGTACATTCCCACAGTCTTTGAAAACCACCCAGTGCCACCTCATGCCTCTACATTCAAAACATGTTGCAAGTGGATTGAGTGGTGTTTCATCATTCCCCACTTTGCATTTTCCACTCTTAGTGCTTTTTCTATTTGGAGGTTAGGTTATATTTGATATTACATTTTTATCCAATTTTGAGGTAATTTAAAAATATTGGTAATATTTTGTAAAAGGATTTTATCCTTATTGTGAACCAATATTTTGGGCTTTTAGGGTGGAGTTTACATAGGCTGGATTTTAGGCTTCATTTTTGGCCAAAGATAGGGAAATTTTGTAGAGAGATTGGCATTTTCGGATTTGGAGCTTAGGCATACTATAAGATTGATTTTGATGATCATTTTGAGGGGTTGCAAGTTTGGGAGAGAGGCTAATAGTGAATATATTGTTCCTACATGCTTTTGAAGCCATTTTTGTAATCACATTATCAAATTTGTGAGAGAAATTAAAGTAGATGCTCTTTGATCGATACATTTTTGGAGTTTCATTTGATGATCCTGGTTTGATCTTTCTTTGCAAGTGTTTGTTTTAATTGTAATCCAAAAGAAGTGAATGCATGTTTGTTCCTTCTTGAGGTAATCATTTTTTTTTCATAAACCTTGTATGGAAGACGTATGTTGTTAACTGTTAGGACTATTTGTGATTTAAATCTAATAGTGAAGTTAGTTAGCCTATATGATGAGCAGTGATTTGAAGAGTCAAGCCTTTGATATATGATTTTGAGCTATTATTTTATTCTCCCAACAAAGTCTGAAACCATTTCCGGTGTATCACCTCAATTCATTTTAGTTTAAAAGTTCTTTCTATCCCTTTTCCTATCAAGTTTTAAATTAGGTGGTGATATTTTGTATTTAATAGGAACCGACCTAGAATCTGGAGGTTCCCCTTATTCATAGTCTACCCATAGCTAGAGGAGGTTTCCATTGTTAGGATAGAATTGTTGTGTATCCTTAATGCCTAAGTTGGGGTAACAATTCTAAGCCTAAACAGTGATGATGCTTTGTAGTTGAATTTTCTAGGATTCTTATGCTCTCAAAATGACTTCTATTTATAGTAAAATTCCAAGGGTAAGAGGTAGAGTTACATGATCATGGTTTAGCCTTGGTTGAGTAAAAAGCTTTGAAATTTTTTTAAATGGGGGGACAATTTAAATGATTGTCTCAAATGTTTGGACAAGTAGACAAATTTGAGTGATTGAGATTCAAAGTTGAAAATGAGTGATGGAGATTCAACAATTTGGAGTGATCCATGTGCATTGTGTTCTCAATTCTTATTGGTTGCTCAAATTATGTTGAAATATATTAGGATTAATTAAATTCCATCAATTAATTAATTTAGCCATGTAAGGGAATAGGTTCAATTTGACTTTTTGATTTAAAACTATACAATTAATTGATTAAGATAAATTATATAGTGTGATTGATCCCTTTAAGCTTGTATTTAATTATTTGATGTCATGATTTGATTTTTCCTTTGATTTAAATGATTTTGTCCAATTTTGATTAATAAATATCCATTTAAAATTGATTTGATCCATTTTGATGAAAATTAGAGCATTTGGCTAAGATTTATAGATTTGAATGATTCTAAGACACCTGCCCAGTTTTGGGTGTCTACAAATGCTCCTCTTTGAATTGATGTGCGTAGCGCATTGATTCAAAGAAAATTGCATGTCCTGATCATTGATTGATACAAAAGTAATTTGAAACCTGATTTGAAAAATGATTTGATTGATAAAACTTGATTTGAAAAATGATGCGACATGCCCTACTGATAAAGTTTAAAATTTTAATGCCCCAGATTCAATATTGATGCAGATTTGATGTTGATGCAAACTTGATACTCTAATGATTCCCCCTCAGAAATGAAACAGATTGATCTCCAGATAGAAAAAAAATATGATGAAATTGATTGAAAATAGATCCAATATGTTTTCATTTCTAAAAAACATCGATGATAATCAAGGCCTCAACAAATACCCCAGTTTGATGGATACGTAGATTTAGATCAAAAGGTCAAAAATTTCTTCAAAATTAGGTCAAATAGCATAAATAGGTTGAAAAACACAAATTTACTATTCATTTGCACTTTTTACTATTGAGATTTTTCTCTGATCTTGAGAAAGTTGATTGCAATGGTTGTCCCTATTCGAGAGCATTTTTTTGAGATAGGACAATGATATCAGAGACCATTGGATTATGGACCTCCGGTACGTAACTCTGACCCTCCTAGTGCATTTATTACCATTTTTTTAGCATTTATTGCATTAAAAACATGATTTTTAGTTGAAAATTTGTGAAATGCCACCTAGGGTCATAAAATGCTGCTTAAGAATAGAAATGTCATGTCCACGTGATAAAGTGTCATGATAAAGTGTCACTTATGAAGATTTTTTCACCGTGTGAGATAAAGTGTCACCTCTACATAGGCAAATGACGCCTATAGGAAATTTGAAAATTTTGATTCTCAAACTTGATTTTTTTTATTAATTTGGTGTCTCTGGATGAATGATTGCATATCCAATATAGATAGGTCTGTTGTAGTTCAGTGAACAGGTGATTAGGATATCAGGATAATCATAGCAAAGAATGTTTGATTTGTCAATTTGATAAGATAGAAAACTAATAGGATAGATAACTAATCATATTGGTCCCGCCTCAAGATCTAGAGTTAGGAACAATAAGTTGATTGTGCTCACAAAGAGAAAAGATTGATTGAAGTTGATTGATTGACTTAAAATAATCCACTGATATAGGATATTGATATGATTCCCTTGATTTTCAAAATAGGCACATTTCTATAAGTTGTATGTATGGACCCTAGCCTCTTGGATCCTAGATTCAGGTCAGGATCTGACCCAACCAGAGTACCATGTGATAGAGATGTATGGTTTGAGCTTCCTCTTAGACATCTCTTAGTTTTAGCTGAACTAGGATCTTTTGATAGCTATGGCAGAGTGATGGCACTCTAACCACAATACTTTCCACTTTCTATTAGGGGAGATGACCATCACTCCTGAGGATGTATACAGATTACTCCATACCCCTACTCAGGGAGAGAGAGTATATTATGATTCCATGTATGACGGGACTATTTGCAGACGCATATTTGGTGATGATACAATTGGAGATGATAATATTACATGGGCATAGTTTGCTTCTTTTCCTACATTGCCAGTGGTCTTAGGTGCTCTAATAGGAGGTTTACTACTTTTGGATCGGTGAGGTTGAGGATTCTCCATTGGATGGGGCCATGTATTAGAGGATTTGATTGCATAGCCTTGGCATCTTGATTGGGGTTCCTATGTACTAGCACAATTATATCATGATTTGCATGAGGTTGTATATAGATCAAGTGCATCATTGTCAATAGGTGCAGTTTCATTGCAGTTATGGGTATGGGAGCATCTTCCCGTTACTAGACTAGTATCAACACATGTCTGAGGTTGTGGTTATCTATATTTATTTTTGTATAGTGGCATGGTTGTCCAACATCATCTGGAAAAACTAGAGTATTGGCGTCGCATGATTGATGATCTAGATCAAGTAGTATGGAGACCATATCTGGTTTGTGGGGGTTGGCGGGAGGAAGATGATGAGCTCCCATACATGTTTTCACTGAGATGGATGATAGGTTGATCACCACTCATGATTGAGAGATTCTACTTTGGTCGAGTATCTAGGTAGTATGGTCGATATTAGGATATGCCCTAGGGTATGGCATTATATGCTCAAGTCCAGGCAGAGAGATTGATGTGGGGTGCATAGATTTACTTCCAATTTGCATGTGATCAGATTGATAGATTGATATATATCAGATGGGACATGTTAGACCATGTGGCAGATGCTAGGATGTCTGTGGAGTATAGAGAGTGGTTTTCCCGAAATAGATTTTTGAGATTCACAGATCCTGCAGAGCCGATCCTAGAGAGGGATGATCCATCAGATGATGAGGGCAGAGATGATGATGGGGATGGTGAGGATATTCTTAGACAATGCCAAGATCGTAGAGTACAAAGACCTCCTAGGGTTATAAGTAGAGGATAAGGAGGACCACAGATACAAGGTGGTCACATCAGAGCTAAGGATAGAGATGTCAAATAGGCTCAGTAGGGATAGGGACTTGGATTTGTATAGCCTAGAGCTGTAGAGGTATGGGGATATCAGAGAGTTAGATGATAGGTTCACATTACTACTATGAGACAAGTTCCCAGAGGATAGGCTCCCTTGGTACAGCCGCAATAGGCTCCATTAGTACATCATGGACAAATTTTGGCACAACAGGTGCCTCGTCAGATACCTAGGCCTCAAGATATGGGTCGGGCTTCATAAGCTTCTTCTACTATAGATTCTCTAACATGAGATGTGTGGACATTACAGATAGGTATGTCAGCAATGGTTGGCCGACTAGATCAGGTAGCTATTATGATGCAGTAGTTCATGACTATGATGGCTCAAAGCCTGAGTGTTGCTAGTACTAGTCAAGATCCTCCTCCTACTCAAGATAGATTAGGTGACAGGGGACCAGATGGATTGAGGATAGGTGATGGAGCAGGTGCCCCTATAGGATCTTAAGATGACTGATTATGGATCTTCCTTGTTGATGATTTTGTATCATGTTATATGTATTGATCAGGACTTTGATGTATCATTTTTTTGATGATATTGTATCTTTGATATACAGATTTGATGGATCTCTGATGTTATGGACATTTATATGATTATGGAATTTCCTTGATTCTCGTGACGTGTTTATGTGAGATTATCTTTATATGAAGCTCTATATGATGTTTATGATGCATTTACTTTTGATTTTGCTATGGATGCAATGTATCTTACATATGATATAGATAAATGAATGGAAATGATAATGTAACTTTAATATGTTTTTCTAATTTTTAATGTATGGATGCAAATGTTTTATTATGGAAATATGGATAATGAATGCAACTATGTTTTTTTAATTTTTTGATGTATGCAACTCTTAAAATGAAATCCTTAACTAAATGTATGAAAATGATTAATGATTAATGAATATTTTTCTTTTTTTTTTCAGATATAAGGATAATGAATAATGAGTAATGCTATGAATGAATGCAAAAGATAATCCCACATTATTGATTTGAACCAAGGATAAGGTGTTTAATTGAACCCCCCTTAATGATTCATCAAGATAATAAATAACGAACCCCCTTTCACTTGGAAAAATACTACAAACCAATGCACTTAATCTAACATGAAAATGCAATGCAATGCAACTAACTGTCACTAGATTTTTGTGAAAGAACTTCAAAAGAGAAATATTTTCATCATTGAGCATTGTGGGACTAGAAAGAAAGTACAACCATCATTGACCACATCATGATGATATGAATACTACTTTATATCAAATTTGGTAACCTTTTAGGAAACTGGTATAACTGTCACTAGTTGAACAACCAACTATGGGAGTATGAATACTGGTTTCAATGGATTCAATGTTGCAATTGGATTTTGGTATTAAGATATGGAAGATCTAAATAGCCAAGGTATCCATTTGCGTAAACAAACAAAGGTCAACCCTCCACCCTATATGAAATTCCTCGATGGTTCTTTAATGACCATTTGGCTAGATGAGTTCACATAAGTTGTTAGATCTCCCTCAAGATAGTCACTCAAAGGAAAGAAAAATATCATGTCTCCATCATCGCCAATCTAGTTAGAACATCATTGATTAGCTAAAAAGATATGATAAAAAGCCAATAAAGATCATCAAAAAGCTTCAAGTGTTTTGAAATGTATCAAGATTGTCAAAAAGAATTTCCAAACATTCTGATCATTTAAGTGATGTCAATTTTAATCTTGAATAATAAAGTCAATGAAGGTTCAAGGATAAAGTTGTAGGATCAAAATACTTGGTTGTGAACAATGATATCCATCAAAGGTCCAATAAAAATCCTTCTTTTGAAGCTCTAATAAGTCCCTCTGATGTGTGACAAAAAGTAGCACTATTGAATCCATTTGTACCAAAAATCCAATCCTTTCCTACCCCCAAGTGATAAATGTGATCATGTGACAAACTTAGGGTGATATGAAACCTAAAATGCAACAATGCAGCTAATAGGTTTTATTATGACTATGCAAAAATGATGGATGCAATGAAGAATTACAAGTGAGATGATGGAAATGAAATATGTACACATGCAACTAGGAAAGACTTAGGGGAACAAAAGGCACCTGATTGCCAAGTTTTCACCTTTTGGGTTTATTGCTCTTTTTCTCTTTTTCAATTTTTTTTTTTTGAACTTTTCTCAATGTTTTTGATCTTTTTGATTTTCTTATGTACAAAAGTGATGCTTGAATCATCAGATACATACTCATCTGATACTCTTTCTTCTAATACTCTCTCATTTGATTAGGTATGGAATCTCTTTAAATAGATGCTATTAATGGGCTCTTGTAATTCTTCCCCATCACAATTGGCTAATTTGTAAGTCCTTGTTCCAAAAGAAGAAACAATGATAAAAGGACCAAGCTAATTTTCTTCCGATTTACCCTTCTTTTTCCTTTTTGCTTGATTTTTAGGGTTATCCCTTAGCACTAAATCACCCACTTGAAAGACTCTTGGTTTAATGTGCTTGTTATAGTTCCTTGAAATCCTATTTTGGTAAACTTTCAAATGTTCATACGCTTGTGCTTGATGTTCCTCTAACAATTCCAATTGTTGAAGTCAGGCAACCCTATAATTCTCACCCATTATTAATCCTTGTAATGATACTCTTAGGGATGGGATTTCAACCTCCAAAGGTAAAAAAGCTTCGGCTCCATAAACCAATGAATATGGTGTAGCTCCTGTAGGTGTCTGAATACTAGTTCTATAAGCCCACAAAGCTGGGTTGATTTGTATGTGCCAATCTCTTCCTGATTTGTTCACCGATCTCTTCAAGATTTTAAGGATATTCTTATTAGTAGCCTCGGCTTGTCCATTTCCTTGTGGATAGTAAATGGAAGAAGAGTGATCGATAATATGAAAAGTATCACAAAGCTCATCCACATCTTTGTTCTTAAATTATTTTCCATTGTCAGTAATTATGGCATGAGGAATACCATATCTACAAATGATGTGATTAAGGATGAACATAGAGATTTATTTTCCTATAGCAGTGATCAAAAGAAAGATCTCTACCCATTTAGTGAAGTATTTCGTAGCCATGATAATGTATTTTTTCCCATTAGATAAAGGTGGATAAATCACGCCAATCAAGTCAAACCCCCATTGATAAAATGGCCAAGGTGTAACAAAAGGATGTAGTTCTTGAGCCAATACATGTATCATATTAGCATGATAGTGACATTTTGTGCATATCTTAACAAAGTGACAAGCATCCTTTTCTAAGGTTTTCCAAAAATACCCCATGCAAAGGATCTTATTAGCTACGTTTAACCCGCTTGAGTGTGACATGAAAATGCCCATATGGACCTCACGTAAAGCTACCTTAGAATCTTATTCCTCTAGACATCTAAGTAAAGTTCCATCAAGACCCTTACGATACAATGTGTCGGAAAGGATAATATAATGAGCCGATTTTTTGATGAAGTGTTGTTTTTGTGCTCAGGATTGGTTTAAGGGTAATACTTGGTCTTTAAGGTATGTGTAAATAGGACCGTACCAAGGTGAGTCATGTCCATTAAGTAAAGAAATAATTTGGGTATTAGGAAGGTCAAATGCCAATTTTTCCAACTCCTCCACCAAGAATTCATACCTTTCATTTTGATCAGGCTTTTGGAGTAATGAAGCCAAGGTAACCATTACATCGGCAACTCTATTCTTCTCTCTTGGAATTTTCTCAAAAGTTATCAATACAAAGTATTTTTTTCAAGCATCAATCATTTTCTTGTAAGGCATTAACTTTTCATCTTTTGTGGTGTACTCATTATTGACTTGATTGATCACTAATTGAGAATCATCATACACTTGTAGCTTAGTAATATTCCATTCTAAAGCTATCTTGATACCAATGACTAAAGCTTCATACTCAGCTATGTTGTTGGTACATGGGAATAAGAGCTTGTATGATTTAGGCATAGTATACCCTTGAGGGTTAATCAACAATATGCTGGCTCCAGAACCACCTTGTGTGTATGATCCATCAAAGTATAATTTCCATGTCTTAGCTTCTATATTGACAATTGATGCATTAGGAAACTCCACTTGAATGGGATGTGTAGAAACCAATGGATTTTTAGCCAAGTGATCTTCTATCACTTGTCCTTTAATGGCCTTTCTATCCACATATTCAATATTGAACTCACTTAACACGATGACCCATTTTTCTATTCTTCCTATTAAAGTAGTTTTGCTAAGCAAGTATTTCAAAGGGTCAATCTTTTCAATGAGCTTCACTTTGTGCATCAACATATAGTATCTCAATTTTTGGGAAGAAAAGACCACAGCTAGGCATGCTCTTTCCATGAATGTGTAGTTTAATTCATACTTAATCAATGTTTGGCTCAAATAATAAATAGCTCTCTCTTTTCCTCAATCATCTTCTTGTGCCAAAAGAACTCCTAAAGACCTCTCGGTTGCTAATATGTAAAAAAGAAATAGTTTTTATTTGATAGGAGACATTAGAATTGGTGGATTGATTAAGTAAGTCTTCAACAAAGTAAAGGCCTTGTCACATTCTTCATCCCATGTAAAAATGGTGTCTTTGTGGAGCAATCTAGTGAATGAGTGACACTTTTCAGCTAGTTGAGAAATGAATCTCCTTATTGATTGAAGATTTCCTTGAAGAGACCTCATTTGGATAATGTTTCTAGGAATTTCCATGTCCATGATTGCTTGAACCTTTTCAAGATCTACTTCAATGCCTTTTGCCAAAACTATGCATCCTAATAATTTCTCAGATTGAACACCAAAGGCACACTTTTTTGGATTGAGCCTTACTTTGAATTGTTCCAAGCATGTAAATATATTTTCTCAAATTTTTAAATGGTCCTCTCTTTGATGTTAATTAGCCAATATATCATCTATATAGTCTTCTAAGAAGGTGTGCATCATATCATGAAAAATGGTAGTCATTGCCCTTTGGTAAGTAGCTCCAACATTTTTGAGGTTGAAAGGCATTACATTCCAAAAAATTGGTCCCCAAGGGCATGTGAATGTTGTATTTTCTTGATCTTCAAGTGCAATCTTAATTTGGTTGTATCCACTAAAACCATCCATCAATGAAAACATGGAGTGACCAGATATTAAGTCCACTATTGCATCTATACTTGGAAGTGGGAAGTCATCTTTGGGACATGCAAGATTAAGATCTCTAAAGTCCATACATATGCTAATGGATTTTTCATGCTTGGTAACTAGTACAATATTTGATATCCATTCCGCATAGGCAATTTCTCTTATGAACCCCACTTGTAACAATTTTTCCAATTCTTCTTTAACTAGAAGAGCTATGTGTGGATGCATTTTCCTCAATTTCTTCTTGACGGGTTTAACCCCTGGTTTGACATTCAAGTGATGCATGATGAATTTTGGATCTAATCCCAGCATGTTAGCATAGGACCATGCAAAATTCACTTGCTTTTCTTGGAAAAATTTGATGAAATCCTTTCTCTCTAAAAGTGTAAGTGAAGCTACTAAATGTATGAATTTGGGATCCAATTCGGTTCCAATATTGACTTTCTCCATTGGCTCTGTAAGAATTGGTGATCTTTCTTCCTCATGTGCTAGTAAGGTATCCAACCTCTCTTCCTTAGGTGCCATGGGTGGGTTTTCACCGTCAGAAACATCCTTTATTTTTACTTTTCTTGGTTCTAGTACTGCCACATGGTGGTTTTCACCACTAGAACTCTTCAATTTTTTATTTTTTATCATTTTTTATTTTGGATTAAGATCTTGGACCCCTGTCTTTCTCATCATATTTAGATTAAACTCATTAGTGGAAGAGGGCTCAACCACATTTAGGTACTGTGTCATTGCTTGGTCATTGGGAATTGTATAATAAATCATTTGGTTTGGTTAAGTCCCAATCAATAAGTTCATGATGCATTAAGGTTAAAGATTTAATTAGAAAGTTGTCATTGGCTGGGTTTAAGGACATCACCTCATTAGATGGTTCATACATTGTATCATTAAGGTCAATAACATGAGCTTTCTCAAGATGGTCCATGAAAGAAGGATCAAAGTTTTCTTCACTTGAGTCCTGTAAGACTTCTACGGGAAAGAAGACATGCAGGTTAAACCTAACATTTGAATCACCCCCCCATGAAGGTACCCAAGGGTCACCTACCCATGGATTATTAATGTGTGCTTTCTCTATGTTAGATTCTTGTGGATTGAGTTGCATGTATGTAGGAAGTATCTCTGGATCTTCACTATATTGATCTTGTTCTTTAGGAACATTAGTATAAGAATGCATTATGAAAATCTCTTTGTCATGGAAAGAGTCTTCGAATAAATAATCCCACTCATATTCTTTGGAATCATCACTATCAATATCAGACTCTACCATGTTCACTTGTTCATAAAAATCATGCATAGGGCTAGAACTTTCTCCTTTGTGTTGATAACCTATTCCTGATTTTTCTTCCTTTGATCTCCAAGAAGGTTCAATAGGTTCAAGCAAACCTCTATTTCTCATACCTAAGGGTCCTCTTCCCTTATACCCCATTTTTTGCATAATTTCAAACCCCTTTCCATATTGGTCAGTTTGGATATTGTTGTGTTGAATTCTTTCCATGAGGTTATTTTAAGTATCACTTTCATCTTTGTAAAGCCATTGTAGAACCTCATTGTCTTTTTTCTCAAGTGATATTTGGTCACTCTCTTTTACAAAATGAGAGTTTTATTTGTGAGGAGGATGTGCCTTAGAAGGTTTTCCATGTGTTTTTGGGGAAGTAGGTAAATCAAATAGGGAAATAGAATATTCCCCTACTCCTTTAGAATTGATTCTACATTGTTTTTTGAACTTGTGCATCATCTCACTCATTTGTTTATATTGGTCTTATTTGGCTTTGTCTGTCTCCTCTTTGGAAGGTTTAGAAAGTTCCACCTCTGGTGTGGATGTTTTATCTAAATTCTCATTTGAACTTGGACCCTCATAACTCACTTTTTCTTTTCCCTTAGCCAATGTAGTTGAGTTAGTTTGAATAGGGTTTGAGGTAGAGGTAACATTTGATGTAAACTTAGGATCATCACCTTTAGTTTCTTCAATGGTAGTATTTGGAACTATCCCTTCTCTATTATGAGGAATAAATAATTCATGAAGAGGCTTCAATGTGTTGCAATATTGAAAAGGATTTGAATCCCCTCCAATTGTGATTTCTTCTCCCATGTGTGGAAATTTGATACATTGATGGTATGTAGAAGTAACCGCTTGCATCTCATGTATCCATGGCCTCCCCAATAAGATGTTATAAATTAACTTCATGTCTAGGACTTGATATATGGTGTCCTTTTTTATGGGCCCAACTTGAATAGGTAAGATAATCATGCCTTTTGAAGATCTCTCCTCCTCATCATAAGCTTTAATGGTAATTTGCTTCTTAGGATCAATAGAAGACTCGGATAAACCTAAGGACTTGACAAGGTTTAAAGTGCAAATATTAAGACCAACTCCCCCATCTATGATAATTGTCTTAACCCTATTTCTTTGAATGAGGACTTCTATATGCAAAGGCAAATTTTGAGGATGAGTGATGGACATATCATCTTGCTCTAAAAATGAGAGACAATGTGGTGCAATGAGGTGTCCCGCCATGTTTTGAAATATTTCTTCCTCCAAGTTAATAGGAACATTAATCTCCAATAGGGCTTTTTCCAAGGTCTCCTTATGATTTGGAGATAATTTTAATAGCTCCAAAATAGAAATTTGAGACGGAGTCTTTTGTAATTGGTCCACCAAATTATATGGCTTTGTTGTTGTAGATGGTTGTTTAGCCAAAATATTTGATTGTGTAGGACCAATAGGTTTAGGATCAACCCCTTGTAGGGTAATCCTTAAAGTTTTCCCCCTAGTGATAGCATAAGATGTTTCCTTTTTGGGTTGTTCCTTTATTACAACAAAATTGACACCATGCTCATGTCTAAATAATGTGTTGATAGTGTTATCATAATGATGAGAAAAATTGACATTATTGTTGCCTTGTTTATTCGAATTCAAAGATTCACCCTTCTCATGGTTATAAAAAGGTTTCTTAAAGGCCATGTGATCTTCATTATTTTGAGGCCCTTCTATCTTGATCACACCATTGTCAATAAAATCTTGTACCACATTTTTCAACTACAAGTAATCATTTGTTGTATGTCCTCTATTTTTGTGGTATTCACAATGACTAGACTCACTCCACCAATTGGGCTTGTTTTGTGGTTCATATGGTTGAGCTCAAGGTAAATCAATAATATTATTAGAAATGAGAGTTCTCAATGCATTCTCAATGGGTTCACCCAAAGGTGTGAATGTCCTCTTAGGAGATGGTGCAAAGAATGGCTTAAGCTTATTAGCCCCTTGATTGTTCCCAAAGTTGTTATTATTGGTATTGTTGTTAAAAGACACTTTGGGGGCCTTATTTGCATTATTCACTTGAGTAGGTGTTCTCGTGAGAGTAAAAGGAGTGGGTTTCAAATTATTAGTATCAACAACCCCATCATTGACCACACCTTTGTTAGAAATAGGAAATACTGAGAGGGGGGGTGAATCAGTATTTCAAAAACTTTTACTTTTGCCCACTTATGGATATAATAGATTACTTGAAAGCATAAGAGACTAAATAGCATACATAACAGTAAATGTAAAGAGCTCATAACACATGATATGTTCTCAAGGAAACCCTAGCCAAGGGAAAACCCTGGTGGGGATGGTACCCACAAAGATCCACTAATCAAAAGATATCCTATTAAGGATGTTGACCCTATTAGGAGCCTATTACAATCATATAGTGTATCAGTCCTGGTTAAGGGACTATAGGCCTTGTTAGAAGCCTCAACCCTGTTAGGAGTTGTAGATACAAAACCTGATTACCAGATGAGCTCAATACCCAAACAAGTAATACAAATGTTTACTAATTACAATATGGTACTACTTACAACTTCGCATCAACAAATTTCACCGCTATCACAATATACAACTATCACAAGTTACATTTCAAGTATGTTCGGTACATTACAATATTACATCTTTATACAAGATACAAACATAATATCTTTTTCTATCGGCTTCCACATCTTTATCCAAGAGTAAACATCTAGGATGTTGGCTCTTTATAATATTAAGTCATTATTTTGACAAGCAAAATAATCCCTTAATTCATTTACTAGTTCTACCTTCAAAATTGCTTTGTCGGCTATACTCTGTCATTTGTAAAATAGTCATAACTTTGTCTGTACTATTCATACTCTTTGTGCACTAAGATGGGGTATCCTTAGACACCATAGAGTCTATTTTCAACTACGCAAAATTTGATCATGCTCCAATGAATGTCGCCAAAACAAACTGTATTGGGTGCTCTGTCAAAAACATTATTTCATACTTAGACAATTTTAGTCTGTGATCTTCCATACTTACTTTCTAGCTTATGTGATCTTCATAGGGAACATATGTTTCCATAATGACAACATCCATGTACATACCTTAGCCAAATTTCCAACAATCTCCTCCTTTGTCATTGGTGGCAACATATGAGAAAATTGGCTAAGTGTACAAGTCAAACTCTCAAAATTTGTATCAAAATTGTGGCCATAGAATATTATCCTTATATCTCCTCAAAATATACACATAATCTATAACACTTCATAATACTCCATAGAACTCCCCCTATGAGTATCCTTCCTTATCATATATAGACAATTTTCTAAGTATCTCTCCCCCTTTGACAACAATGACAAAATAAATGGTGGAAAGGGATATACAAAATTGTGTCAAAACTTTTACCTTACTATCTTATTGCAAAGTCGGTAGGCTTGCAACACAATCTACAAAATCTGACTTCCAAGCCTCAAAATCTTTCTCCCATGCCTTCTTAATTGATTCTACTACATTGAGTAAAGTACTCAATCTGTATGCTACAATCTAACAAACTTGAAGAGATTCAAAGTTGAACTTCTGAAATGATGTCTTAGTAGTAAGACATTCTTCTAGCTGCTCTTCTATTATAGTCAACTTGATTGAGACATGCTCTCTCAAGATGTTTATCTTGATAATTTTCCTATTCTTCTCATCATTCAAATTCCTTATCTCATCACATAATTTTCTGATCTTTTTCTCAACTGCACTGATCTTTATGTTTGGGCTGGTCATTGAGTTTGTCTCTACTGCAATTTCATCTTGCTTCTCTTTTATCTTCTTCTCTTCCTCAATTATTATATTTTCAGATTTTGTACACTGAATGTACAAACACTTTCCAGTCTCAAGATGTTTCCTTAAGTTCTTAATGTATATGTCAAGGCTGCCAATGTCATTTTTGATATTCTGACTTATATTCTGCAACATCTCAGCTTCATAAGCTACCCGAGCCTTAACCTTAGCAATATCAATCAAATTTGTGAACTCAACATCAAAAGAATTTATTACCATCTTTTCTCTTTCAAGTGGATCTAAATCAAAGACTTTTGTAGATATAACACTTTGTAGCTTCTCAGTCAAATCTTTCAGGCTACCTTCCAAATTCTTGACCTTATTGTTTTTCCCAATAATTTTGTTCAAAGATGTGATCAAATCTAGTTGATCAACATCATCCACTTCTTTGCCTAAATCTTCAAGCATCGAACCAATCTCTCTTTTCTTTCTAGTCTTAGGGGTAAAATTGATGTCCTGTTAAGGTATCATAGGTACAATAGGTGTACTAGATGTAGTGGCCCCTACTGCCATTTGCTTCTCTGTTCATGTAGTCTTTGTTTCAATACTCTTTTCTTGCTCTCCCAAAGCCAAATTGTCAACAATATTATCCAAACTATTGAGTACTGCATCATTTGAATCTAAAGTAACTTTTGTTCCTTCAATGTCCATAGATTATGTGCCAATGTTTATAGAAGAAGAGGGAATATCTTCAACTTCAACTACTTTTGCTACTACCTCTGCCTGTTCTGAACTCTGTTTCTCTACTAGTTCTGCAACTGATTGATCTTTGCTATCTTTTCCTACTACCAAGTCTGCTAGCACATGCACAACTGCTTGTTCAGTTTTGGTCTTCACTTGTTCATACTAACCTCCCATTATTTGTAAAGTTCTTCTTTTGGTTCTTAATAGGGTTTCAAGTGGCTTGAGGATCTGTTTAAGGTGGTCATCATCTCTTATGTCACAAAACTATCTTATCACATTCTCTCTCATTTTAGTATCTTCTTCTTGTGCTCTCATATTTCTTCTCACAAGTCTGTTGTACAAATCTTTTGGTATCTTTCCATGAATAGTATCAAATTTCTTGTTTGCCAAAATCATATGTGTAACCATTGCATTCTCTAGATTTAATCTGTCAGAGGATCTAGATAAATCATAGTATTTGTTCATCTTGTTAAAGTCTCCATGCTACAATATGTCTTCATTAACTCTTTCTATCCTTGGTTTCCATGATTTCTTCTTTATTGTTACTTCATCATCTTTTATCTCTGCAACTCTTCTAGGTACTAGTGGAACAATTACTTTTTGTCTTTTACCTGGTCCTGAAGCACTTGCCTTCATTCTTTTGCTTGGTGCTAAAAAAGAGGGTTTCTTTGTCTGACTAATTTCTTGCTCCTTCTTAGGTTCTTCAACCTTTACCTTAACTTGAATGGGTTCTTGAGGGTCTGTACTTGATGCCAAAGGTGGGACTGATAGTATCTCACTTTTCCTTATTGCTTCTACAATCTTTCTTGCAATATCAAATTCCTTCTCACTCAAACCCGTTTCTTTTAGAATTTTCTTTATTGTAGTCTCCACTCTCTTCTTTGATTGTTTCTCTTCCTTAAGTGTTTTTGCTAAATCAAATTTTTCATCATATGTTCCAAATCTGTTGCTATGAGCATCCAATTTACTTTTCAACAATCTACTATCATATCCTTTTGTTTCAACTTCAGAGATTTCATAGCCAAGAGGGTCTATGAATTCATGTCTAGGTTCTATTGCCTCAATGTAAGTGAAATCAGTATCAACCATAAAACATATATCATCTTTGTATTTCTCAACTAGGGATGGAGGAATTCTTGATCTATTTACCACAATGTTCTAAAAAGTTTTCAACACTAACTTTACACGGTCATTAACCTTCTCAAAAAGATGTTTCATGTAAACTTTATTGATTCTTTCCATAGTATTCTCACCATCATTCCAATCAATAGTGTAAGGAAATATTATTAGCAAGTGGAAGAACATGTAAGTAACCAATGAGGAAAATCTAAAGTGAGTGTATTTACCTTTATCTTTTCCAAATTCTCAAACAATTGTATTCTCATAATTTCACACATATCCATAGGCTTCTTCTCCACACACATCGAATAAGCAATGTGTACCATACCTACTGACATATCATCTTCTCTAGAACTTCCATAGAATTTTGTTGTCAAAATCTTACATAGGTATCTTACATCATCTTGCTTAATCTTACTAATGACTATACTTCTACCATTGTATACTAAACTGGTGTTATCAATCACAATCTTTCTCATGTTTTTCTCATTCAGTGGAATTGCACCAACTTTTGATAATCTAGTCACATCATGAATTAGGTTTGTAGTTATGTCTATAACTTTGTCTTCTAACCAAAATTTACCATTATGTATCCTACTCAAAATGATCTTAGTACACTCCTCATCATCAAATTCATATTTCATAGAGTACTCAATGATTTCATTATTTTCTAGATGTTCATAACCTTGTTTCACTGACATATCCTTGTTGTATAATTTTTTGATATTCACCATTAAAATTACTCTCCCTTAGGGTTTCATATTTGCATCCAAGATATCCTTTCACATTCTCTAAATGAAGAACTCCGTTTGGTACAGATGATAAAGCTAAACTAGCATCTCTTTCTAAGGGTTCAACTGATCTTTCTTAGTTCTAGGTCTATTCTTATCCTTAATTTTGTGAATCAATGACACATCCATGATTATATCTGATTACTTAGACTGATTCAAGATCTTAGTTGGATAAATACCTTAAATTTGCAAAATTAGGGCTTTCGCTTGATTGGTGCTTCAAACTTTTATAAATCACTTCCAAACTTCTTTCTTCACTCTCCAAATCACTTCTATTCACTTGATAATCACAATAACTTTGATTTCAATCTTTTAATACTTAGCATTTACTCGATCTAACATCGCATTCAATTCTTTGCCGCTAAAATGCCAAAAAGCTGATTCTGTAAACCTACAACCATAAATCTTCTTGGGACCTCGCAAAACACAATATTTATTTTTGTGCACTTAACCATAGCATTAGTATAACATAACAAACCTTCATCTAACTGCACAAAACTTAACTCATTCAAAATCTAATTGTACACTAATTCTAAGTTCCTAAACTACAAAAATTTACATAATTTAAGTGCTTAAAGAAGGGTTAGGTAAAGATTCATTCTTAGCATCAAATACATTACCTTCCTGATTACCTTCAGTGCTAAATATACCTCCTTGATCTATGCCTTTAACAAATTTTACTTCATCTTCATTGCTACAACAACCTTTCTCTTTGTTTCTTGCATTTTCATTCCTTCTTGCATAGTTTCTAGGGTTAGGGTTATGATGATAACCTCCATTGTTCATCCTACAAAATCTTGCTATGTGTCCAATCTTGTTACATATCTAACAAATGATTCCATTGGTTCCATATCTAGGTGTTTGCTGATTGATTTGTATCCTGCAATTTCTAGCAATATGTCCAATTTTGTTGCATCTATAACATACTATTCCATTTCCTCTTTTCATGTCTTTAGTTGATCTCTGATCTGCATTGTTAGTATTTCTAGGCATTCTACTATTGTAATTATTCTCAATAACTTTAGATCTTCTACATTCAATAGCTCTATGTCCAAAACCATGACAATTATAGCAATAACCATTAAGAGGTTTGAATTGTTTACTTGTACAATCTCTCTTCATATGACCAATAGTATTACAAGAAAAATATCTACCTTTGAATTCTTTTTGCATACCTTTGGATACAAAGGTTCATCTTGCTTCGATGGTTCTTCTTGCTTCGGTGCATCTTCTTGCTTCGGTGATTCTTCTTGCTTAGGTGCATCTTCAAATTTGTTCTCATCTAACTTCTTTTCTTCACTGCTTTCACATACATTTAGATCTGGTTTCTTGCTTTCACTAATTATCTTCAATGTGTTAAATCCAAGACTAGTTTTGTCATAGAATGGTTTTCCATAAGATACTTGCTCATTAATGTTTTCATTGTTTGAATATAGCCTCTCAAGTTGCTGTTTAGATTGAGTCAATTCACCTTTCACAATCTTGTATTTTTTAAGTTCATCATACTGCAATTTGACTTTATCAAATTCAGATGTTACCTTGCCAAGTTTAGATTTCAGATCTTCATTCTCATTCTTTGAACTTCATTCTGAGATCTCATATTTTCATTTCCATCTTTCAAGATAAGCTTCAGATTTGCTATCTTCAATTCATGTTTAAGGATCACATTTTATTTTTCTAAATCATCACAATCTTCAACAAGAATTTTAGATTCCTTGTCAGATTTCAGATCTTCTATCTTACCTTTCAATTTGTCAATAAGATTCTTTGCATCATCATACTTTCTTTTCAAAGTGTTTCTTTCATCAGTAAGCATATCAATTTGTTCAAGAGCTTCTTCAAGATTCTTTTGTAACTGATCCATATCCATAGAGATCTTCTTCAAGCTGCCAGGATTTCCTTGAATGTTCCTTCTCTGAGTAACTATGCTTTGATACCAATTTTTAGAAATAGGAAATACTAAGAGGGGGGGTGAATCAGTATTTCAAAAACTTTTACTTTTGCCCACTTATGGATATAACAGATTACTTTAAAGCATAAGAGACTAAATAGCATACATAACAGTAAATGTAAAGAACGCATAACACATGATATGTTCTCGAGGAAACCCTAGCCAAGGGAAAACCCTGGTGGGGATGGTACCCAAAAAGATCCACTAATCAAAAGATATCTTGTTAAGGATGTTGACCCTATTAGGAGCCTGTTACAATCATATAGTGTATCAGTCCTGGTTAAGGGACTATAGGCCTTGTTAGAAGCCTCAACACTGTTAGGAGTTGTAGATACAAAACCTAATTACCAAATGAGCTCACTACCCAAACAAGTAATACAAATGTTTACTGATCACAATATGGTACTACTTACAACTTCACATCAACAACTTTCACCGCTATCACAATATACAACTATCACAAGTTACATTTCAAGTATGTTCGGTACATTACAATATTACATCTTTATACAAGATACAAAAATAATATCTTTTTCTATCGGCTTCCACATCTTTATCCAAGAGTAAACATCTAGGATGTTGGCTCTTTATAATATTAAGTCATTATTTTGACAAGCAAAATAATCCCTTAATTCATTTACTAGTTCTGCCTTCAAAACTGCTCTGTCAGCTATACTCTGTCATCGGTAAAATAGTCATAACTTTGTCTGTACTATTTGTACTCTTTTGCACACTAAGATGGGGTATCCTTAGACACCATAGAGTCTATGGTCAACTGGGAAAACTTTGATCATGCTCCAGTGAACGTCGCTAAAACAAACTATATCAGGTGCTCTGTCAAAAACATTATTTCATACTTAGACAATTTTAGTCTGTGATCTTCCATACTTACTTTCCAGCTTATGCGATCTTCATAGGGAACATATGTTGCCATAATGACAACATCCATGTACATACCTCAGCCAAATTGCCAACAACCTTTGTTGTTGTTCCTCAACCCAAATTGGTTATTGTTATTAGGAGGATTCTTATTTTGATTATTATTGTTGTTGGAGGTATTGTTGTTGTTGTAATTCTTGTTATCCTTGTACAACTTTAGTTCTCCACTTTTAACCAATACCTCCTCCATAGTCACTCCATTTTCAATAAGATCTTGAAAAGACCTAGGACATTGCAACTTTAACCGATAGTTCATTTCATTACTCAATCTATTTATAAATATGTCCATCTTTTTCTTTTATGGTACACTTCGAGGGTATCTAGCAAATACTTCTCTCCATATTTGTAAGAAAATTAGGAATCCTTCTCCCTCTCTTTGCTTGGTGTTGCATAAGGTAATCATTGTAACCTCACGTTTGATATTATATGAATAATGTGTTACAAATTTAGAAGCTAACTCTTCAAAAGTCCAAATGCTCGAAGGTAATTTTGAAAACCATTCCATGGTCATGCCTCCCAAAATTCTAGGAAACAACCTCATTAAGTAGTGTCATGCATGAACTCCAAGCTTAATGCACAAAATTCCCTTAAATGATCTTGGGGATCAGATGCTCCTTCATATTTTTCATACTTAGGAAAGACCACATTACTAGGGAATGGTATCATGATTAAACTCTTGTCAAATGGGAAAGGACACAATGCCTCTATTGAAAAGGGTTTTGGAGCCCCACTTTGATTCATTGTGTCCAATTGCATTTGGAATAATTTAAATTGCTTGTTCATGATATCAATTGGATTATCATTAGCTTCCTTTTTCTTAAGTTGATTGACATTGTAGTCATAAGGGAGTTTAAGACCTTCTTGGGCTAGGTCTAGAAAATACTTTTCCCTATCTCTCTCTAACAATTTTTCCATGAGATTCATGAAGTATGGCCTCTGTATGGCTTCATTAACCTTTTCCTCAGTGGCTTCTTCAACATTTGGATCACCATTGCCCCCATTGTTAGTGTTGTTAAACCCTTGATTGTTAGGGTCTATTCCTCCTCCATTGTTGTTATTTGACCCTAGATTGTTTGGGTCAATACCTCCTCCATTGTTGTTATTATCATGGTTAACTCAGTTAGTTTGATCTGAATCCAAGTTGCCAAAAGGTGGAAAAATCATGTTGGTTTCTACCTCTTGGAGGCGTTCTTGTGGTATTCTTGAGGAGGTAAATGTGTCACTTGGAAAAGGAAGTTCTTGCCTTAGATATGTTCAATCTGATTGCAAGGTTTTCTTTACATAGTAAGATCGAGTGAAAGCTGGCATGAGCATAAATCTCTTGGAAATAGGCTTTATCTCACTTGCTTATGGTCAAATCCTTACAAAATTTTAAAAAATGTTCAAAACTAGGATTTCTAATTAGGTGGAATATTGGAACAAATAGAACATCAAAAAGGGTATTCAGATATGAAATCCAATTTTTTTGAAACCCCTAAGAAATATCCATTGTTTTCCTTTATTTGATTTTGGGTGTCACTTTCTAGTGTGTAGGCATGACTTAAAACTTAGTACGCAGTTACTGGAATTTGCCTAGGCGGAGCTCTGTAGTGAGCAGGCGAATTTTTCCTGTTGATAGGCATTTCTTAACTTTTTCCAGGTGTTTCTTAAAATGTCACAAGCATGGCTTCATCATTTACATGCATTTCTTGAATAGTCAAAATGTGACTTCACTGTGTATAAGCAATTTTCCTCTGTGTGCAGGCGGCACTTTGCAGATCAGGTTGTAAATTTCAATTTTAAAAAGTTTTAAGATCAGATCTTCAGAATATTCTTGCTTGAAAATAAAATACAAACACAACACACACGTCAAATTTTCACCATATACCTAAAACCATACTAAAAGTGTATGTTCTTGATTGTTTTCACAAGTATAAACAAGAATGTCTTCCAAGCAATCTACCTAGAGTCAGATTTGGCTCTTAAACATGTTTGGCTCTAAAAGGAAGATTACTACTTAAAATGATTTTTAATGAACACCTTCGTTCTAGATCATGTCAAGCTCTTTTACCCCCTTGTGGGCTTCCCACATGCACGCAAGTACAATTTGGTGCAATCCCAAAGGACTACTCAAGGAAGTGAAGAATACTTGCACACAACCTAGTCACTCTCTAATTAGGGAAGATTGTATTTGTTTATAGTGGGTCAGATAGTATCACAGCTAAAGTGATTGTCTCCCACTTTAGGTCATTCCCTCTCACCATCCTCATAAGCCAATTCTTGGGAGGTAGGCCCTCTAAAGATCTAATTTATCTAGCATATATAGAAAAATAAGAAATTGAATTTGGTTCAACAAGTTTGGGAGTTTGATTCACTTAGAAAGTGAAGAGCATATCCCTATTGTTGTTCCTTGTTCCATACACTTCAAGAAAAGTTTGTTCTTTTTCAACCTCTTGACAAGGAGGTTCTTATAAATGAAATGTTTGGATAATTCCTCATCTCTTTCTTTCTACCAAATTGAACTCACACATTTGGCTTTTTGATCCAATTTGCAAAATGGAGAGCATATGCCTAATGTTTGTTCAATTTGGACTATAGTAAGGTTTTTTCCCTATTAAACTAGATTCAAAGAAAAGCCACAATTTAAGCAATGCAAGCTTGATATGAAAAATACCTCTTTCATAGCTAGAAAAAGGCTAGGCACTTTTTTGAAGTTTTTGGTGTTTATTTGCTTACTTACCTAGTGGCGATCGTTCCCATTTTGGCTCCTCCAACAAATTAGTCAACACAACAATACAAAGTAAAGGAAACCAAAAGGAACAAATTGAAATGCAATTAAGTGTTCTTAACAAGATTTTGCAAAGAAAATTTTAACAACTTAATGCAAACAATTTAGTTCAAAGTAGGAAATTTCTTTTTATAAGCATCCAACACCTTAATGTAATGCTCATAAAGCTTTTCTTCTAATCCCAAAATATCTAGAATTGAAGCATTATGGATTTACTTTAGATGTTTGGTTTGAATTCTTACCTCTTTTCTCTCTTGAGTAACTTTGCTTTCTGGTTTCTGTACTTTCCCGTGTCTACTCATTTGTGGGGAAAAAACAAACAGAGAATTAGAAAATAGAATTTAATAATCTGGTAGCAAATTTAGATAGAAAATGCTAGGCAACATTTATCAGCTAATAAGCATCAGTTAAAAGCTAGTAGGCATTATTTTAAAACTCATAGGTGTCACTTTCCAGCGACTCAAGCAACTTTTCAAAATTACTAAGCGTAAAAGTTTAGCTGCTAGGCGATACAAATAACTGTAAATTGCGTAAGATAAAATATCAAAGGTGGAAAAGAATAACTAATAGGCATTATTTATCAAATTTCAGGCGACACTTTATGCTCTCAGGCGTAATACTTTATTTCACATGCGTGAGAGGAAGAAAAGATAGAATAGAAAGAATCTCATAGGCATCAGTCAACTTCTTCTAGGCATTGTTAGAATGCTCATGAGTGTCATTAAATTCTTTGTAGGCAGAATTTCTCCTATTTTCTACAAAATTGGTGTAAAAGTGAAGCCAAAAACACACAAAACTTGATAAAAACAATGGAAAATGAGGCTCAAAGCCCCACAGTGGGTGCCATTTGTGTGTGAGTGTTTACACCTTCATGAAATTAGGATAATTAGCAACAATTCTATGAAAAGACAATGGAAATTTAATCTAAATAATTGCATTTAACATCCATATCATCTCATGGCTCTCTATCTAAGCTTGGTAAGTAGAGCTCTCAGCCTTATTCTCTACTAGTGAAAATTCTAGAATGAGAAAATTATGATAAAATGCCTAAATCTAGCTCTCAATTCTCAATTTGATACAAATATTAACTCAAATACTCATGATAATGCTCTCAAATCTCACAATTTTCTCTCAAAATGCTGAAGATATTTTCTCAATTGCTCTCAAATTGCCTATAGTGATGATGCTTTGCATTTGAATTTTCTAGGATTCTTATGCTCTCAAAATGACTTCTGTTTATAGTAAAATCCCAAGGGTAGGGGGTAGAGTTACTTGATCATGGTTTAGCCTTGGTTGAGTAAAAAGCTTTGAAATATTTTTAAATGGGGGGACAATTTAAATGATTGTCTCAAATGTTTGGACAAGTAGACAAATTTGAGTGATTGAGATTCAAAGTTGAAACTGAGTGATGGAGATTCAACAATTTGGAGTGATCCATGTGCATTGCATTCTCAATTCTTATTGGTTGCTCAAATTATGTTGAAAGATATTAGGATTAATAAAATTCCATCAATTAATTAAATTAGCCATGTAAGGGAATAGGTTCAATTTGATTTTTTGATTTAAAACTATACAATTAATTGATTAAAATCAATTATATAGTGTGATTGATCCCTTTAAGCTTGTATTTAATTATTTGATGTCATGATTTGATTTTTCTTTTGATTTAAATGATTTTGTCCAATTTTGATTAATAAATATCCATTTAAAATTGATTTGATCCATTTTGATGAAAATTAGAGCATTTGGCTAAGATTTATAGATTTGAATGATTCTAAGACACCTGCCCAGTTTTGGGTGTCTACAAGCCCCATAATCACCTTGGTTGGATACTGTGGTGGAATGATGCCATCAACCATACTACAAGATTTCTTTGCATTTTCGGTCATCAGTTGGCTTGCTACATGAAACATGCCTATGAAGCTAACACGAAGGCTCTATGCAATGCTTCTGATGCACTTGCATTGAACTCCTTTGACACTGAGCTCAAATCAAAGCTTGCCTCCACTGGTTGGAGGTGGGTGATAAAGCCTCTAAGGAGTTTTTTCATATTCACAGGGCCCGGCATACCAACATTGGTATTCAAAAGATCAAACGACCTGAAACCCATACCAAGCTTCCTGTTATTCTTTAGGATTTTCTTCAATACTATGAAAATGTGTTTGCTTCACAGGGAAATTTTGCTGCTCGGGAGGAGGCTCTTAAGGCTTGTATTGTTGTTACTCCAATTCATGTAGCAGTTGAGCAATAGGCCTTTTGTGAGAAAATTCTTACCATTAGTGATCTTAAAGAAGCTATCTTTTCTATGGCCGATGACAAATCCCTAGGATGTGATGGCTTCCCTCGTGAGTTCTACAAACACTTAAGGGATGCTATAGGACCTGACTTGCATAAAGTTTACCTCAAAGCCTTCTATAATAAAAGTTTAGGTGCTATCATTAATAAAAGGAACATCAAATTCATACCTAAAGATGGTTATCCTAAGGATATCTACAATTGGAGGTCCATCACCTTGCTGAATGTCTCCTACAAGATAATTGCCAAGGTTTTAGCTCTCAAAATCAGACATCACCTTTTGCTTATTGTTCGCCCTGAGCAAACTAGCTTTATTAAGTCCAGGTATATACTTGAAAACATTATTGCTATCTAGGAAGGGATGGAATGGGCTCATCAGTCTAAGTAGCCCACTTTATTTCTCAAGGTTTATTTTGCTAAAGCATATGACTGCATTGAATGGCCCTTCATTCTTGCCATGCTGCAAGCTCTTAGCTTTGGTCCTAATTTCTTGCAGTTTGTGGAGATGCTTTTTGGTGATTCCCCTGCATGCATTACAATCAATGGGTATGAATCTGATACCTTTGGGCTTTTTAGATCCATTCAAAAAGGTTTTCCCCTAGCTTCTATGTTATATGTGCTTGTTGATGAAGGCTTTGGTTATTTTCTTGCCAATTCTGTTTCCTCTGGTTTGGTTCAGGGCATTTCTCTACCTAATTCTTCTTCTCAGCTTGTCAATGGTCACTTTGCTGGTGAATCCTTTCTCACCCTTATTGAGGATGAGGAAAATATTTCTAATTCCTTACAGAGCTTGGACACCTTTTGTCAAGCCTATGGATCTACTATGCAGTGGCATAAGACCCTTTGCTTCAGATAGTCTTTCCTTTTAGCCCCTCTCTAGCTTGCTAATTTTGGCTGGAAATGGGTCCAACATGGAGAAGTCTTCTACTTCTTGGGAATTCCCTTTGCCTTCCTTGGATCCTCTATGGACTTATGGAATTTTGTGATTACCAAGACTGAGAAAAAGTTGTAATATTGGATCTTCAAGCCTCTCTCCCTTGCATAGAAATTCCCAATTTTCTCCAAAGTTCTGGTTGCTACTCATGTTTACAACTCCTCTTGCTGGGCTCCTTCTAAAGCCTCATATCTCAAGCTGGAACACCTTCTCAGAGACTTTATCTAGGCCTCTAGATCTGATAGCCATGGGTTCCATAGAGTTTCTTGGGAATATTGTTGTCTCCCTAGAGACTCTAGTGGCCTTGGCCTTCTCCACTTAGAAGCAAGGTCTTTCTCTTTGTGCCAAGTGTATTATTCATGCTCTTACTGATGATGAGACCTAGAAGATCCTTTTTAGGTACTACATCTCTTCTAGATTCTCTATTCATAGGCCAGCTTGGAAGGACATTGGTCTACAAACCCTTCTCATTATGAAGGAGCCTATTCAAATTTAGGGTACTTTCATCATTAAGAGCATTAAGAAAGCCTGGGAAGATATTAAGCCCTGGCTTTGATGGGATGGTGATGGCTTTCGCAATGGGCTTTCTTTCAATCAATAGAACCTCTGGTGGTCCCTATTATTTTCTATTCAAGGCATCCCTCTGGCTAAGACTCAAGGGGCCAATGCTCTGGGTTTTTTCAAATGAGGCATTTGAACTTCCAAGGACCTCTTCTCTAGGGACACTATGAGTCTCCACTCTTGGGAGGGTACATAGGTGCAATTTCTCTTGGCTCACATAGATAGTTAGACTTTTGATCTATTGGTTTCCACACTTCTTGATAATTTGCTTCATAAGCTTGGTATTCAGACTATTCAGCCCTGGTGGAAGGATTGGAAATGGTATCCTACCACTCCTTTCAGCAATTACAAGCCGAGGTTGGGCTACAGATGGTTGTCTCCCCATCTTCCCATGGTGGACATTCTTAACCAGAGATGGCATCTTTAATCTTCCACTTAGCACTAGAGCTCTTACTTTTAGACCATTTGGGCTGCCATTATGGAGCTCAAGATGGCTCTCTTTTCTTGGTGTCTACTTTTCCAAGGGCTTCTTGTGGGATCTAGGCTCAAACATCTGGGTGTTCATGACCCTCGGTGTCCCTTCTATGGTCACCATGAGACTTTCTTGCACATCTTCTAGTTCTGTGGGAGAACTCAACAATATTTGTAGTGGATTCATGATTTTTTCAAACCCTGTAGGCCCGAGCCTTTCTCCTGGCATATGATTGTCCTGGGGGATTCTCCTAGACTTCCTTCCAAGTTTACCCAGATTTGGCATACTTTCAGGATGGAGATTTTGTTCACTCTTTGGAAAGATAGGAATGTTGTTATTTTTTCTCACAACTTTCTTGATACGAATGTTTCTTTGTTTAACAAGGCTTGCATATGTAATAATGTTATGATGTAGATTTAGGTTCAAGAAAATAAAGTGGCTCTGGGGGTGGCTCACCTTCAAGAGCTTCTCAATCACTAGGGAAATGCTCCCTGCACTATTTTTAGGGTCCCTCCTAATACCATTTTTTCTGAATGTACCCCTCCAGAGGCTGCCACCGTGGGAACAATTCCTCAGCTTGCCACTCCCATACCCTGTGATCGTAGGCTCCTTGCCACCACTCTCCTAGAGGTGGTGATGATGGTTGGTAGTGCCACTTAGATTCTCTACCTTGTCATATTTTTGGGTGGTCTCTAACTTTGGCTAAGTCTGACCCTCCTGATGCTCTTGGTACCCTCCATGGCTTTGATTAGCCTCTTGCCACCTCCTCCAAGTTTCCCCACCTAGCTCTGGCCATTTCCCTACCCCGGGTGGAAGAGAAAGAGAAAGTTTCTGAAGATGATGGTTGGAGGATTCTTGACCCTCCTATCAATCCCAACAATGTTTGAGGTTCTGATGATAAAGATCCTCCTCCTTCTGGCAGTGCTCTTGCTACTTGATGGCTTTATGCCTATTTTTTTTATGAATAGTTGATGTTGTTTTTGGCTTTTGCTGTGTGAACTCTGTAGTGTGATTTTTATGTCCCCCAGCCCCTTTTTTGTGAATATGTAACTTTTATATTAAATTAATAGAGAAGGCACTATTTATAAATATAAAAAAACTATTTTCTATTGCATGCAGTGTGCAGATTTAGTTCCCTCAACGTGCTATATTCCTGGAAGATTTATTCATGATTAATGTTGTTTCTATTCTGAAACTTTATGAATCTATGACAATCCTTATTTGTGGAGTGATCTCAGATTTAGGAGGTAGTCTTAGTTTTCCTTCAAATAAATGACTGTTGTAACTCTTTAGGAGTTAGTCTATTTTCATAATAGAACTATTGTTGCTGTGATACTATTTTTCAATCAAGTGTAGTCATTTCTCCATGAATGAATATAATGCACAATTCGAGTTTAGATCTTTTGTCTTGATTTTATTTTCTATTCAATCATCCAAGGGGGCCCACTTGGTGAGTGAATTTCTCTATTAGAGTAGAATTCATTTTCATGTTTGTTTTGAAGTAAAGTAGAACTCTACTATTCCTGTAGCCACTAGTAACAGAACTAGAAGATTGTTCCTACAACATAGGTGGTTAGAGTAACTCCTACCCATGATTACATGCTTTGTTAGAGTAAATTTATTTACTAGTTTTAGCATAGTTTTCCTGAATCTCAAAGCACTTGAATTCCATAGGGTAGTCATAAGATTAAGAAGAGTTTGAAGCATATACTTTGTGAATTCCATTCCAAGTTTATGTCCTTGGTTGATAATTAAATGAGACTAAATAATTCATTTAGAAAACATTTAGGGTGTCCAATCTTGAAATAGGAAGTCCATTGCCATGGGTTTCTAATACCATTATTTGGTCAAGCATTTTTGGCACTGTTGGTGGGGATGGTGTTAATTCAAACTTATCTTAGTGTTTACATTCTTAGTTTTAGTAATTTAGAGCTTAGTTTTAAGCAAGCATTTTATGCATAGAAGAAGAGACCACCTTGGGAGATTTCTTCCTCATAACAATCAGGAGGAACCATTTGATATTCTTAATCCTAATTTTGAAGGACCCCAGAATGAGAACGAAGAAGAAGAATCCTTTGAAAATCCACTTGTTGATGCTCAAGAACGAATATCCTCACCTTCATCCTCTGAAGGATCACTGCATTTGAATGAACTTTTTTTTGAACCTGAGTATCAAGACAACCCATTTTCTCTTGTTATCCATCAGCCACCATGACTAGGTCCTCCTCGAAGAATCGCTCAGCCTAAATTTCCTTTCCCTATCCCCACTCAACATGGTAATCATAATCTAAAGAACATACCAGCCTCTGCACTTCCCAAGTTTTATGGCCTCATTACTGAGGGCCCTGAGAGCTTCCTCTTTGAATTCAACATCCTCTGCAGAAGCTATGGTTACACAAATGATTCCCACAACTTGAAGTTGTTTCCATCCACTCTTAAGGAGGCTTCTCTAAGATGGTTCATGGGGTTGGGTGCCAATGTTGTAGCAGATTGGGATGCAATGAGTGATATGTTTCTTTCCAAGTACAAGGAATACTATTGGGGAGGAGACATGAAAGGAGATGACATTTTTAAAATGTCACAAAAGGAGGATGAGACCTTGGAAGACTATGTGTCAAGGTTTATGTTTAATTTACAATGCAACACACAACATCAGTTGAATGAATATTATGAAAAACACCTTTTCTTAAAAGGTGTGAATGATGGAAGTGTTGAGGCCCTAGACCTTATGGAAGGAGGAGACATTACTCAGAAGAAATGGGTTAACATAAAGAATATATGTCTAAACTATTCAAGGGATATTGTGAAGAAAGGTAGGGGACTTAGAGACCTACCACATAAGTCCAATGGTGGTTCAGGGTATCTAAGATGGAGCTATCCAATCTTTTGTCTAAATTCAAGAAAGACATCATTAATGATGTTTCCACTTAGTTGGATAGTATCCAAGCAAGAAGAAAGAAGGAGGAAGTAGGTGCCATGCTGGTTGAATTTTTCTCTAATTATAGAGAAAAGAAGAGAAATTGTAGGTGCAAGACAGTTGCATCTATAAACACTAATTCAATTCCCATTGAGTTTAAAGCTATAGATGAGGAGAATGGAGAAGTTTTCTATGTTTCTCAAAGGTTTCCATGGGATCAGAGACAAGATATGCCTCCAAACCCCTTGAATAAATTTGGTTATAATAATAATAGTAGTCAATGGAAAAACCATGCCCCTCAACATTCTACCCCTCAAGGACAAAATTGGAATTATAACTAGTCTAACCAAAAGGCATACTATAACCAAGCCTATCATCAACAACCACCATTTAACCCATACCAACAATAGTTTAACTCACATCAGCCACCACAGTAGAATAACCAATGGCAACCACATGGTAACTGGCAAAAACAACCTCAGTGGGGACCTAACCAGCCTAGTCAGCATCAAGTTCTCATGCCTCCACCTCAGCAACAAGATATTATGCCTCAACCTCTTGTAACCAATAATAACCCTCAAAAGCCAACACAACTTCCTGCACAACCAACTCTAAATCCCAACATTAAGAAGCAAGCTTATTCCCTGCAAGTAAATGATATCCATCTCAGATTAGGAACTACATTTCCTACACCTAAGGAGCCAATAATAATTGAAGTTGTTGATGCTGAGGAAATACCTGTGGACCAACCTATTGATGTTCCACCTATTCCTCAATCTACACCAGTATTCAAAAATCCCCCTTACCCACAAAGATTGGCTCAATCAGCTCCTCCAAAAGAAAATCTTATAGCAGCTGATTTAATTGATCAACTCAAGAAAATGATAGTGAAAATCCCCTTGTTGGATACACTTAAAGAAGTCCCAATTTACAATAAGGAAATCAAAGAAACTTGTATTAAGAAGCTAGGAAGGAAGAAAAAAGACCCCGACACTATCCATGTTCTAGGACAACTTTCTGATATCATGTTAAGAAAAATTTTAATGCCTAAGTACTCTGAGCCAGGGATCCCAATGGTCACTATTCATATTAATGGTATCCAAATAAAAAATTTCTTGATTGACCTAGGAGCATCCATCAATGTCATGACTAGGGAAGTTTTGTTGAGGCTTAACATTATTAGTTTAAGAGATACACCTACAATATTGCAATTAGCTAATAATTCCACTATTAAGCCAGATGGCATGGTAGAAGACATTATTGTAACACTGGATTCCTTGGATTACCCTTCAGATTTCATATTCCTGTCACCCAAAGCCACTCTAGGAGGATATCCATTAATCCTAGGATGACCTTGGTTAGCCACAGCTGATGCTTGCATTGCATGTCACTTAGGAAAAATGACCATATTAGATGGGATAAATACCAAGAATCTAACTCTGTATTCTCTAGAAAAACCCCAAGTAGAGCTTGATCAGGTTGTCTAGCCATATTTAGGTGATGCTTCCCTTGAAGAAAATTGAGTGCAACAACTCATAGTCATTGAAAAAGATCTGTTTATGGTGTCACAAGAAGAAGATGATATATTAGCAATAATTCTCACTAAAAAATATGGTTCTAAGGCATCTTCTTGTGTTGTTCCTAACTGTTCCCTCCAAATAATATTGTCCAAGTAGACTTCACCTCAATCTCTTGTAGCATTTGATTATCTCCACACCTTGTTGCCTCATGAAATAAAGTCACCATCATTTGCAAAAATTGTGATGCTGGATAAAGTAAAAAGAGTTGAAATTACCTCAAGGAAGGAGTTGAATGTTAATAAGAATCTCACTACATCTCAGATGTCCAGTCTTCTCAAACTATTGCAAGAAAGTCAACAATCCTTTGCATGGGACTATACTGATATGAAGGGGTTAGATCCTAAAATTTGTACCCATAGAATCTATATAAGCCTTGAGTGTAAGCCAGTTAGACAAGCCCAGAGGAGAATTAATCATGCTTTGAGAGATATAGTGAAGATAGAGTTGCAAAAGCTCCTTAGTGCCGATTTCATTTATCCTATTTCTAACAACCAGTGGGTTTCTCTAGTAATTGTCCCAAAGAAGGGGGGGAAATGGAGAGTTTGTGTAGACTATAGGGAGCTTAACAAAACCACTAAAAAGGATCACTTTCCATTTCCTTTCATTGACCAAGTTCTTGATAATCTTGCTGGTAAAAAGTATTTTTCATTTCTATATGGCTTTAGTGGATATAACCAGATCTAGATATCACTAGAAGACCAGGATTAGACAATGTTCACCTGTCCATGGGGAACATTTTCTTACTCGGTCTTACCATTTGGATTGTGCAACACACCTACTACTTTCTAGAGAGTAGTGCTTGGTATCTTCTCTGACATTTTTGCTGACTATGTTGAAATATACATGGATGACTTCACTACTCATGGAAATACATTTAAGGAGGCACAAGATAACTTGGAGAAGGTTCTCAAGAGATGCCAAGAATATAACCTCTCCCTTAATAGTGAGAATTGTTACATGATGATGGAGGATGGAGTTGTCTTGGGAAACTATCTTTCCTCTTTTGGAATTCAGGTTGACCCTACAAAAATAGCAGTCATTAGCACACTTCCCACACCAGTCAAGTAGAAAAATGTTAGGAGTTTCCTTGGCCACAATAGTTATTTCAAGATTTCATCAAGGATTTCAACCAACTTCTAGCACCTTTATACAACTTGATGAAAAAGGAAGCTGAGTTTGAATGGACAGAAGATTGTGAAGCGTCATTCCAGTAGCTGAAAGATGTCTTGACAAAAACACCTATTCTCAAAGGACCTAATTGGAAGTTTCCATTCCACATCCACACTGATGCATTTGAGTATGTCATTGGAGTAGTCCTAGGATAGAAGGAAGGTATAGTTGAGAATGCTATTTACTATATTAGTAAAAACTTGCAAGGTGCTAAGCTAAATTATACTGTCACCGAAAAAGAACTGTTAGCAGTTGTCTATGCACTCAACAAATTTAGGCACTACATCATAAGTTATGAATTATTTGTATATACTAATCATTCGGCCATCAAATACTTGATGAACAAGCCTTCCCTTAATGATAGATTAGCACGCTGGTTAGTCCTCATGCAGGAATTTAATGTGAAGATAATTGATAAACCAGGAAAGGTTAACATGGTGGCCAATTTCTTATCTAGATTATAAGTACCAAATGATCCTACAGTAATTGATGAAAGCTTCCTAGATGAGCACCTATTTTCTATTGATTCTTTCAATCCATGGTATGTAGACATAGAAAACTACCTTGCTATAGGAAGGACACCGCCTCATTTCTCACCTAAACAATGCCAAATTTTGGTTGAGAAGAGTTTTAACTTCTCATGGATCTCAGAATTTGTGTTTTATACAGGTCCAGACCAAGTCACCTGAAGATATTTTTGAGAGGAAAAGATCTATGACATTCTTTGGGCATGTCATGATGAGCTGTGTGGAGGCCATTTTGTAGTAAAGAGGATAGCCTATAAAATTTTGACAACTAGATACTACTGGCCTACTTTACATAAAGATACAACAAAACATACAAGGCACTATGATAGATGCCAGTGCATGGGGTGCCCAAAAAAGTCAAATGAAATGCCCTTGTAGCCTCAGGTAGTGGTGATGCCATTTGACAAGTGGGGTATCAATTTTGTTGGACCCATTGAGCCATCTTCTCATGGAAAGTTGTATATTTTAGAATGCACTGATTATGCCACAAAGTGGGTCTAAGCTAAAGCCATGAGGCATGCCAAAGATCACAAAGTTGCTGAATTTATCTATGAATATATATTCACCAGATTAAGAGTACCATGGGAGATAGTCACAAATCAGGGAGCATAGTTTACCTCTAATCTTATCTCAGAGTTTATGCATAAATATATGGTGCACCATGGTAAATATTCACCATATCACCCCCAGGCCAATGGCTAGGTAGAGATAACCAAACGGGAGATAGAATCCATCCTAACCAAGATAGTTTCTATTCACAAGAAGGACTAGGCCACCTATCTTCCTAAAGCCATTTGGGCTTACCGAACAACATGGAAAACCACAAATGGGTTTACCCCTTTTGAGCTATTGTATGGAAAATCTACATCCATGCCTATCGAGTTTCAACATAACACACTCAGAACATCCTTGGAATTGGACATTGATCTTACTCGAGCCCAAGAAGATCGGTTATTATAATTGAATGGGTTAGATGAATATAGGAAATCTACACTCCACAACACTAACTTGATCCAGCAACAATAGAAAAACTAGCATGAAAAATTTATCCAGGACAATAAATTTTTAGTTGGTGATTGGGCACTGTTCTTATACTCTAGATACCAACACACACCAGGAAAATTTTATATGTGGTGGTTCGAGCCCTATGAAATAATCTCAGTATTTGATAATGGAGTAGTTCATCTTTCTACTATTGATCCTATATAGTTCAAGCTACTTGTCAATGGGCATAGACTCAAACTCCACAACAAACTAATAAGTCATGAGGAGTTCCCACAACAGTTCCAGCACAATAATGACACACTCATTCCTGCAACAGAAGCATTTAGGTCTCCTACCTAGATTTTTGCTGATTCTTGATTCCATTTAAGAAATCCATAATAAACATTTCACATTCTGTGAAGTTATTTCTCCGTAATAAACTCCACCTCACCTTCTCTCTCAACCACCTTTCCATACCATCTCATCACTCCATCAATGCAGGTTATCTTTTTCAGAACACTCTTCCTGTAGCACTCGCCAAGTTCATGCCACATACCTTCATACATGTTTTATTTTATTCATTATTTATTAGGAATGCGTGTCATTTTAATTTTCTTCTCTTGCATGTCCTAGGCTGGTGAGACCCATGCCTTTACTTAGTTGCGGGAGGGAAATATTGTATTTTCAAAAACTTTAAATTAGCATGTAAACAATGAGTTTCTTATCTTTATGAGATGACTTCTATCATGTGCTTATTAATCTATCTTTTCATGATTGCATCATCATACTTGTAAGGAAATTAAAGATATTAAAAGTAGAAGTTTAACTTCTAATGATATGTTTGCGACGTGTTCGAGGTGGCAGGCCTTGACATGAGTGGACTATTATGAGATTTGATGAATTAAAACAAGTGGAAATATCATTAGATTTCATGCATTAAATGCTTTTAATTACTTGAAGTAAGAAGCATTTGGTATGCCCCCTTTTTCTTCTGCAACATCCTGTGCCATAGCACTTTGAGTCTTAATTTTCCATTTGTGTGCTTTATAAAAATAACAAGCTTCTACAAAATTTAAATTTTTTGTTCATAACAATGGGAGGAGATCTTTAGAGGCATGAGCCAGTGGATCACATGGTTTTGCTAGGTGATGCATCCAATTGTGAAATATTCAAAAGGAAAGGGTGGTTGGACTACTTCTTGAGTCTTAAGGGGTTCGATGAAGAAGTTGCTCTATAATTTCTAAGCATTTTGAAGGATGGATTTGCAGTGGTCAAAGGTTTAAAAATTGAATTTACAGAGGATATTGTGGTTGAAGTGATTGATTTTCCACAAGAAGGAAAATAGTAGACGAAGGACCTCAACTTGCATCCGGCTAGGGCTCAGTTCACCTTGCACAGTGACCCCCAACTAGATGTTGATAAGAAGCAAGGCACTTCTAGATTATCTTTACCCTTGGAATTCATTCAGCCACTTGCATTCATCATCTAGTACTTCACCTATGAAGGGCATTACAAGTATTTGCATGGCCTACATTTCAAAATTTTGAGTCATATTCGGCATGACAATAGACCGATAAATCTTCCCAACTTCCTGTTCAATATTGTGAAAAAGAAATATTCCTTAGTTAATTCAGGAAAATACCAGTTTATTTCGCATCATTTCTTGATAAAAATAGTTGTAGAAAGATAATGAAATAAGCAATTAATTGGGACATGGGAATAATTTCTACAAATGAATGAGATAGAACCTAGGATGGTCGATCCTAGAGGCTAAGGTGTTGGGTGAAGAGAAAACATATTCGCTAGGGTTTGCAAAGTCATCTAAAGGATAGTAAATGTCAGTGAAGCTTCCCCTTCTACTTCTAAACCATCCAGGAAAATAACTTGCAATATTGGTGCCTCCATTTCTAGAAGAAAGAGAAATAAAAATAAAGAAACTGCTAATGTCCCTAAAACCCCACCATCTATAAAGAGAAGGTCCACCTCTAGGAGAGACAAGGGTAAAACTATGAAAGTAGAAGAGGGAATATCAGAGCAGAAACCTGGTAGTGATAATGATAATATTGATGAAACCTTTCATTCATATGGGGAAGAAACTCCAGAAGAACCTCCTATAGCAGCTACAAAGGAAATGACCACTAGTAGGAGGAAACAAAAGAACCCTCCATGCTCATCCACAACCCCCATAAGGAGAAGTGCAAGGCTTTCTAAAAGAAGTAGGGATGTTGAGGCTTCAATTCCAATTACTAACCTAGAATCCTCTGAATTTTTGGAGGGGTCCTCTTTTGAGGAAATGTTTCAACAAAATGCATCCAGTGACACTGAATTCAACAACTAGAATCTACAAATAGAAACAGAAGTTAACCCTAGTGTTAACTATATACTTATTAATAGTGACGATGATTCTGAGGAGGTTGAAGAGTTTTTAGATAACTCTGTTAGGCAAGACATTCCCAGTGATTCAAAATAGTCTCCTTCTAAATAGTACCCAAAATTTGGAATAGATATTGTTGAAGAAGTGTTAGAATAACTTAATTAGGATGGATTAGAGACACTGGCTAAGGCAGTAGCTAAATCTGGTGAGGAGGGAAATGTAGTGACAACCCTTGTTTTATGGAGAGGAGAATCCTCCACACCAAAAAGAATAGTAAAAACCCCTCACCTAGCATCTGGATGGATAGATATTCTCAATCAAGAACCCTTGCCACCACCTGATTTGCCTACACCCTTGGCTGTAGGGATAAATTTATATCAACAATTGTTGTGGGAAAGGGCACAATGGAAATTAGAGAAGGAAAAACTGAAATGTGCCATTGATGAGCAAGGCCATCAAATAGAGCAAAAATTAGACCAAATTGAGGTTTTGAAGAGACAGATTGATCAAATAATAGAGATGATTCTTGAGCTCATGGCATGCAGATCACCATCTCCGGTGTATGCATTGTTCCTTAAGGAACAACTTGTTAATTTTAAATTATCAAGAATTGTAGAAGGGATCAGTCCCTCTATTTCAACCCCCCATGAATTCTATGATGCATTCCAATCTACTGCAATGTCCCTGAAAAATTTATTGTATGAACTATATCTACATAACTTAGCAGTGCTAGATGATACAAAATGGAACTCACTCCTTTATGTAGGAGATATATAATTAAGGGTAGTTATGTCTTGGATGTAGAATGAGACAAGTAGGGAGCACCAAGATGAACCTTATAGAAATAATGAAATGATAACTCCCTTGCTTATGAGGCCTGAAGTTCAACATTCTAGGCAGACATTTCTAGACTGGCTTTCTGTTAAAGTATACCCAAGAAGAGCTAATAAACTGTACCCAGTAAGAGAGAAAGCTTTTGTAGATTGGGATCAAAATTCATCTCATGATATCACAATAGAAATTAGTGCCTCAAGGTAGAGATGGATATAGATGTCACATGATCTGAAGGCAAGGAAACCTCACTCTCCATAGAATTTAACCCTTGCTACTAGAAGAGTCCCATGGTATATTATGTTGGGAAGGACTTTGCTCAATTATTGGTTTCCACTAAGGTTTTAGCCTCATGTACTCTTGCAGCCATTACTAGAAATGAATGACAATGCCATAGATCAAGATGTCTACAGAAGTCCAGTGATGGGAAAGACTCAAGGAAAATCATGGGTATTTTGATTATGTTAAAGATGAGCCTGGGGAGAAGATAACTAGTGACTTGAGACTGCATGCCAGAATCTAGAATTTCATGGTTGCTGGGGACCATAAATATTGCAGTTGGGGGGAATGATGAGTCTCTAAAAGGCCATCTTTCTTAGTTATTTTTGTCCTCCTTTCAAATAGTTATTTGCAAATAGACATGAATTTATGGTTTTCGAGCATATGAACTTATGGTTTGTATATATATGTTTTATATATGTGTGAAGACATGAAATAGAAATGTGGATAGTTTAAAGACATGATATTTTCTTGAATTCATGGACATAAATGGTATAATGTAGTATTTATACATGATGATGAATGTTTTCTTGCCTATGCTATGTTTTGGGTAGTCTTCCTCCTGTAGCCATAGGACTTGCAAGAGTGTTAATTAGAACTTTACACCTTTTTCCTAATATTAATGATAAGGATATATATGTATATGGAAGGTTGTGTGTGCATTGATTATTTTGTAAGTATTTATCATAGGCATTCAAGGAATGACATTGTGGCACTGGAATAGTCAAAGAGAACCATTGTTGCAAGATCTTTGCAAGTGGGGCAAGTCAAATGCTATTTTATGTTGCATGCAACATGCGGATTTAGTTCCCTCAACGTGCTATTTTCCTAGAAGATTTATTCATGATCAATTTTGTTTCTTTTCTAAAACTTTTTGAATTTGTAAGGATCCTCATTTATGGAGTGATCTTAGATTTAGGAGGTAGTTGTAGTTTTCCTTCAAATAAATGACTATTGTAGCTCTTTAGGATTTAGTCAATTTTCATTATAGAACTATTGTTGCTATGATACTATTTTTCAATCAAGTGTAATCATTTTTCCATGAATGGATAGAATGTAGAGTTCGAGTTTAGATCTTTTATCTTGATTTTATTTTCTATTCACTCATCCAAGGGGGCCCACTTGGTGAGTGAATCACTTTATTAGAGTAGAATTCATTTTCATGTTTGTTTTGAAGTAAAGTAGAACTCTGTTGTTCCTACAACCACTAGTAACAGAACTGGTAGACTGTTCCTGCAGCATAGGCGGTTAGAGTAACTCCTACCCGTGATTAAATGCTTTGTTAGAGTAAATTTATTTACTAGTTTTAGCATAGTTTTCCTGAAGCTCAAAGCACTTGAATTTCATAGGTTAGTCATAAGATTGAGAAGAGTTTGAAGCATATACTTTGTGAATTCTATTCCAAGTTTACGTCCCTGGTCGATAATTAAATGAGACTAAATAATTCATTTAGCAACCATTTAGGTTGTCCAATCTTGAAATAGGCAGTCCATTTTCTTGGGTTTCTAATACCACTATTTAGCCAAGAAAGGCCTTGGTTATATTTCCCCTTCAAAAAGCCCTTCTTTTCCTCCCCCACGACCTCCTCTTCACCTTCTTTTACCAACTACAACCTTATCTCCTAATGACACTTGGGAAGCCTTAGCACTAAGAGTTTATAGCTATCTTTTGATATGCCTAAATTAAGATACCAACCTTATCAAAAGAATACTATTATTTGATTCTCGTGTCTTTTTTCTACAACAATTAACATTTACTTTGTGACTATATGAAATTCATTTTGTATGTTCATGCAAAGTTTAAAATGGTTAAATTTCTTATACACAAGATATTTTATTTCTCCTTCATAAGAATACTTAGCATTTCTATTCCCAACTAGGGCCACTCTCTCTTATTCTTTGTAATATGTTCAAGAGTGGCACAATAGGTCTTTACATTTGTTCCTCTTCGGTAGGGGGAAAAGTTCATCTTCTCCTGGGATCTATTTTATCTCTTTTACATATGTCTTCTATACTTTAATATCTTTTCTACAAAGTGCATATTTGGTATCTGGGAGACTTATTTTATTATTCTTTATATATATCCCTCCTTTTCCCCTTTTAGGTGTGTATTATTTAGAATATGTTTACATCAATTTGTTGAGTTACATTTCTATGTGCAACTTTATGTTTTTTTATACATGTTATAAGGGATTTATCCTAGGAGGATGATCTTATTTTCTCTTTTAAGGCTATGTTATCTCTTTGTAGTAGGCATAACATGGCATCCTTTCATATTTTATATAGATTTTTTTGTTCTTATCTACATATATGAAATTATTTGTTTCATACACGACACGATTGTTTCTACCTAACAATGTCCTTCCATGCCTTAGATTTTAATGTTTGTCATTTAGTAATCATGTATAGTTTACTTCATAGGTTATATCTTTTCTAGCATATTATATATCTTATGATGTTTCTTGTTCTACATTTCTCTATGGTGTTGTATTATTCTATGATATTTCTTGTTTGATATTGGGTGTTTTGTTTTGTGCATAGCTAGTTTATGGTTGCTTCTTACAGATCATCTTTATATCTCACAAAATTTTGTTATATAATCCACCATGAATCTCTCTTTCTTGTCTCATGCTTGGGGGGAAGGTCATTTGTACATTCTTTCTATCTTTGTGTAAGGATCTACTTTCCTTAGTACAATGGAATTTGTTTATTATTGTGATATTTCTTTTCCTATAAGGAATTGATGTCTTAATCATGAATCTCTCTTGTATACAAGAGGTGCATGTCCTTGATCATCATCTCTTCCTCATTGGAAAAAATATGATCATTATAAATATTTTCCCTTACTATGTGATTTAAAGTTTGACATCCTCCAAGGATCCCTATCCCACCTATATATAGGGGGCTAGATAGGTGCATTCTTGTTCTTCTTCCCCTCTCTTTTTAAAGTTGTTATCTTCATTAATGTCACTCCTCTTGAAGGTAGATGTTGATGCAGGAGCATTCTGGGTGTAAGAGCAATCTTGCATCACCCAAAAATATTTCTAGTTTCTTTTCAATAAGGGTTATCTTGTGCAGAGCTGCTACTTTTCGAAACTTACTATGTTTAGTAAGTTGGTCATATGATCTCAGAATGTTCTGATTTCATAGGTGGAGGTTCATCTTAGTCATATCAGCCTACCAATTGAGTTTCATTGCCATATCATCTGTATCAGTGAAGTTATTAAGCTTTTTGGGTAGAAAATCTTTGAGCTCAATTTTGAAGGCCTTAGAGGCTCCAGATCATGATCGACCCTTGACTGATTGGAGCTTGCACAAGTTAGGCACTGTAGATCAGGTCTTGCCATTTCAGAAAAGTGGTTATAATAGAAAAATGGAGCTACAATTAGAAAGTTATGGCTTCCGGAAGTTGGGCTACCTAAAAATATATTTTGTAATTATTTTGAACTGACCCTAATGTAATAATTGTGAAAAATAAAATAATTCTAGGATAGTCGGCCTCGAGGGGTAAATTTTTGGAACCTTCTCAGGTGGTGGAAATTTACTTTATAAGAAAGGCCTGTAGTGTTGTCTAGGGAAGTTCTAGGTAGATCTGGGTAATGATTCGAGGCTTTGTCCTACAAAATATTGTAAGGTAAATGCCCATGTGGCTTTGCATATTGTAATTCTAAAATTTGTAATTCTACTTTTGTGAAGATAATAAGAAGCCCATTTTTCTGTTCTCACAAATTATTCTTGTTTCTCTATTTCTATTATGTGTTTGTGGTATTAAGGGGCACACCCTTCATCAAGTGGTATCAGAGTAGGAGTTCCTAAGTGTGTAGACAGATCACCGATTGTGAGGCAGTTTACACCTAGACCGTGGTTTAGGGTTTTAGTGATAAAGCATGAAAATACCTCCACAAAGGGAATGTAGCAGAAGAGTTGGTGGTGTGACACTTGAGGTTAGAGTGCTCCAGAGACAAGTGTGAGCATTGCAAGAAGAGACTCATAGAGGAATGAATCTTACAGTCAAAGATGAAAGTGAGGATGAAGCTGAAGAAGGAAATTCTGATCCAGAAGGAGAAGGTGAAATTTTGAACCAAGAGGAAGAAAGGCTTTTTCGGGCCATTTCCAAGATTGGGAAAATACCTAAGATTGAGGCTTCTACATTTTTAGGAAACCTTAACCTAGAAGAGTTGATCAACTGGATCAATGAATTAGAAGAATATTTTGAGTTTGAAGATATCAAGGATCCTGATCGGGTCAAGTTTGTGAAGGCCAGACTGAAGGGTCATGCGAAGATCTAGTGCCAAGAGATTCAATTGGAGTGAAATAGAAGAGAAAAGGATAAAATCAAAAGATGGGATTAGATGGTGGATAAATTAAAGTGATAGTTCATTCATGTTGATTATGAGCTTGACGTATGAAGAAAATGCAAGGTTTGAAGCAAGAAGGAAGATCTGTTCAGGAGTATACAAAGGAGTTCTATTGAATCCTCATCTAAATAGGCCATGCAAAAGCTAATAAGGAGAATTTTTCTCTCTACCTTAATGGGTTAAGGCCAAGCATTCAGGAGGAGCTGAATTTGGTTTGAATCAACAATATTGAATAGGCATACCAGTTTTCCCTAAAAGTTGAGGAAAAGATGAACAAGAAGTTTGAGAGAAGACAAAGAGGAAGAGGTCGTGGTGGAAGATCCAGTGGACAGTCATATGGAGGCTGAAATGAAGATTCAAAAAATAAGAATGAGGCTAGTAGAAGTCAAAATATGAGAGAAAACAATTTCAATCATTTCCATGATTAGAATAATAGAGATCAGAGAGAAAAAGGAAGAGAACAAGGATCAGGAAGAGGAGGCTTTCGTGGAACATGTTTTTACTATGGAGAAGAAGGTCATAGAGCATATGAATGTACTCAATGCCAAGGAAGAATAGATAGGATAACTAAAGGCCAGGCTAGAGTTGCACATGTAGATGAAGATGCCAGATCATCACATTCTGAAGATCCTGAAAGAGGAGAAAAAATAATTAACAGAAGAGTCTTGTTGAGTGGTGAGAATGAACCTGAGCAAAGGAGCAGTTTGTTTCACACTAGATGGAAGTGTGAAGGTAAATATTGTGATGTGATTATCGATAGTAGAAGCACTGATAATTTGGTGTTAGAAGAGATGGTCACAAATTTGAAGCTCAAGAGGTAGAAACATCCACATCCATATCATATCTCTTGGGTGTAGGATGGCCACAAGGTCATGGTCAATGAACAATGCCTAGTGAAGTTCAAGATTGGCGAATACCATGATGAGGTACTATATGATATGATATCTATCTATGCATGTCATATGTTGTTGGGTAGACCATGGCAATTTGTCAAGCATGTTGTACATGATGGTCATGCGAATACCTATTCCCTGATGAAGGATGGAGTGTGATATAAGCTAAAGCCATTGAATGACACAAAAGAAAAGGTATGTGGTACTGCAGGAATAACTTTTGTTGATGGAAGACAATTCCTAGAGGGTATGAGGCATGAGCATCTGTGTTTTTCTTTAATTCCAAAAGCTGGTAAAGAGGAAGTAGAAGATGTACCTATAGAAGTTATAGATCTATTGAATGAGTTTCAAGATATTGTATTTGATAATGTTCTTGATGGATTACCACTAGTAAGGAAGATCAGTCATTAGATGGACTTGATTCCAAGAGCCAGTTTTCCAAATAAGGCAGCACAAAGAATGACACCAGAAGAAAGTGAAGATTTGAATAGACAAGTACATGAGTTGTTATAGAAGGGGTTGATTTGGGAGAGTCTGAGTCCATGTGTTGTACCAATGGTATTATCACCAAAGAAGAATGGAGAATGGAGGATGTGTAAAGATTCTAGATCAATAAACAAGATCACAATCAAGTACAGGTTTCCATTTCCATGAATGGATTATATTATGGACTGTTTGAGTGGAGCTATGTATTTCTCAAAGATAGATTTGAGGGGTAGATATCACCAGATTCAGATTAGAGAAAGAGATGAATGGAAGACTTCTTTCAAGATAAAGGAAGGACTGTATGAGTGGTTAGTCATGCCTTTTGGGCTAACCAATGCACTGAGCACTTTCATGCGGCTCATGAACGAGGTTCTCAAAGAATTTTTGGGTAAATTTGTCATTGTTTACCTAGATGATATTTTGATTTTCAGTAAGACATTGGAGGAGCATATGATGCATATTCATATGGTGTTTTAGAAGATGAGAGAAGAGAAATTGTTCATAAAGTTGAAGAAATACAATTTTGTCAAGAAAGAGTTAGTGTATTTGGGATTTGTAGTTTTAGCAAAAGGTCTAAAAATGGACCCAAAGAAAGTGAAGGCTATCCTTGAATGGCCTAATCCAAGGAGTGCTACTAAGGTAAGATATTTTCATGGTTTGGCTAGCTTTTATAGAAAGTTCATCAGAATTTTTAGTAATATTTGTGGACCCTTGACTGAAACAATGAGAGGAGATAGGAAAGAGTTTAAGTGGACTACTAGAGCATATAAGAGTTTTAGACTGTTGAAACAAAAGATTACAGAATAACCTATTTTAGCACTTCCAAATCTTAATAAGGTGTTTCAAGTAGACTGTGATGCTAGTGGTACTGCAATAGGAGCTATTATGAGCCAAGAAGGTAAACCTTTTGCTTATTTTAGTGAGAAGTTAAATGATGCCAAGAGAAAATATTTTGTTTATGATCAGGAATTTTATGCTATAGTTCAAGCATTGAAGAAGTGAAGACACTATCTGCTTCCTAAGGAGATTTCTTTGTATACTGATCATCAAGCTTTGCAATATTTTAATAGTCAAGGAAAGTTGAATCAAAAGCATTTAAAATGGGTTGAATTTTTGCAAAGTTAAACATTTGTTTTGAAACACATGAGTGGAAAGTCTAACAGGGTTGTAGATGCACTTAGCAGAAGGCAACTACTACTGATAAAGATGCAAATTGAGGTGATTGGGTTCAAGGAACTCAAGAGTTTATATCCAGAGGATCCTGATTTTGGTGAAGCTTGAAAAGCTTGTAAAGAACCTGTTACTCTAGAAAGAACGAAGTGGTTGGATTTCATCATTCAAGATGATATGCTATACAGAGGGAGTCAGTTGTGCATTCCACAAAGGTCTATGAGGGAGAATTTGATCAAGGAGAAGCATAATGGAGGATTGGCTAGACATTGTGGTCATGATAAAACCCTTTCTTTAGTTAGTGAGAATTATTACTAGCCACAGTTGTAGCAAGATGTTAAGAAGTTTGTACAGAGTTGCAGAGTATGTTAGATGGAAAAAGGAGTAAAGTAGAATACGAGGTTGTATCAGCCATTACCTATACCAGAAAAGCCTTGGGAGGATATCAGTATGGATTTTGTTCATGGCTTGCCAAGGACTCAACATGGACATGATTCAATATTTGTGGTGGTTGATAGATTTTCTAAGATGGCACATTTCATTCCCTATAAGAAAACTAATGATGTTGTTCATGTAGTAGAATTATTTTTCAGAGAAGTGGTGAGACTACATGGTTTTTCAAAGACCATAGTTTCAGATCGAGACACTAAGTTTGTTGGATATTTGTGGCGCACATTGTGGGAGAAGTTAAAGATAGATTTGAAGTTTAGTTCATCACATCATCCACAGATAGATAGAAAAATAGAGGTGGTGAATAGGAGTTTGGGGAATTTGCTGAGATGACTAGTTGGAGATAAGCTAGTAGGATGGGATTTGATTTTACCATAGGCATAATTTGCATAAAATAATTATGTCAAAAGGAGCACTGGTAAATCACCATTCTAGATTGTATATGGAAGTAGTCCCAGAAATGCATCTGAGTTGAGGAAGATAGATAAAGGAGAAATAAGTAGTGCTAAAGTTGAGGATTTTGCAAAACATTTGAAGAACATCCATGAGGAAGTGAGGAAGCACATTACCAAGATGAATGCATAGTATAAGGCTAAGGCAGATGAGAAAAGGAGGCATAAGAAATTTCAGGTTGGAGATGAATTCATTGTTCATTTACGGAAGGAGCAATTTCTAGTTGGTACATACAAAAAGTTAAAAATGAAGAAGTTTGGGCCATGTAAGATACTAAAGAAGCATGATTCAGGAAATGCCTATAAGGTAGAATTTCCTACTGAGCTGAATATTTCACTAGTATTTAACATTTTAGATTTGACAGAGTATCATGAAGGGGGTGTTGAAGATGAGATCATAAAAGCACAATGGAGTATTCTAGAAACTACTTTAGCTACCAAGGAGATTGAAGACATACTAGATAGTCATGTTGGCCAAAGCATAAGGAACAAGATATATGAAGGATATTTGGTCAAATAGAAAGGATGACCTGTTGAAGATTCATCATGGCTAACAAAGGAGGAGGTTAACCATCTTGGTTTTCCTCTTCACACCTGAGACGTGACAGGGTCACTTCTCAAATTACCTCGGGTGTTTGATGTAGGAGCATCCTGGGTGTAAGAGCAACCTTGCATCACCCAAAAATATTTTTGGTTTCTTTTCAATAAGGGTTATCTTGTGTAGAGCTTTTGTTTATGGAAACTTACTATTTTTAGTAAGTTGGTCATACAATCTTAGAATTTTCTAATTTCATAGGTGGAGGTTCATCTTAGTCATATTAGCCTACCAATTGAGTTTCATTTCCATATCATCCATATCAGTGAAGTTATTAAGGTTTTTGGGTATGAAATATTTGAGCTCAATTTTGAAGGTCTTAGAGGCTCCAGATCATGATCAACCCTAGGCTAATTGGAGTTTGCACCAATCAAGCACTATAGATCAGGTCCTGCCATTTCCAAAAATTGGTTATAATAGAAAAATGGAGCTACGGTTAGAAAGTTATGGCTTCCAGAAGTTGGGCTACCTAAAAATATATTTTGTAATTATTTTGAGCTGACCCTAATGTAATAATTGTGAAAAATAAATAATTCTAGGAAATTCGGCCTTAAGGGATAAATTTCTGGAACCTTCTCAGGCGTTGGAAATTGCCTATATAAGAAAGGCCTGTAGTGTTGTCTAGGGCAGTTTTGGGTAGATCTGGGTAATGATTCGATGCTTTTTCCTATAGAATATTGTAAGGGAAATGCCCATGTGGCTTTGCATATTGTAATTCTAAAATTTGTAATTCCACTTTTGTGGAGATAACAAGAAGCCCATTTTTATGTTCTCGCAATTTGCTATTGTTTCTATGTTTCTATTATGTGTTTGTGGTTTTAAGGGGAGAACCCTTCATCAGATGTCTTGATAACAAGATATCTTCCTTTCAAGGGTCTCTTCTTATAAGAAAAGTATCCTTTCATAATTTATCTATTTTCTCAAATTACAAAAGTCAATGCTCTTCACTAAGTGTATGGCCTACATTATTGTTAAAGGATATCTCCTTATTGCTAGAAGTAGTTATCCTTGAGTCTCTTCCTTATGATATCTATGGCTACATAGTCATCATAAGGGGGGGGCATACATATGCCCTCTTTGTACTATAGTTTACCTTTTATGCACTTTTACTTTTACATTGTTACATGCCACTCCCTAGCGAGTATTAGTGACAGTTCTCCATCCCATGGAAACATATTTTTTATTTTTTTATTTTTACATTTGCCAATCCCTAGCGAGTATTAGTGATACTTCTCCATCCTAGGGAAACACACACACATAACACATATACACATGTTCACTTCATGGTGACACGAAGGAATTGATCCATGAAGGGGACACACATACATACATGTATGTGAAACCCGTCGATGGGCACACATGATTGACTATTAGGCACACACATCTAGACCATTTAATCCTACATTTTTCTTTGTTTTTCAAGATTGACTATTAGACACACAAATCTGTTAGACTATTCAATCATACCTTATTGTGGTTCACAGTAATGCATACAAACCTTACTGGGAAAGATAATCTCTCTCTCTCTCTCTCTATGGGTCATCTCTCATTTTCTAGCATGGTCCTTTAGGTGTTATTTTATCATCTTTTTGGCCATATCTTCTAGAAGGATTATTATCTCCTGATTCTTTTTGCACTCCCTCTAAGGCCTCTGGTACCAAATTTTGGGACCCCTCTTGGGAATAGGTCAACATGGTTGACCTCTTCCCAAGGAAGAGGTCAACTAGATTGATCTCTTCTCCAAGGGATTTTAGGTGCGGGGCCTAAAGTGTCTTGGGTTTGCCGATTGATTTATTTTATTTTCAAGTCGACCTGATTTTTTTTCCATCCTAAAAAGTAGTATATAAGGAGGCTTGGAAATTTCATTTTCACATCCTATCATCATCAATAAAGCTACATCATAATTCTACTAGAAATTAAGAGCAAGCATCTTCAAGCTATTACAAGTAGTGGTTGTCGTTGCACCAAAAGATTGACCTTTTAATGCCCGATACAGCCACTAGATTTATAGAAGACATGGGAGGTGGTTAAACCATGTCACCAATCCTGAGGGGAGCACTGGCCATTTTTCCAACAATCTCCCCCTCAGCATTACCCAAGGGGATTCAAACCTATGACCAAACTCTGATACCACTTGTTACAAGTAGTGGTTGTTGTTGCACCAAAAGATCGACTTGTTAATACCTAATACAACCACTAGACTTATATAGGACACATGAGGTGATTAAACCATGTCACGAATCCCGAGGGAAACATTGACCATTTTTCCAACACATGCATCTCATGTTTAATCATTTTTCCTTCTTGCATCAAGCTTCTTCTTTCAAGGTGGTAGTGGAGTTTGGATTCTAAGGAGGAGATCCATCACCATTCAAATACTTTCATGGAATGTCACACACATTCCTATACATGAGGTTTTGACTTCTTTTGATTTCCTTTTGGTTTCTTTGAGTCAAGGAAATTACATTTACATATTTGATCACATATCAAACTCAATTGCATCTACAAAGGTAATTGTTTGTGACATTACATTTATGAAATCCTACTACATGTTAGAATTTACTTTATCATTACATTTACATTTAAATTCAAGGTTGATTCCTTAATCTCGGGCCTGACCAAGGCAAGCCCTTATCCACCCCAACCCTAAAAACCTAGTTTTTTGTATGCAGGAGCATGATATAGAAATTACAAGCACAGATTTGGAAGTTGCAGGCATGGATCTACTAGAAAAGTATAGGTCTATTTTAGTAAGGTGCCTTGGGAACACGGTGATGTGGTAGACCTATTCTGGAACATAGTGACATGGTCAACTTGTTCCTGGTAGCTTGAGATTTTTAGCATTTTCTGGGTTTTCAGCAATGATCATAAATCCACAGTAAAAAATTCAGCTATAGGTCCATAACAATAATTTTTAGAGAAAAAAATAATATTACTCTTCATACTTCAAGGTGACTACTTCATTACCTATTTCATATCTTAGTTTAGATCTATTTTCACATCTAATTGGGCTGATTTCTTACTTTCAACACCTAGATCTCTATTGCTTATCTTGCTAAATCAATTAGTTCAATTTTACAAGTGCATTTATACAACCTTAATCAAATCTTACATTAAATTAAAGATAACTTACTTGTGTACTTAGTATAATTTGGGTTTAGCATTAGCATCCCCTCATCTTCTTGGGTTTTTGCTAATCTAAATTGGGTTATATTGAGAGTTACGTCTAGAAGGCCCTCTTTCTCTTGGATTTTGGATGTTAGTGTGGAAATGAATAATTAATGAATACATCTCATGAAGTTTACATTGTTAAATTCATCAACACCATTTTCACCTTGAATAGAATGTTGATTAGGTGAGTATTGAGAAACATTGTTGTGTTAGTAGTAGAACACTTGATAGTTGTATGGTAATGTGGCTAACTCCACTCAAGAAGATAGTTGGTGCTGACTAGGAAATGACTCCACATAATGAATAGGAACTTGCCCCACCTAGATATGATTTTCCTAAGGATAAGATGTGGATAGACTCCAAACTATGATGATAGGATACAAAACCAACCGATATGCACAAGTATGCAAAAGCTATGGCAAAAATGTACAAGTGATGAAGATAAAGGCTGATGCAAATGATATGCAGCTAATATGTACAAGAATGAACCTAATTTTTTTAATTTTTTAATTTTTAATTTTTTTAAATTTTTTTGGATTTAAAGATTTTTGTTTTGGATTTTTAAGATTTTTATATTTTTTTGGATTTTTAAAAACTTTTAAGATGTTTTTGGATTATTTTAGGACCATTTTCCACCCTTTTTTAGATTTTTAGAGATTACCGGTTCTCAAGCAAGACCACATTGAACTGCCCCCAATATCTAGCAAGGTGTAGGATATTTGCAAATGGATGAGCAAGCTGATGGAGGTAAAGTGAATAGGTTATGATGGGTGAAGCACATGAATGCAACCTCAAGGATAGTATTCTCAAGATTATCCAAGCTATGGAAAAGGGATATAGCCATGTGAAACATATTTTGGATAGGAAATGAAAGACAATGATGCATTTCTGGATAGAATATAGGATAATGACTTGATGTCATGAAAGCACGTGGTTCAAAAGAGTGGACATGTCAAGAATTTTTTGAGAAACTACTTTGCATGTTATGTTCTTCATTTTCTTGATCAAGACCAAAGGATCAATTTGAATAAGATATGGATACGATAAAATGATTAGGATAAGGGGTCAATGGAGGCTATGAGGGAATTGTGGGGGATTATGGAAAATATGCTTAGGATAATGAGGATTGGATTGGGATAAACAAGATCATGATAGGGTAACATGGATGCAATAGGTGAATAGGCTGATGGAAAGGATAAAAAATGTAAGGAAGCATGACACTCATGGATAGATTTAGCCTTGTCAAGATCAAATGTAAAAGAGGGAATATGGATGCATGTAAGCTGGATGGATGATGGAGGCTATGTTGAATAAGATAGCATGGATGGAGCTTGTTACAAGTAGTGCTTTTTGTTGCACCAAAAGATTGACCTGTTAATGCCCGATACAACCACGAGACTTATAGAAGACACAAGAGGTTGTTAAACCATGTCATGAATCCAACGAGAGACACTGGCCCACTGCCAACAAAAATTTCCTCTAATAATTGAATACAAGAAGAAGGAACTACACATGATGCCTGTTTCTAGGTTTTCATCATGGTACTTTCCCAAGGCACCACAAGAAGTGGTTTTCACTATAGGATGGATTTATTTCTCTTTACTTTTTCTACCAAGGCACCCGTTTACCAGGTTTTCACCAAGGCCCTTTTCAAAAAATTTAATATTTTTTTTAAATTTTTGGAAGGGACTCAAACCTCTTTCTCTTTAGATAATGATTCTTTCAATAATATGTTATGATGGGCTCAGGTCATTCAACAATTATGCTCAAAGATGTTGATAGGTTGATGGTAGGGAAAGATATGGAGGATAAAGGATATGGTAGTCAAGGATTTATGCAATGTGTTGGATAAGAGGAATAGAAGGATAAAGGATGGATGTATAGTAGGTAGGTTTTGGATATTGGATAGGGTATTGAAAGGTTTGCATAGGGATAGGTGGGTAGGATGAAAAGATCAACATTGACACACACCTTGAAGGGTGGTGGAATAATGGAGGAAAAGTGGATGGAATAACTTGAGGCTTTGATGTAGGAGAGTATGGAAGGTGTTTGGAAGGAGATGAAGGAAAAGCCTTTGGAAGCTTGGATGCCAAATCTGATTTTTATTTTTTATCCAAGTCCTTTAATAATGAATTGGGAATCCACATAGCTTTTTCTTTGTCTTTTCTTTTAGATGCTTTAACATATACTTCTTCAATGATGAATTTAGGAACCCACATGTTATCTGATTTATTTCTTTTCTTATTGGAACTTTGTGATCTTTTTAATAAATATTTCTACTTTTTATTCACATGTTGATTATATTGGGCACAGTGATCTTCATATATAACTGAATTGTTAAATTTCTAATTTCTTTGTTTGACATCTAAATTGCTTCCAAAAGGCTTGGGAATTGTGGATGAATAGGGCTTGATGTGGCAGTTTCATATGGATGGGTTGATATGGAGGGTTCTAGAATGCATGTCTTAGTTGACCTTAAGAAGAGATAGGGTAAGTGGATGAATGGATAATAGTAATAGGCATAGTGGATGGAGAGATATAAGGACCCAAAATAGATGAAAGGTTTGATGGTTTTAGATTTTTGATATAGGGACCAAGAATGGATTTGGAGGATGGAAAAAGAATATGCTTATATAAAAATGGAGGGAGATGAGGTGTGAAAGGGATAGAAACACATTTAGAGTAAGCTACATGACCAAGGCTCTCACCTTTAATATTTATCTTTATACCACTGGGTGCATGAGTAGTTTTTATAGGAACAACTTTGTTAGGAGCATTTGAAGCTTGATGGCATTTATTCTTATGCCAAGGCTTAGGAGGAATGAGAGTTTAAGGAAGATTTGGAGATCTATGAAAAGAGGGTGATGAGATACTGTGATCTTGACAAGGATCTTTAGATGGTGTATAAAGGTTACTTTTCTCTTGATTTTAAATATGCTTATTAGAGATGGTGAAAAGGATATCTTGATCTTTCTTGGAAGGTGGATAAGATGTAGGAGGCATAAGAGTCTCTTCTAGGAAGAAATAGAAGGGGATGAAAAAATCATCATGAGACTCTTGGAATATGGGACTTTGGCCAACCATTAGATAAAGATGGATGGTATCTTGATCTTGATCATTATTAGTGTTTGTTTCTTCACACTTTGGATTATCCTCTTGATACAGAGACACTTCTAAGGATGAGGTAGAATTTTTTATCTGCATGAGGAATTCTTGAAGGGATGATGGAGTATCATTTTGAATAGGCATGATAGGTGTCAAAGAATATGGAAGCTTAGGGTAAATGATCTTTGAAGCCAAAAAAAGACTTTTAGAAAGATGAAAATTGACTTGGATCTCTCTTAGAGGTATCCCTTAAGGGTAGATATAGTTAGCTTGAAAAGAATTAGGTACTTTATTTGATGGAGGGACTTTAGATAGATTTTATTATTTAGAAGATGAATACATGTTTGAATAAGTGGAGTCTGCATGAGAACCAATACTAGGCATAGGTCCATGAGTTAGATATTTCTTGAGAGTAGTGTCTTCATTAGATGAATCATTAGGATTTTCAATTTTGATTATGTCATCATCAATAAGATCTTGGATCTTATGTTTCAACTCCATGCAATCTAAAATCTTATGCTCATTATTTTTATGATATGTAGAATAGGTAGTCACAAATGAGATTCCACATAATGTTACTTGAGGCAACATGATGAGATCATTTTCAAGTATTTTTTCCAAAGATGACTCATAAGATTGTCCCAAAGGGGTGAATGATCTATCTATTGGAAATTTAGATTCACTTGTGTTTGGAAAATAAATTTGAGATTCAATATTATAACACTATGATTGGTTTCTATCATATGATTGATATACAATATTCTTAGCTAAATCTGATGTAACATCTTCATTGTCTTGATCAAAGATTAGATTGTCATGCTTACATATCTCTTTGTTTGAAGAAGATGAAGACATGTGGATATCATTATCAAAGAGAAAAGGACATATTGATCTTAATGAGTACTCTTTAGATATTTACTTTTCTTCCTTCAAGTCTTGGATTTTTTATTGCAAGGATTGAATCTACATTTTGAGGATTGTGATAGAATTCACTTCTTCATTGTCGTCATGATCCTATTATATAGACCACTTATTTTCAGCCATGCTATGATTTATTTGAGTCTCTTTATGAGAAAGTATAGTCTCTTATGATGATGTTTTTCTCTTGAGACCTTTAATTTGATGTGTGAAGGAGGCTATGAGAATGTATGATCATTTTGAGGAAAAATTAAAAATACAAAATTTTCATATTTTTTTGGTATTTTTCTAGTTTTAGTAATTTACATTTTTGAAGGTCTTCTACTCATTTTTTAGAGTTAAGACTGTCACCGATCTCAAAAATTGGGCTGCCAAAGGCATGATATTTTTGATATTGAAATTAGATTTCTTGATTATATTTCCAATGGTGAAAATGGTTCACAATTTTGAGTACCGAGTCAAAAGTTATGGCCTCTCAAAGTTGGGGTAAATTTTTTGAGAAAGTTTTGAAATTTTATAGAATTTTTTATGTTTTTAAGATCTGATTGGTACTGGAAGTGATGAAATATGGTCTGGATCATGAATATTTGATAATACAAGGATTGATATAATATGGACAAGATAAAAAATACTAAGAGGTTTCATAAGACTAATCAAATGAGCCAAAGACAATGACAACAAAGGGATAATGTCCAATTACACCAACCGTGATGATATAGGTTGACAGAGGAAGAAAAAGGGTATCCAAAATTGTAAAGCTCAAGATTATGACATGTGTCTAAGTACTCATTGTCCCAGATGTGACTAAAGATGTCTGAGAAACTTCCTAAATGTGACAAAAGACAACCTACAAATGATAGAAACCTAGATGCAACTCTGTATTAACCATATGCGAGCCTACATTAACCAGATGCAAGCTTGTATACCAAAAGTGAGTCTATACACTAGATGCGACACTCTAATGGATTGTTTTAAGTTTTCCACTTAGTCTTAAAAATGGGTCAAATTTGTCAAATATTAGGGATTATATATCAAATTCTAGTGGATTTGAATGTTTGCAATTGTATGAAAATTTTTGAGAGGCTGTAAATTGAGGGAATTTATCTTTTGTGTAAATTCAAACACATCAAACAGGGTTGTTTTGAATCCAAACACGTATGTCCTCTATTTACTTGGTAGAGATTGGAAATACTTGTTCACCAACTTAGGAACACACTCAAAGAATCCTTAGAATATGATAGTCCAATAACACAATGGATATTGGAGGCCATATTATCCAAGTTTTAACACCAATGAGGGCTCAATATGGTAAATTTCTTGTGGGAATTACTATTTCCCTTGCATAAGAATTACCAATTTTAGAGGTAGTCTAGGTGGTTTTTAACATAGAGTGTCTAATTCGGGCATCCGTTCATAATAATCTCCCATAGTCTTGCACAAGGCAAGATTAAGGCCTATAGTCCTATGAGTACCTAAACGTGTGTAGTCTTGCAAGCAAGTTTTAAGAAGCTCCGCTCTACACAACATCCAGACATGTCCAAGGAAGAATCAAATCAATGTTAAAGGACAAAACCAACTAATCCTCTAATATTTTTATCTCAAGAAAGCATCTTGATTATAGTGGGGTGGAAGGGTTGGCTTCTATCTGTCCTCACTTGGGTTGTTCCTGGGAGATTTTTACCTCAACCAGTAGGCCCTCTAAAGATCAAAGAAATTAATATGGATTGGATTCAAGGGTTTGAGTTTCTAATTATCTCAATGAGGGAAGAACATGCTTCTCTACCTTTTCACCTTTCCCAAACACATCAAACTAATTCAATTACCAAGAATTTAAACTTAAAACTTAAATTGACTTTTGAGTTTTGATTTTACCAAAGGGAAAAGAGCATAATCCTCTGATCAATTTAAGAATCAACCTTAAATCCTAATTAGGTTCCTAAACTTCTTAAGAATGCACAATGTTTATTTGATAGTAAAGAAAATCTCCATTCCACTAATTAGTAGTTTGAATTGTGTTTGCACTCAATAGCCTTTGATATGTGTAATATATGTCAAAATGTCCTAAAGTAATGTTAGGCTACTAAAAAATCAATCACATATATCAAATTCACCCATTAGTTGTTAGAAATTAATCAATTGTGCAAGTTTTAATACAAAAAATGGCTAATAAAACACCTTAGATGTGAGCATTCCTAGAAATGAACAATAATTCACCAAAAGTGACTAAGGAAAATAAAGGCGATTAAGGATTTATCAGAAGTGACACTTCCCATAAATGACTTAAGAATCACATGAAGTGACTTAGAATTGATTGGATGCACAATTTCTTCCCAGATGCAACTCCGTCCTACAAAAACCTTGTTGGGAAATGAAAAATTTCTCAAAATTGGTAGAAAATCTGGGGGTTGGCCCCATAATGGGCACTAGAAATGGTGTTTTTTTTCTTGTCTACCTATGAAAATATGCATTCACACACTTGATAAACCATTAAATTATTTAGTTCATAATAAAATAATATAATTAAACATCTAGAACTAAAGAAAAGAGGCTTATTACTTCCAAGTCATAGAGAGTATGATCTAAATGTTAGTATTTCTCTCAGAATTGTGCATAGATCAGTGACTTGCAGCTATGAAATGGAATATTCAAATGAAATTTTATCTAAATGAGTGTAAATTAGAAGAATGGATAAGCTAGATGAAGAAATGATGCAAGAAATAGAAGAATTGATCTAGATACAAAATAGCATCATATAGTGATGATAAGGAGTTAGATGTGAGAACTAAAATTAGCATAATTTCCTTATGCAAATGATCTAGATGAGAAATAGATTTATTAATCTTGATTTTAAAGATTTCCCCTTGGAGGGAAGATTTGAATTTGAATTTGATGGTTAAGATTGATCCATAATGAGTGGTCGATATTGATTCTCACTTGATCCATGTGAGTGATCCTTGTGATTGAATATCATTGGATGAAATCAAGTTATTTGTCCTTTTGTGAGTTGAGTGGATAATAGGACAATTAAATAATTTACTTTAATTAATATCACCAGCCATGTGTATTTTTTTTGTTTAATTTGATTAAAAGACTAGGATAATTAATTAAGAAGTGCTTGATCATTGATTAATTATGTAATTAAATGGATCTAATCCAATTACACAATTATGCTTAAGATTAGCTTGATTTGATTACCTAGTTGAGATTCAAGGTAGTTGGATTAGCTAGACCATTTTTAGGTAATTACACCAGGCTGGTTGGAGAAAGAATAAGATTGACTTGGTTCCACAACAAGACAATCATTCATAATCCTATGGTATATATGTTGAGAGAAAGGTCTCCTGGGGGCCATGAAATACATTGGCTCTTCATAATATTCCATGTCAGGCATACCTATAGGAAAAGGTATTAAGAAAGAGTTCTTGCTGAATTTTCCCAAGGAAGATATATTTGTCCTATTATAAGGACAATCTTCACTACCATGTTTCTTATGATAAGTTGGACAAAATATAGCCAACGCCTTTTCAACCTATTCCTTCTTCCTACAAGTATAGAGTGTATCAATTTATTTTCACATAAGAATTAATAAATAAATTTTAATATCTTCAACTGATTTACCTATCTCATGCTTTGTGATACATGGTGCATTTCACAAAGAAGGAAACTTACTTGAATAATTCCTCATTGAGAATTGTAATCTCAATTAATTCCTTTTGATGTCACAAATTTCATCAAAAATTAACTTAGAAATGCCATCTTTCCTATTGTTTAGGGATGAAATGGATACTAATTAATCCAACAATGTAAAATTTGTGATATGAGTTCATTAATTAACCATTCCAACACTAACACTCAAAATACAAGAGAAAGAGGGGCTTCCAAACATAACTCTCAATACAACCCAAGTTAGATTAGAAAAACCCAAGAAGATGAAGGGATGCCAATGATAAATCCAAATTATATCAAGTATGCAAGAAAGTATTATTTCATGCCATGTAGGATTTGATTAAAGATGTGTAAATGCAAATGTGAAATTGAACCAATTGATTTAATGAGAAAATTAAGATAGATATAGATGCTAAATGTAAGCAATCAACCCAATTAAGATATGAAAATAGGTCTAGAATAAGAAGTGAAATTAATGGTAGAGTACTAACCTTGAAATGTGTAGAGGAATATGCCTTTTTCTCTAAAAACTATAAATTTTAACCTATGATAGAACTTCTAACTGCAGATTCATGATCATAATAGAAAACCTAGAAAATGTTATTTTTCTCAGACCTCTAGGAATAGGTTGACCTGGTGCAACATGTTCCAAACACTTTTCCATGAAGTCACCATGGTCTTGGGACACTATAAAAAAGTTGACCTAACTTCTTCATAAATGTCTCAACAAGTAGTTTCCATATATGTGGTTATAAATCTGATATCTTGCTCTTGCACACATAAAAGCTTGTTTTGGATTTGGAAGGATGAGGGGTTGCCTTGTTCAAGCCCTAGATTGAGGAATCAACATTGAAATTGAGATGTAGATGTAATTATAAAGGAAATTCTAATATTTAGTAGGATTGAATTTATCAAATGAAAGATACAATTACCTTTGTAGATACAATTGAATTTGATATGTGGTCAAGTAAGCAAATGTAATAGCCTTGAATCAAAGAAACCAAAAGGAAATCAAAGAAGTTAAAAAATCATGTATAGGAATGTATGTGACATGATATGATGAAGGATGGAATAACTTGAATGATATTTAATGATGGATCTCCTCCTTAGAATCCAAACTCCACTACCACCTTGAAGGAATAAGCTTGATGCAAGAAGGAAATGCTTGAAGATGCTTGCTTGAAATATCATGAACACATGTATGATTTCTCTTGATTGCTTGTAGAATGATGATATATATTTATCAGGTTGAAAATGAAATTCCCAAGCCTCCTTATATACTAGTTTTTGGGATAAAAAATAAAACAAACCAACCTAGGAGAAAAAGAAATCAATCAACAAACCTGAGGAACTTTGGGCCCTGTAATTAAATTTCCTCAGGGAAGAGGTCAACTTGGGTCAACCTCTTCCAAGAATAGGTTGACCTAGTTTATCTATTCTATAATAGGTTGGCCAAGTTGAATTATTCCCAAGGGGGGTCCTAGAGAGGGCTCCCAAAGGCCTCAGAGAAAGTGCAGAAAGAATTATAGGATGATGAAACTGCCAGAAGATATGGCCAAAAAGGTGATAAAATAGAACCTAAAGGACCATGCCATAAAATGAGAGAGAGAGAGAGAGAGAGAGAGAGAGAGAGAGAGAAACCATGCTAAGGAGAGATAAAATGTCTTAGAATGAAGTGCACCCATTTTAAGATGATACATTTATCCCCCACTTTAGCAGGAGTATGAGGAAAGTCATACTCTTGATAAATGAAGAAGGAGAAGAGAGAAAATATCACAACAAGATAGAACACCACCAATTTTAAGGACTTGATACCACAAACCTAGGATCCTAACTCCATTCCCATGCATAAGAGCATGAAAAAAAACCAAAATAAAATAAAGAAAAAAGAGAGCCAAACAAAAACAAAATCAAAAGACTCAAAATGGGTTAGTACTAAAACCCCAAATCAACTAATGAAAGAGACCTCAACTAAAGAAATGTCTCACCTGCCATTATCATATTTGGAAGGATATCACAAAGAATAAGGGATCACATACGAAAGTAAATAACACCACAAAGGATTACATCCCTCATGATTCAATCCTACTACATGAAAGCATAAAAAGAGAAGGAGAACGTGATTATATTTCACAGTAAGGTTTGTGTTCCTTACTGTGAATAAAAAAAAAAGAAAAAAAAAAGGTAGGATCAAATGGTCCAGGGGGTTTATGTTCTTGGTAGTCAATCATGTGCACCTGTCAATAGATTTTGCATGCATGTGTATGTGTGTCCACCCATGGATCAATTTATTGGTATCACCATAGAGTGTAAATATGTTTTTGCTCTCTATGGATGGACAAGGGTCTGTTATCCCTAGAGAAAATGACTGTGTGAATTTCCCTAGGATGGAGAAGTATCATTGATACATGTTAGAGAGTGGCATGTAAAAAAATTCAAATGTGTTTCCTTGGAATAGAGAAGTGTCACTAATACCCGCTAGGGATTGGCATGTAAAAAGTGCATAAAAAAAATTAAACTATATTACAAAGAGGGTGTATGTATTCCCCTCTCCTTATAATGACTATGTAGCCATAGACATCATAAGGAAGAGAATCAAGGATAACTACTTCTAGCAAAAAGGAGATATCCTTTGACAACAATGTATACCATAAACTTAGAAAAGAGTGTTGACTCTTGTAAGCTAAGAAAATGGATCAATTATGAAAGGATATGTCACTTATGAGAATAAACCCTTGAAAGGAAGAGATCTTGTTAGAAAGACATATACCTACTAGAAGAGTGTCATGAACAATGATAACAACTTCAAGACAAAAGAAGGGGATAGGAATCAAGAATGCACCTATTCAGCCCCTTGTGCATAGGTGGAATAAGGATCCTTGGATGAAGGATGACAAACATTAAATCACATAGTAAGGGAAAAATTTTATAATGAACATAGTTTTGAAAATGATGAAGAGGTGATGATCATAGATATGCACCTCTTGTATGTCAGAGAGAGTCATGATCAAGACACAATTCCATATAGGAAAATAATGTCACATGATAAACAAATGCCACTATACTAAGGAAAGTTTGTCCTTAGAAAAAGAGAGATAAAGAATGTATAAACAATGTTTCCCCCAAGTGTGAGACAATAAACATAATTCTATGGTGGATTATATAACAAAATCTTGTAAAATATAAAGATGAACTATAAGTGGAAACCATAATCTAGCCATGCAAAAAACACCCTATATTAAACAAGAAGTATCCTTGAATAATAAAAAACCATAGAGAAATGTAGTACAAGAAACATCATAGGATATACAATTCTAAATATAATATGCTAGCAAAGATATCACCTATGAAGTAAATTATAGATGATTATTAAATACAAAACATTAAAACCCAAGGCATGGAAGGACATTGTTAGGAAGAAACTATCATGTCATGCATGAAACAAAACATTACATACCCATAGATAAGAATGTATCATAAAAAATCCAAATCTATAGAGAAAATGATACCATGTTATACTTATAATAAAGGGATAAAATAGCTTTAAAAGGGAAAATAAGATAATTCCCTTAGGATAGATCCCTCATAACATGTATAAGAAAAATATAAAGTTGTACATATAAATGTATAACCACCAAAAAATGTAAATATATTATAAAGAATATACACCTAAAAGGGAAAAATGAGGGATACATGTTAATCACACTGAAATATGTCTCCCTGATACCAAATATGAACTTTGTAGAAAGGATATTAAAGTATAAAAGACATGTGTGAAGAAGATAAAATAGATCCAAAGAAAAGATGAACTTTTCCCCCCATTGAAGAGGATCAAAGCGAAAGACCTATTGTGCCACTCTTGATCATATTATAAAGAATAACAGAGAGTGGCACCAATAGGGAATATGAATGCTAGGTAATGTTATGAAGGAGGAATAAAATATCTTGTGTATAATTAATTTTACCATTTTTAACTTTATCATAAACATAGAAAATTAATTCCATACAATCACAAAGTAAAAGTTCATTATTGTAGGAAAATAATCTATAATTTGTTTGCCAAAATCTTGAGAACCAATAGAGGATGACTCTTGTGAAATAATAGGTATTGAATGCAAAAGACTAAGTGAGGACTTGGAAAGGGGAGGTTTTGTGATACTCTTTCATAAATAAGAATTATCTTTCTTAGGTGTTTCTTCTTCAATCAATGACTTTATCTCTTTTTGTGATTTTTGTGGTTTTGGACTACTTGCTAAATATTTCTTCCCAAACCTTCCTTTACTATCCCTAGCTCTATTCATGCATTTAAATGAGCTATTACAATGCAAACCAAAGTTAATTATATTTTCTAAAGGATGCACTAGTCATAGCTTAACTCACTATAGTTTCATGCTTTGAATACCTTCCTAGGAAATAACACCAAAAATGTTGGGTAAAACCGTGGTTCATATTAACACTTTCATTGACTTAGATTGGACCTATATAGATTTCCTCAATTTATGCCTAGATATGTCAATATGGGGTCATATACTAATGAAAGATATCATGATTTTTTTCTTAAGTAGTGAAGGTATTGAATTTAGTGGGGATGTAGTTCATATTGTGGAATCAAACACTTAATCTCAAATACTAGAAAATCTAAACTTAAACTATACTCTCAAAACCAATTATAACATAGTAGAAATTATATCCTCAAACTATATAGCTTAATTATAATTGGTTGAATGGAACACACCATATAAATTGAATAAAACACATAATATTAGTTGAACACTCCTATTCCTTAATATCTTTAAAACTTCAATACTTTTAAACACTCTTGATCCCAATATTTTTCTAGTGATAGGAAGTTCAAACTCTACTATATGGTAGAAATATGAAAATAATTTCACACTCTATAGTGTCATAGGAATGTGATAGGAAAATAAGACTTCCCTATTATATAAAATAGAATACATAAAGACAAGAACATAATATAGGATCAGATTATAATTCAAACAAAACAACAAAAACCCGACTTTCCTAATATCTAGAATGAAAAATTATTAGACTTCTTAGTATTCAATGATTAAATGAATCAATTATACTAATCAAAAGATCTTCAAACATATATATAATGTTAGCACCTTACTAGAGTATAAGAAATGAAATTCCACAACAAAATACTTAATTCACACAATGCAAAAAATAATCAAACTATAGAAATTAATGCACACAACATAAACATGGTCTCACCAATCATCCCAAAGAGTGGGCCCTCCTCTAATTTGCAAGGTGAGTTAAAAAAATACATTTATCCCATGTCACCTCTGATTCTATTTCACTAGTAATTTAGTACATACAAACTCTGATACTATTGGATTATACCATAACAAACACACACACACACACACACACACATATGATAATGTTTAAATTTAGAGAAGATCATGGTTTATGACTTATGACCAATAAATTGAGATCATTAATAGTTTTGGTTTGGCCATAAACCTTTAACTAAATCAAGCCAAAATATGACATTACATGACTATTTTGGCCACAAGCCTTGAACTCAAAATAATACAAAATCTATTACATGCTATTATTTCCCACATGCCATAGTCTTGGAATAACTTTAATTAAACTTAAAATAGTTCTTAAACATGATGCGAAAAATCTAGGCAAATGGAAAGTGGGAGAGGGAATGACATTTTTGAATCCCCAAGGTGGGAACAATGTCTCTGGTCCCTCGAAGGTTTCTGGTGAAGGACAACAATTTCTGATTTCTGAGGACAAGTCTGACAAACCTCCAGACAACTATGAAGAAATAATCAAATCTCCTCTAGGGCCTACATTCATGGAGGTGGGTCTAGTCCTCGTGAACCCCACATGGTGGATCTTCCCAAGGTTTCTGTATCTAATGCTTGGTCTTCAATTTTTGGGAGAAAGCCTTCTAGTAAGTCCATTTTCCCTCTTGTCTATAACATTTCAGATCCTTCCTCTATAAAATTTGTTGTTTTTGTCCCTGACAAGGTTATCGATCACAATATTGCGTCTATGGCCTCTTCTCTAGTTGGTAAGTTCCTTGATCCTAGACCTAATATAGATGTTATTAGATATTTTGCTAGCCATAAATGGAAGTTAAAAGGTCAAGTGGATATCTCAGATATACACAAAGGTTTTATGGATTTTTCATTCTCCTATCACGAGGATATGGAAAGAGTTCTCTATACTGGTCCATAGTTATTTGGTAAAACTACTCTATCTCTATAGAAATGGACCCCTAATATGGAGTTGAATGAATCTTCCTTCTTTATCAAAACCTTGGTCTAGGTGTGCTTCATAGGCCTCCCTATGGAGTATTGGTTAGAAGATATTTTTGTTGGTATTGCGAATTCCTTTGGGGAACTCCTCTCTATTGACCTAGTTACTATAGACAGAAGAAGACTTACTTATGCTAGAATCTGTGTTGGATTTGAACAAGAGATGAATATGCCTACTTCTATAAAAATTATGTCTAAACTTGGTAAATGGACTCAAGAAATTATCTATGAAAGTATTCCTTTTTATTATTTATATTGTAAGAAATCTAGGAATTGGGCAAAAAGTTGTCCTCACAAACCCCCTATAGCCCGGATGGAGAAAGTGTTGAGTAACCCTTTGGGTGTTGTCTCTAGAAGAGTTTGGAAAGTTAAGAACCCAATGCTACAAGAAACTCCAGATGCCTCTATTAATCAAGGTAAGGACATAGGGAAACCATTAGGACAATATGTTCGGGAATTCTTTGAAGCTAGAAACATTCTAAAGGAAATTAACAAGAGTTTTCTTATTTTGATAACTAAATTTGTGGGAGATTTGTCTCTGGATTCCTTCAAACCTATCAACCTCTGCAACTCCTTTTATAAGATAATTTCTATAGTCATGACCTTATGTCTTTTGCCTTTGTTTCCTGCAATCATCTCTCCCTAATAGAATGGATTTGTTCTAGGGTGTCATATTTTGGATTCGATGATGGTTGTTCATAAGAATATTCATTCCCTCTCATACTCCATGAAATAGGGCTTCCTAATGAAACTTGATCTTTCCAAGGCCTATGATCGTGTGGATTTGTCTTTTTTGTTGAAAGTCCTTGAAGATTTTGGGTTCAGCCCCAAAGTCTTGCAACTTGTTCTCTAGTTGATATCTTTGGAGACCTTTTCTATGTTAATCAATGGCTCTCCCTTTGTCATTTTCAAATTTTCTAGAGGCCTGAGATAGGGTGACCATCTTTCACCCATCCTTTTTGTCATCGTGGCTGATTGTTTAAGCAGATATATCAATTTCCTGATTGATAAGGGACAAATGAAAGGTCTTAATAATTCCTCTTCTAACCTTACCTATTCTCATGAACATTTTTTGGATGATTTTATTTTCATGGGAATGTCTTCCATCAAAGAGGCTAAATTTCTCAGGTCTACTCTTGACTATTATGGCTATGCTTCGAGGAAAATTAGCAATTAGGCTAAAAATTAACTTTTCTTCATTAACACTCTGGAGGTTAGACAAATAAGAATAGTTGTCATTCTTGGTTTCCATATTTCCTCCCTCCCCTCCCTTTATCTAGGTCTTCCTCTTGGATCCAAACCTCTAGCACCCTTTTGGAACTCTCTTGTGGACAAATTTAATAAGAAATTGGTAGGGTAGAAGAGAGATATTTTAAGTCTGGCTGGTAAGCTTCAATTGGTTAAATATTCTCTTTAGAGCATCCCTATTTATGCTTTGAGTCTTTTTATAATTCTTGTAAAGAATGTAGAGGCTATTGAAAGAATTCAAAGAAGATTTTTGTGGTCTGGTGTGGAAGAGAAACATAGACTCTCTTTATTTTCCTTGGATAAAGTCTGCAACCCTTATTACTAGGGCAGCCTAGATCTAAGAAGGATAAGGATGATGAATAATGACCTCTTATCTAAAAATATTAAGAGAGTGTATCATGATAAAGGAGAATAGAGAACTATTTGAAATAAAAAGTATTTATTCAACAATCCTTCTCTCCTAACCTTTAAGGAGGACCCTGACCCCCCTAGGATTGATTATTTAGAACAATGTTCTTCAAACTAGACTCTCTTTTGTTCAAGGTCTTTCTTGGAGAGTTGGGAATGGGAAAACTATTAGTTTCTGGGAGGACTCTTGGCTGTTTAATTCTCCCCTTATCCAGATTTCCTCTCTATCTCCTTTCATTCAATTTTGCAAAGATACTTTTGGCATTCTGGTGGATGACTATTGGTCCAATGGTAAATGGGTGAATTTCAAAGGTATTAACCAAGATTTTTATCCCATCCAAGATGCTATGAGAGATTTGATCATTTTGAAGGAGTGGCCATATTATGTCATCTAGAAAATTAATCCTTCAGTTTCTTTTTTTGTATCTTCTACTTCTAAAATGTTATCTCTCAAAGTTGATCTTGTTCCTTTCTGGGCCCGGGCCTGGATTAAGAATCTCATCCCTAATGTGAATATGTTCCTTTAGTGTTCTCTTTAGAATAAAATTTTGACTACTGACAATCTTTTCCATAGGGGTCTCTATTTAACCAATAGATGTAGCCTCTTTCAGCATGATCAGGAATTGGTGGATCACATCTTCATCCATTGTCCTTTTGCATTCTCTATCTAGACTAAGATCCTTTCCTCTTTCTCTATATGCTGGTCTTTTCCTATAAGTATTCAGGAGTTGTTTATGGGTTTGTGTTTTCCCTTCAATGGTAAGTCTCTCAAGACTCTCTGGTCTTTTATTATCCCTCACACTCTTTGGGGAATCTAGAAAGAGAGAAATAACTGTATTTTTCATGATTTGAATCTCCATCCTAATGTGGTAGAATTACAAATTGGAAGGGCTACTTCTAAAAATGTTAATTTGTTGAGGGATCTTCCTTTTCCTTCATCTCCTTCTGATCAGGTGATTTTTCTTCAATGGATGTTGAACTTGAAGGATTTTGGTGGTACTTCTAACATATCCAGGGAGGAAGCAGTTTGGGGCTTTCTACCTATGGGTTGGGTTAAGATTAATTTTGATGGGGCTTCCAAAGGAAAACCTAGAAAGGAAGGATGTAGAGGAGTTCTCAGAGACAAAAAATGTACTTTGAAGGTAGCCATTTCTTCCCCTCTTGGCATCCAATCTAATCATGTTGCCAAAGTGATGGCGATGTACTATTCTATCAAGCTAGCCATAGATTTCAATTATTCTAAGCTATGAATTGAAGGTGACAAGTAATATTATTAATTTCCTGAAAGATGTTAGTACTCCTTCCTAGTCTATTAATAATTCCATTCTTAAGGTCAAGGTGATCATAAATTATTTTGAGTCATGCCATATATCCCATAGGTACCAAAAAATTAATATAGTAGCAGTTGGTTTTGCAAATGAGGTTGTTAACACAAGGGAAATCATCGAGTGGTAGAATCAGTTGGATATTCCATACAGGATCAATTACTTATTATTTACAATCATACCCACAGAGCTACGACTACTAAAATTAATGAAGACATATAGCACAATGAGTTTAGTTTCTCAACATATCAATGACGTCAAATGCCATTTGGTCATTTATTGGTGAAAAAAGAGGCAAGCTATCTAGGCATTTTTGGCCATTTATTGGTATTGGGGGTATTGTTGTTTGCATACTTCCAAGTTCAAGGTCTTTTTCAAGAAAGGTTTTTTGTGTTTTGAAATGGGTGGAAACAGGAAGAGAACAAAACCTGTGTCATGTGAGAACTAGAAAAATAAGTAAAAAGTATGGAGTTTGTTAAAGAAAGATGGTCTGGATGGTTATCTGGAGAGACTTCATGGGAAAGACTTAGTGGTTACTAACTATTTCATTAAGAACTGGAGAAAAGGTAAGATTGTGTTGGGAGGCTCTACCATTAAAATCATGAAGGATATCATAGATGATGTTACAAGCCTTTCTAAAGATGACAGGAAATTTTATAGATACATGCGTCTAAATGATGTGGCCATTAGGAAATTCCATAAAGTAGATGATGAAAAGACCCATCTATTTAAGAGAAAGAAGAAGTCCTATTACTTACCTAACTTTCATCAAGAAGGTTTGGCATAGGGTTATTTTTTCTATTATACAATATATCACCTAGATGGTAGATTTTCTAGGGTTTATGGGTACCATTTTGTTATCCTTAACCATTTCCATTATGGGGATAAGATATCCTTCATGTATTATCTAATGAATTCCTTGAATACTAGCATAAAAGATGCCTAGTAAAATCCCCTTGGTAACCTGACCATGCATGAGGGCCTCATGCTCCTTATCTATGATCACTTTATGTCCAATTCTCTCGATCCTCTAAAGGCCAAACCCTCAAATTCTGGGGATGACAACTTTGAGGAGGAAGAAGATGACATGGAGGATCCAGACACTGAGTTGGATTATGAATCTAAGTCCTCAAAAGATACTACTATGAACCTTAGCAAGAAAGGGAAAGGCATGGCAAAGGGTCCTGACTCCTCTTCTAGGAACCCTACGGGTCGAAAAAGAAATTCCTTCCTAAAGGAATCTTTGTCAGGTACTGATGGTGACACGCTACAGGATAGGGAATTCACTAAGGAGGAGTAGGAGGGAATTTGTAAGAAAGGTAAGAAACCTAGGGGAATTCAATTTTCCCCTAAGGATTCCTCCCATGTGGTACTTTCTAAGGAGTTTGAGGTAGGTACTTAGGGACCCCCCTATATGGAGGTTCCTTCTAATGTAGATGCTCTAAAAGGTCCCTCTATTGATCATCCCTCTGAGGCTAAGCATGCTAAGGAAGCTATCAATTGGGTCTTTAAGGAAATAAGTAATATAAAAAGTAGCAATGATGGACTCACAACAAGAATTAATATTATTGAAATGATGGGTCTTGGTGATAAACCCTTCCTTGTATTTTTAAGTGAGTTGACTAAAGCTATCAACAAAGTAGATAAGATTGTTAACACCTATGATTCCAAATTGGATGACATGGATGCTAAAATTTCCAAATGTGAAGAGGGCTTGCTTTCTATGGAGTCTAAATCTATGGCTTCAACCAAAAAATCTCCCATATTGAAAGGATTGGGGATCAGAGTTGCAACATTCTTCAGACTTCTACCAGTCAAATCAACATCCTCATCAACAGATGGGAAAAAATAGTTGACAAAGATAAGGACCCGGTGATTCTTGACATTGAGAATCTTATTAGTTCTAGGTGTGCTAGTCAATATATTGATAATCTTAAGGATTCAGGTTTAAATATGGATCTTCTGGCCTCTTAAGCTACGAATCTCCTCGACAAAATTTGGTGATTCTTTTCTTTTGGGTGTTTATCCTTTTTGTCAGGTTGTTCTTGTATCATCTTAAAATGGAAGCACTTCCATATGAAGAGCATTTAGCCCTTCAAGTAAGTGTTTTGGGGTCATGTTGAATGCCTTGAATTGATCATTTCTTAGATCTAGCTTTCCCCCATTTTCTACTTCTTTTATGCACTTAATTCCTTCATTGTAGGTGAAATTAGGGTTAGGATCCTGAGGATTCTCCTTAATTTCCCTCTTCTATGGCTCTATTTTCTAGGTAGGACTTACAAATAGGTCCTCTTGGCCTTCATTTGTTCATCATAGGATTTTGTGCCTCTCCCTGGCACTCTACCCTATTCTGACATCATTTCTAGGTCTCCAGGCACCCTAGGACCTCCTATTTCTCATTCTGACTGAGACCTTGAGATCTGTGACCTCAAGGTAAATGATGACCTTGAGGGGTCAATGATGACCTTTAGGGTTAAGGACAACCTTGTCCCTAACCTAGGTTATGGTCAACCTCATCCTTAACCCTAGGTTCAAGTTTCAAGGTCCTGTGATCTCCAGATGTCAAGTTTCAGAAAGAATTGTTTTCCCGCTTCCGGGTCAGCTATTTTGGTCTCTGAAAAGGTAAAATATTAAATTATATTTAATTTAGGTCCATTCCTAAAGGTTTTATGCCTAATTGGATTTTAATTCCCCAAGGTGGCCCCTCTAGAGGATTGTGCCCTATATCACTATAAAAGGAAGCCTTCCTCTCTCATTTTCTCCATCAAGTTTTGTGAGAAGATCTCTAGATCAAGTTTTCATGCTCAAGCACTGTCAAGGAGACATTGGTGATCAAGAAAACATTTTATCAAGAATTTTCAAGGAAGAATTCAAGTCCTCTTCTCCATTCAAGTTCTCCATGGAAGATCTAGGATTCAAGCATTCAATCCTTTGAAGGGATTTGGTTCAAGCATTCAAGATTCATTGTTCAAAACCCTAGATCTAGCCATCATGGTGGTGTGATATTCCTTCAAGATCTATTCAATCTTCCCTCAAGGTGGATTCCAAGCATACAATCATGGAGGTTTATATTTACATTTGTTAGTGTTGATTCCAAGCTTTCATATTAACATACTTGATTACGTTTCAAATACAATTGCATATCTATTGAATATCATAGCTTCATTGTTAGATCTACTTCTAATACTTGCTAGAATTCTCTATTTAAATTCCATTATTAAGGTTGATTCCAAACTGTGGTTTTACCAAGGCAAACTCCTCAAAAAAAAACAACAAAAACCCTCTTTTTCTTGTAGGTACAGGTGCGGAACTGTGGATATGAGTTTGGATTTGGATACCCTTTTTGGAGAACTTCTGAGATCTACAAACAAATTAAGTCAAGGTAAACCTTCAAAATATTAATGTATCCTTTGACCTTTTATCGGGGTCAAAGACTGCCTGCTATTAGAAAGATAAAAGTTGTCTAGGTTTTCTTCGTCCCAACATTTCTAGCTCGAAACAGGTTGCAGAATTGCCCAAAACTATACACAGGCATCAGAAAATAGGTATTTCCAAATTAATTTCATCATGAGGTATGTATCTTATTTTATCTAATTTACATTCTATCCCTTACAATTCAAATGTATGTGTAAACAAATGGTTTTGGGGTCTCTTTTATGTGCAAACCATTGTCCTAGGACCCCATCCATATTTTATCCTTATACATTTTGGTGAACCCAACACACTTACCCTCCTTTCTTTTTGTGGATTTAGATTCTCTATTGTCTTAGATCTTCCTTTGTATTCCCTTGTGTGTTCACCTTCATCATACATTTTTGTGAACCTGACATGCTTACCCTCCTTTCTTTTGTGGATTTGGATGCTCCATTGTGTTAGATCTCCCTTTGTATTTATCTTGTGTGTTCACCTTTATCTTATACATTTTGGTGAACCTGCAATAGACAACTCTTTCTTTTGTGGAATTAGATGCCCTATTGTGTGTTTAATTTCCTTTTCATGCTTATAAATTTCATTTGAATGTATTTGGATATATCTAGATCTATTTTCTATGCATTTCTTTATTTGTTATCATGTTGCACAAGTTGTTTCAAATGTTTTCAAAAACTTTTGGGATTACACAACATCCTCCTCTTACCTTGCCATTGCATGATGTTACACCTAGAAAGACTTCATCTAGTACATGTGATGTTGCTTTGTCCTCTTTTGAATTACCTTATAAGGATATATTAGAGCAAGAAGATGACCTTAGGCTATATCTCCATCATATTTCTCATTATGGAGATGAGTTGAGGATTGATGTTAATTCTTCTCCTAATATATGTCCTTTCTATGAGCCTACTTTAGGATATAATTTACCTTCTTCCCCCTCTAGGGATCAAGATTTAGTGAATTATGGTGACCCTACAATGTGATTTTGTGATGAACCCTTGGATAAAGACATTGATTTATCCCCTCCTCATGAAGAATATTTGATACAAGAGGGTGATTTATTAATGGATGACATATTCATACATGATGATAACTCTTTTTCTAAAACACATGTAGACATTTTAGGGAAAGAAGATGATATTATAGATCCTTTACCTCCATTTGGGATTCCTTTTAGTGATGAGGCATTAGTGGAGAATGATAGAAATTCCCTTAATGCTCTCCCTATTAGTGATGATCTTATGGAGAATCAAGATTCTACCCGATCTCCTCCTAGGATGTCTTCTTTGCTTCCTTCTTGTGAATCTATTTGTAGTGTTGAGGCAATTAACATGGTTTATCCCAAACCCTTGTTGACTATCAAAGGTTTGTTAGGAATAGTCCCAAGAGATAACTAAGAGTGGGGGCGGGGGGGGTTGCTGAATCAATTATCTACAAGTTTCAATTCTTTATCCACCTAAGTATAATTAAGCATAAAGAATAAAAACAATGAAAGAAAACTTGAACACAACACCAATATTTTGGTTACGGGGAAACCCAAATAGGTAAAAACCCTGGTGGGAATTGAAACCCACTAATATTCTACACTAGTGTATTATGATCCTTTTTAGAAGATCTTTAACCCTGTTAGGAGTTTCTTTACAATATATTTAATACAGTAGGCCTAGTCAAGGGTCAGACCCTGTTAGGATTCTTTTACAATAGTCCCTATTAGGGGAGAGGACACACTATTTGAGAGCACACTGCTAAAAGGGGTGAAGGCTACAACCTTCTATTTAATAGATATACACTATATCTAGATCTTGGTGAATTGTTCTTTGACCTGTTGTCTAGATCAGTTCTAAAGTATATCATAAACACTTTACTTGGTCACATAGAACTTCTTTTGATGGCTCAAAACTTCACACACTCTGCTATACTCTTCTTAATCAACTATGAACCACACTCAAGTAATCACAAATGACTACCTATAAATAGCTTTCCTCTAAATGATATAATCAAGTTGGCCTATTAGAATCACCTTAAAATCATATTAGAGAAACCATAACAAACTCCAATAACAATTCAGTCAGCTCTACTAAGAACGTAACACATTTTGGGACCTATTCAATAAGACAATTGTAGATGCACGCTACACACTATCAGCTCTACCAAAACAAATAGATCTTTCTCCTAAAGCTAAATTACTTTATGCACTCTTAATAAAATATCACTAACTCTTCTCTAAGCTTAACTCTAAGGTCACATACCACAATGATAGGTGCAACTCCAGAACCAATATAATCTCTGTCAACTTTTCTAAACAAACATAGGAAATTGTTACTAGTGAATAATGACTGCATAACTTCACTTCTATTGATCATTAGACTCTACATCCATGAATGTAACATCACTAATATGTCTCCAACATATATCCAAGTGCACAAGGCTCCATGATAATTGTATGAACAACCATACACATAACACTTCTTGATACTCTGTTAGGAACACTGCTGACACCAGCTGATATATAACTATCTGTACTAATAGTTAACCTCTGCACCCATGATATCATGCTGATATCATGTCCATGCTACATATACTTTAAGGTTTACTACATAAGTCATCCATGCATGCTACTTTCCATATGTTTTCATCAATGACAAACATACAGTCAGTATTGGCTTGCTGGAAAATCTCCAACAATCTCCCCCTTTGGCATTGATGGCAACATGTGGAATGAAAAACCACCAACAACTGAATGAGAAATAATTTTATAAAATTCTCCATTTCCTCATAAAAAACTCCCCCAAAGATGAATCCTTATTTTGTTGTACTAATCTTCAATATTCTCCATTTCCTCAACTAAACTTCTTCCAAGACTGAATACTACTCCCCCTTAGTATACTTCTCCTTCTTTGCTATTGTTTTTCATGACTCTGTATATTACTCCCCCTTTGACATCAATGGAAAAGGGTACCATTCATTTTAAGCACTAGTACTACTCCTGAGGTAGAGTATTCAACCTTCCATCAGTCCCAGAGGACTGATGCCTTTGCTTCTTTCTTTTAAGCAGAATCAGGGAAGGGAATTACTCCTAACTTCTCCCTGAGATACTCAAAATTATCCTTAGGAAAGGGCTTTGTGAATATATCTGCCAATTGATCTTAAGTACTCACATAGTCCAACTTGACTTCTTTCTCTACCACTTTCTCTCTTAGGAAGTGATACTTGATCTCAATGTGCTTTGTCTTTGCATGCATCACAGGTTTCTTTGACATATTGATGGTGCTAGTGTTATCATAGTGAATAACTATAGGATAATAAATCTAAATACCAAAATCCTTTATCATTTGCTTGATCCAAACAATTGTGGAACAATTCAGGGCTGGTGTAACATACTCTACTTTTGTTGTTGACTGATAAATACAATTCTATTTCTTGCTTGTCCAAGTGACAAGTCTATCACCAAGAAACACTGCTCCACCTGATGTACTCTTTCTATCATCTACACATCTTGCCCAATCAGCATCAGTGTACACATGAAGCTCAACATTTTCTAAATTATGATACCATAGACCATAGTCTACAGTGCCTTGAAAATATCTGAATATCCTTTTTTACTACCATGAGGTGACTTTGCTTAGGTTCTGCTGTAAATCTTCCAACTATGCCAACTGCATTGGAAATATCAGGTCTAGTCTGAGTAAGATATATGAGTTTACCAATCATAGATTTGTACGATGTTGTATCCACTACTGGTGAATCATCTTCTTTTGTAAGCTTTCATCTAGTGATCATAGGTGTTCCTACTAGCTTACAATCATCCATCTTTAATTTCTTCAATATCTCTTTCACATACTTGGACTGATTAATGAAAATTCCTTTTTCTATTTGCTACACATTTAGTCCCAAAAAATATTTGATAGGACCAATCATACTCATGTCAAACTCCTACATTTCTTTGGAAAATTCTGCACTAAGTTTGTCATTACCTCCAAAGATAATGTCATCAACAAATATAGCTACAAGTAATAGTCCTTTAGATGTCTCTCTAATGAATAGATTAAAATCTGATGCACCTTTCTTGAATCCAATCTTTGTTAAATATCCATCTAGTCTCTCATACCATGCTCTAGGATCTTGCTTAAGTCCATAGAGGGCCTTCCTCAATCTGCATACCATATCAGGTCTATTTGATAAGGTGAATCCTTTTGGCTGCTCAATGTATACTTCTTCTTTCAAATCTCTATTCAGGAATGCTGACTTGACATCCATCCGATAAACTTTCAAGTTTGTTACTATAGCATAAGCTAGAAACAACTTAATAGCTTCTAATCTTCTCACAGGTGTAAATGTGTTTGAATAATCAATGCATTCTCTTTGTGCATATCCCTTACATACTAACCTTGCTTTATTTCTTACTAATGTACCATCTTCATTCATCTTGTTTTTGAATATCCACTTAGTTCCAATCACATTCTTATCACTAGGTCTTGGGACCAATTCCCAAATGTCATTCTTAATAATCTGATCAAGTTCTTCTTTCATAGCATCATGCCAATTTGAATCATTACATGCATCTTCAACACTTAAAGGTTCAATCTGAGATAGTAAACATACCGCTTCACTGCTAGATGAGTTCTTTTCTTGTGATCTTGTTAAGACTTTTCCACTCTGATCTCCAATGATGTCTTTCTTGGAATGGTTTCTAGATGTAAACTTTGGAACTTAGGTGGTGCACACTCATCAACCTTAGGAATATCTTATTCACTTGTCTCAGGGTCATTGAATAATACATCAATATTGTCAAACATTTTTTCAATAACTGTTTCACTAGTGGAGGGTCTGGGTTCTTCTTCAATCATGGGTGAGTAATCATGATATCTTTCTTGAACCATAAACTTTTCATCAATCTTAACATGAGCACTTTCAATGATCTTTTTCAATCTTAAGTTGAAACATCTATAATCTTTACTTTTAGTAGAGTAACCAAGGAAAATACCTTCATCACTTCTTGCATCAAACTTGCCTACTGCTTCATTCCTCTTGATGTAGCACTTGCTTCCAAAGATTTTGAAGTATTTTACTATAGGAACATTACCAAACCATAGCTCATATGGTTTTTTGTCAGCGCCAAGCCTCAATTGAATTCTATTGATGGTGTAGACTACTATATTGATCACATCTCTCCAATAGGTGTGTGAAAATTTTCCTTGAATCATGATGGTGCGTGTTGTATCAAGGATGATTCTATTCCTTCTCTCTGCAATTCCATTCTACTAAGGGGTTCTAGGTGCACTCAATTGTCTCTTTATGCCATGTTCTTCATAGTACTCATAGAATCTGTCAGAGGTGAATTCTCCTCCTCTATGTGATCTCAAACATTTTATCTTTAGTCCAGATTCATTCTCAACCTTAGCTTTGAATATTTTAAACTTATCAAATGCTTCTAACTTATCCTTCAAGAACGCAACCCACATCATCCTAGTATAATCATCAAAAACTAAAATGAAATACCTTTCACCATAGTATGATCTTTTTTGAGTTGGACCATAAAGGTCTGTATGAATCAGATCCAACTTGTTCTCTGCTGAATTGTGCTTGCTTCTGAATGAATTTATCACATGCTTTCCCATCACACATTCCCTGCATATAGTATCAACTAGCTTTGCTATGCTAGGTAGATCTCTTACTGCCTTTACATTGCTTATCTTTACTATGTTATCAAAATTGATATGACATAGTCTTTTATGCCACAACCAACTGTCATCAACTTTAGCTACAAAACAACTTGCTTCTGAATTGAATTGGAAAATATTACCTTTAGTCTTTGAGCTTGATGCAATCATAACACCATCCTTGTTAATGATGCATTTATCATCCTTGATATCCAACTGATAACCTTTTCCAAGTAACTGTCCAACACTAAGAAGGTTATGTTTCAAACCATCTACATAAAGAACATCATCAATACTATTCTTTCCATCCAAGATGATGGCTCCTCTACCAACTATGGGTTTAGGAGTGTTATCTCCAAATCTAACCATGCCACCATTGTATTTTTCTAGATGAACAAATATGTTTTTATCACCTGTCATGTGATGTGAACAACCACTATCTATAATCTAGTCTGTCCTAATATCAACTTGTGAAATCAATGCTAGCTCTTGATTCTCTTTCTTATCTTTATGATCTGCCTTATTGTTCATTTTCTCTGTGATAGCAATATATCCAATTTCTTCTTTAGCCGAATCATCATATGAAACTCCATCTTTATCATAGTAACATTCCTTAGAGAATTTAGGATTGTAGTTATTTTTGAACTTTTTGGCTCTTAAGGGACATTTAGATGCAAAGTGACCAATCTTATTACATAAAAAGCATTTAAATGGAAATTGACCTTCATACTTTCCTTTTCTTTTATTTTCTCTCTTGGTAATCATAGCAATGAAATCCACTAAAGTTTTCTCTTCATCATTATCATCAAAATTACCAGAAGTGTTTGCAGATTTCTTACCATGAACTGTTGCTTTAAAGGTTGTCTCGCTTTTAGGTTTTGTCTTCAATCTTGAAATCTCAAAAGCTAAGATTTTGCTGATCAAGGTCTCTCTTTTGAAATTTGATGTAAGCTGCATGGTCTCATCAAGAATGTTGATCTTTCATTCATATTCTGGAGTGAGAGTAGTCATTAACTTGTCCATAATGTCCTCCTCTGAAATCTCTCCACCATTGTTTCTAATTCCAACAACTACTTCATTGATCCTTTGATTGTAGGTTCTAATGTTTTCTTCAGGTGACATTTCTAATGCATTGTATCTTTTCTTCCATGTCTTTCTGCATGCATCCTTTGCTTGTTTGTCTCCTTCAAATATGTCTTTTAGGTGTTAAAAATAGGGAATACTAAGAGGGGGGGGGATGAATTGGTATTCTACAAACTTTATCTTTTTCCCAATTATGGATTTAATAGATTATCTTTATACATGCATAACATAAGAAGCTAAACAACATGCATAACAATAAAGAACTCATAACACATTATTTGTTCTTGAGGAAACCCTGGCCAAGGGAAAACCCTAGTGGGGATGGTACCCACAAAGATCCACTAATCAAAAGTATCCTTTTAAGAGTGTTGACCCTATTAGGAGTCTATTACAAGATTATAGTGTATTAGTCCTGATTAAGGGACTATAGGCCTTGTTAGAAGCCTCAACCCTGTTAGGAGTTGTAGTACAAAATGTGATTACCAGATGAGCCCACTACCCAAACAAGTAATGTATAGTATACACTGATTACAAATATAGGTTGAGGTATATAACCTTATACTACTTGCATCAATATCTTTTTGTTTCTCTTTTAATATTGCTATTACATATGCTTCATATACTTTCCATCATATCACTGCTTCATTACATTTCATTACTACTACTTGATACTTCATCTAACTTTACAATTACAATTATATTTATATCAATAGCTTTATCCAAGAGTTAACATCTAGGATGTCATCCCTTTGTATTGTTAAGTCATTATTTTGATAAAAAAAAAAATCCCTTAACTCTTTACTAGTTCTGTCTTCATATTCTGTCTTGTTGGCTTCACACTGTCTTCGGTAAAACTGTCATAACTTCTTCCGTACATGTCGTACTGACTTGCACTTTGAGATGGGTCATCAATAGACATCATAGAGTCTATGTTCAAGTGCGCAAGCACTGAACTTACTCCAGTCAATGTCTCAAACAAAAACTATGTCCAGGTTCACTGGTAAAAACATTGTCTCACACTTAGACAAATTTGCAATGCGCTCTATCATACTTGCTCTCTGACCTGTGTGATCTTCATGTGGATCATATGTTTCCATAATGACAACATCTATGTAATCAACTCAGCTTGTTGTGAAATTATTGGAGATTTTATACATGTTATGGTATAATTTTATTTGTGGTAAATATTTATATTCATATGCTTGATGGTAATTAATATATATATATATATCTATATATATATATATCTATATATATATATATATATATATATATATATATATATATATATATATATACTGATTTATTTTTAAAAAAAAATTATATACTGTTGATTAAGAAATTATGGGGAAGGTTTTAAAATATTGAAAAGTTTATATTATTAATAATTATTAATGATATGTTTTGGGACTTTGAAAAAGACCCCCCACTGCGATTTGGCGGGCCCTCTAGCACTGCCATGCGCAGTACCTGGGTACTGACGCACGATAGTCCCCGAGGGGGCTACCGTGTAGCAGTACAAGAGGTACTATCGCCGGCTCAGGGACAATGCGACAGGGGTGTGGGGACCCGCAGGTACCCCCTCAACTTTTGATGTAAGTTTTAAAATTTTACTTTATTAAATGTTAATCATATAATTTCGGTTATCATTTTTAATGTTTAATTAAATTTTGATAAATGTTTTTAAAATAGTTTTTGTTTAATATATTTTTTTAAATTACATTCATTTAGTTTATTTATTTATTAATTAGTATAATTAAAATTTATTTTATTATTTAAAATTAATTCTTTTATAAATTAGTTAATTTTTTTTTTTTTTTATGTATTTAGATTTTTTTAAAAAGAAATTAGTTTAGCCTTATTTCTAAGTTGATTCTTTTGTATTGTTGAAGAATTATTATGAGGCGAATAATTATAGACCTAGGTTCATACTTTAATTGTTTTGTAAAACTATTCTCTCAATTTTGAATATGAACTTTTATTTGATAAATTTGATATCAGTTGATTTATTTACTAGATGAATTTGAAAGCTAGAATAAATTTCGTATTGTTTTTTAATTAATTGTATCTGACTAAAGTATATATATCCTAGTGTTTGTTAGTGATACAATCTTTGGCATACATGTTTTATATGAAGACTTTTGATGCCCTTGGTCAATTTGACTTGTATTGATTTTTAAGGGGTTGTAGTTATTTTTTTGCCTTGTTGTTTACCATGCATGTGTAGTTAGTTTGCATGAGTTGTTCTAACCCTAGGTGGGTTTGATCCTAGTGGTTTCTGGTCTTGCATGTTGAATCTAGTTGTAGAGATTCAGGAGTTGTGTTAAGTCAGAGTTCTTATTGTTCATGTGAAACCCTAGGGTAGGTCATCTAAGTGTTTATCAGGAAGTGGCTTGTAATTGGTGTTGGAGCTTGGAAGTGGCTACCAGGAGACCCCATTGCAAGTAGTTTAATAAGTGATAATTAATAAACATTGAGAATTTAAAATGAACCTAATAAGATGATTTGTGCCTCACCCATGCCTGAGTTCCTTATTGAGTTTGACTAGGATGGGAGTTGAGATGATGCTTGCTGCCTTTATGGACTGGAGATGGCATAGGTAGTATCTTGTCTACACAAGAGGTTACTATAACCACATAGAGTTACTAGGGTACCAGGGTCTGAAGAGACTACTAGGATAACCCTAGAGTTGGCTTGTGTGATGACACTTCTTGTATGCATCTTAGGTTTCCTACGTGTTCTGTTTGCCTCTGGTAGAGTTTATCTTACCTTGTTGTACTTTTGGTATCCTTGAGTTAGAAGCTTTCAGGACCTCTTCCTTGGTTGTTGTTTTTTATCTGAGAAGGTTCTGATGTTATCTTCTTAGCATGGTGGGAGTGGACCATTTAGGTTCACGAGGTCGGGTGGTAGTGATTCTTTTACCATTTGAGATTTTGACATTCGTGCACAGACGCTGGATGATCCTTGTGGTAGTTGTTCTTTCTTGTTCTTCTCATTCTTGTGATCTTGTATCATTGTATCATATATTCAAAGTTATCTTGATGTATTTCTTTTCAATTATTGTATTTCATACCCTGCGACATGTGCAGTGGATGCTTATTATTATGGTCACCTTATGGTACCAATTGTATTTATGTAATCATGCTCATGATGTTGTATTTATCTTTCAAATGTAATCTTGGAATTCATATCATTATCTTATATTAATTAATTAACTCTTTCGTAATCTACATCAAGGAGCCCTTGGGAGTTTTAGCCTATGTTAGTTGTTTATGCTTTTCTTTGCTTTCGCATTGTAAACTTTGATCTTATTGATTGTTAACTTTAAAAAAAAAATTATTTTGCAAACTTAGTCACATGTTTAGGTTAAGTTCTTCTAGGTTCCCTGGTGGGGCATTACACTTGATATCAGAGCACCGGGTTCTACACTGGGAACTCTGGGAAGTTGTGTTCCCATTAGATATCTAAACTATTAAACTTGAAACCAAACATAGACATATAACTCTTTTATGTTTATTGTGTATGGTTACCTTCTCTAATGCATCTAGGGTGAAATACCTTGGATGTCATGAAGTGATTACTCCCTTGAGTGTGGCTATTACTAGTCACCTTGTTATGTGGATGTGTTATGATTGATGATTTATTTTTGGTTGATTTATGAATTGTTCGTGATGTGTATGGGCTACCATTGAAATTTTTGAAATTTCTTATGATTGGATTAGTCACCTAACTTTTTTTTTGTTATCTATTTTGTGATGCTAGTCACACTTATTTTATTATTGAAATTGAGAGGCCTCATGATTTAATATTGGACTTATGATTCACCCACTTAGGTTTTAGTTTTGTTTTTTTTTAGTTTTGTGGTGGCTACCCTGAATGTTTGTTATTGTTGGCCCTATTCTGTGATAAGTATTGTTTCTATCATGTTCATTATGAACCCCTGATAGTATGTATAAGGGAGGACATCACAGAGATGGTGCTATATGTGCTATGTGATATTAGAATCATTGTGTATTCTTTATGTTTGCATAAGTGTTGCATTAACTAGATAGTTTTTCATGAACTTCTCAACTCATTATTTATTATAGATATGAATGTGTTCTTTATGTGATCGATCCTAGATGTTTTCTATGATGATGTATGAATAAAGGATTACATCTATTTTTTTTTCAAATTGTTAATGAATTATTGATCAATATGATATTTTCAGTTGTTCCTAACTTAGATATTATATTATTCTTACTGACTGCGTATCATGTTCCTACCTTAGATATTATATTATTCTTACTGACTGCGTATCATGTTCCTACCTTGTGATTTGATTTCAGACATTATGTTTTGTTTTTACTAAATGCTTTGTGTTTGGGGGATATGTATCCTCATCTGTTTATAGGCTTCCAGGAGTAAGCCTAATCCTAGGGGGGGTGGATGTAGTACCTCACCCCTAGTCTAATTTTATAAATGTTGTAATTAATCTAAGATGATAGATTATATGTTAGGAATTTGTTGATGCTTGTGATTTTACTGACCCCATACTTGCATGTTTATGGTTGATGTGCTTGTTTTACATTTTTATTTGACGTGCTTGATGTGGTTGAGGGACGGAGTTGTAGTTACTTGCTTACGAGATCCACACGATCGATCGATCCCCACCATTGTTTGTTATATCTCTATATATATATGCACATGATTGTCTCTTATGCAGGTTTGCAGGTTCTGAGCACCAACTTCCCTGAATTGTTAGGATGAGCATACCCTATCGCTAATCTCAATGGTAAAAGAGGGGAGATAATATTCAATTCCAAATCCTAACCTAAGCCAAATATTGTCCTAAAGTAGGGGACAAGATTCCATGTTTCCACACTTCTAAACTCGTCCAATTGACAAGAGTTTATACCTATGTCCTTAGTTTGAATGTGGGTCCTTAGGTCTTTTTGATTCTTTGATTTGTGGTGTTTGGTGTGATTTCTATTTTTAGATCTTTCTATTTTTTAGCTATGAAATATCTTTTAAGTGGAAATTAAATAAATATATTTATTTAGTTTAATTATTATTTTTATTATATAGTTGATGCATAAATTAATTGTGAATTAATTTTATCCTAATATTGAGTGTGGTTGAAATATTTAATTAATGTGAATTAATTAAATAACTTCACCTTTGAAATATTTAAATCTTGAATTTAACCCTTGTGCAATTAAAATATATTTATTAAATTGAAGGTTATTTTGGCATGTGCTATTTATGTTAACTAAATGTCATTCTTATTAATTATTTAAATGCATTATGTTGCACATTCATAATTGAATGAAATTGAATTAATAATTTAAGTTAAAGTTTGGTTAAGAGCTTTTCAACAAGTCAAAGTGGAGAGGAGACTCTAGTTCGACTAAAACTAAACTGTGAACTAAAGTTCATCTTCATGCAAAGCCTTTTTGGAGTTGAGTTCGAATTCATGCATGAGAAAGGAGATTCCTTTATGTATTGGGAGTTTTAGCCATTATTAGATTACACAGGTTTTGGAGAAGGAATTTTGGACATAATTTTGTGACAGAAATTGGGAGACAAATTTGGAGAAAGAGCTCTTCGAAAAGCTTGGGTTTTATTTCTTCGTTCTGGACATCGTCAATTCTGTGCAATTGAATTGAGGTAGGTTTTTGATTCTATGATGGTTATTCTTTTTCAGACTCCTGTAGGAATTTTGTAAAGCTTGTCTTCGTTATGCCTGTTGGATTTGAATGTTTTGGAAAGTTTTGTATGTTTATTGCAATTTAATTTGAATAGTCTCACTTATCTATTTTGTAAATTAATGATTTTTGAGGTATATGTAAAAAGAGTTATAGAAAACCCAATTAGACTAGGGTTTTGAGCTTGTTGTGAAATTATTGGAGATTTTATACATGTTATGGTATAATCTTATTTGTGGTAAATATTTATATTCATATGCTTGATGGTAATTGTGTGTGAGTGATAAATGCTAAGTGAGTGGTTTGGATGCAAATTGCAAGAGCTTTGCTGCAATTCAAAAGATATGGAGTGGATGAATAATGCCTCAAAATGCCTTCTATTTATAGGATTTTCCCAAGGGTAGGGGGTAGAGTGAGATAACCATGGTTATTCTTGGGTAAGGTCAATTGGCTTTGCTTTGTCCCTAAATTGGGGGACAAACATTTAAATGGTTTCAAAAGGCTGGACCATTTCAACAAAAGTGAGTGATTTGTGTCCATTTTGTCTCCTTTTTGCTTTGTTGAGGGAATTTCATATTTATTAATTAATTAAAGTAATTAAATTTAGCCATGAAGGGTAAGAGGTTCATTTTGATTTTTCATTTCAACCACTATGTCATTAATTGAATTTAATCAATTTCTTAGTGTTTTTCCCCTTTTCAAGCTTTATTTAATCATTTAATCATTTAATTGAATTTTCCTTTGATTCGAATTGCCTTTGTTCCATTTATTGATTTTTAGTGCTATTTTGATGATTTGATTCACCTTTTGATCGATTTAAGCCTTTGCCAATTTTCCATGTCTACAAATGCCCCTCTTTGAGTTGATGTGCGAAGAACACCGATTCAAAGATTCTCTTAGTATGATGATCTGATTCAGGTCCTGGTTCTGATATGCCTCTGATCGTTCTGATTGATGTACTTCCTGATGATGATGATGTGCCTCTGATGATGGTGCTGATATGATTCTGATGCCTCTGATATGATATTGATCTGATTTGATGATAGGTCCTGGGTTCACTGATAAAGGTCCTGGGTTAATTGATAAAGGTCCTGGGTTGATTGATTGCTGATATGTTGATAGGTTTGATATGATGACAGATTGGATATGAAACTGATATGCAATTGATTTGCCTCCTGATATGATACTTGATATGATATGATACTTGATATGATATGATATGATACTGCTATCTTGATATGATACTGCTATGATATGATACTTGATATGATATGATATGCCCCACTGATAAATGTTTTTGATGTGATGCCCATTTGATACTCTGATGCCCCCTCAGAAATAAAACATATTGAGTCCTTGATTTGAAAGATTTTTAAGTAGTTGGAATATGTTTTGATTTCTGATACCGTTTGAAAGAAACAATCAAGTTTGATTCATGCCCCGATTAATGAAAATGTCCTATAATAGGTCCAAAGTGCATTTTTAAGTGTTTATGAGGACCAATTTCACCTTAAATAGGGTAAAACCCCTCATTTTACTATTCATTTCCACCGTTCCTTCTTGAGATTTGAGCTCTGATTTTAGCCTTTTTGAGACGATGGTGGTCCCACATCGCGAGCATCGGTTTGAGAGAGCGCGCCGGTTCAGTAAATTTGATGTCGCCTCCCTTAGGTTTTCTCACGCATTTAGAAAATCTTGTATCGCCTAAGGATAATTTAATGTCGCTTAGGGTTTTAATCATTTTAATCATGTGTCGCGTGATAATAAAATGTCGCTTGCAGAAAATCTTATACCGCCTCCGTGAAATTAAGTCATGCGGATGAATAAAATCACGCGTATGAATAAAGAAATGTCACCTCTGGTAAAAGAAATGACGCCAGAAAGAAAAGTCGCGTAAGTAAAAAAAAAAAATTGTTTATTTGAGACTTTTCTAGGACTTCTAATTGCTCGATTGCATCAACTTGATTGATATCGATCACGTCAATGAATTCAAACGAATGTTTAGTTAGGGTATTCCCTTTGTTTGATTTCAACAATGAATTAGGACATAGGTAACTATAATATCGAAGAATAAGGTTAATCAATCTTCATCACGAATGATAGGTCATGGATCTAAACGTCCATTCATTTTATGCTCAAATGCTTAGAGACATAAAAATAGGATCGTCCTTCCTCAATGCTTAGAGTTAGGATTGGTAAGTCTGATAGGTATATTTAAATTGATGACTATGATTGATTGTTTGATTTCCTGATAATAAGTTACTCATGTGATTCCCTTGCTTTGATTAAATAGGAGGATGTCCCTGTGCTGTACCTTCAAACTGTACCACACTGGGTGATGGAGCTTAGGGCACAGTTGACTGACGCTGAGAGGTGAGTGATTAGGTGTTGCGGTTTACTATGCGTACTAGAGCTTCCTCGATTCCAGATGAACCGAGGTTTGATTACCACTGTCATAGAGTGTTGGCACTCTGAGACAAAAACATTTTGGCTACCACAGGGCGAGATGACTATTACACCTGAGGATGTTTACAGATTGCTACGGATCCCGACTCATGGAGAGAGTATATTATGATGCAGTCTATGATGGGACATATTGTCGACGAGTATTCAGAGATCCATCTATAGGTGATGATTGTATCTTATGGCCTCAGTTTGCCTCATTTTCTATTTTACCAGCATTATTAGGTGCTATCATTGGTGGTGTTTTATTACCTGATCGGCGAGGTCGTAGATTTTCAGTGGGATGGGGCAAGATTATCGAGGATTTGCTACATCAGCCTCGACGCTTTGACTGGGGATCATGTGTGCTGGCACAGCTTTATCACGATCTTCATGAGGTGGTTTACAGGAGATCAGCCTCATTATCTGCTGGGATTCATATTTTATAGTTGTGGATATGGGAGCACTTACCAGTCAGTCATCCTATATCAGATCGAGATCATCCTCTAGGATATCCTTTTGCATGGCAGTATACTGGTATGGTGACACAGCATCACTTGGGTCACTTGGAGTATTGGCGATGACAGATTGATGACATGGATGAGGTCTATTGGAGACCATATGTTGAGGTCAAGGATTGGAGAGAGGATAGCTTGGAGTTACCATATATGTTTTCTCCTCGGTGGATGATCGGCAAGATCGACTATGTTCTTGAGAGATTCTTGGCAGGGAGAGTGCTACGACAGTTTGGGCGGATTCAGCCTATGCCTCAGGGATCTGCAGTATATGCTCATTCTAGTGCAGAGCGTGCTACTTGGGGTCACATGCCTTCATATGATGACGCTATAGAGAAGATATCATTACTGGGTTATATGGATTGGGACATGAGGTTACACATCAGAGATGCTGGAGTCACGCAAGAGTATCTAGCTTGGTTGATGGAGCATCTGATGCCTCGATTTACAGACCCTGCAGAGCCAGTGCCTGGGCGAGATGATGATGGTGATGATGTCGGTGGTGGGAGGAGACACAGAGGTAGACCCCGAGGTAGGGCAGTGATTAGGCTCAGAGGATGAGCGAGAGATGCACAGGTACAGGCACCACCTCCTCCTCCTCGTCCTGCAGTAGCACAGAGACAGAGGATAGATCGTCAGGATCATGTGAGGGCTGCTAGACAGGATCCAGGTACAGGACAGGATATGGGAGCAGGATTACAGCAGGCTACCATGGATGGTCAGGATACAGGTGCACAGCAGATGCCAACAGCTTTTTCCCGTGATCAGGGAAAAGCTCCTATAAATACAGGTGATCCTCAGAGTACCTATGAGGTTGGAGAGAGTTCTAGTACTACCCAACTACGAGTAGATGTGGGAGCATTACGGATAGAGGTGTCACAGATGTCGTCTATGATTCAGTAGTTGGTATCAGGTTTGGCTCCCTTGGTTCCTCTCCTTGTTGCTATGGTTGGTCAGACGCCTCCTCAGCAGCCTCCATCATAGCCTCCTCCACAGCCTCCTCCAGGACCTCCTCCCAGTGGTGACGAGAGTTGAGCTATGAGTGCTCTTATTGATCACTTATGTACTGATGCTGAGATACTTGATATTGTACCATAGTCTTGTGACCTTGATGTCACCTTTCTAGTTGTACTTTGACACTTATTTGACATTGATGCCCCTGTTGATGGGCGATTATAGATTTGATTTTTATGATATCATTGTTATACTTGATGTATTGAGTTATGAGTAGACATGTGACATGAGGACATTTATGATCTTTCCTACTTTTAGTTGATGATATATGAGATTTCCTTTAGATGCTGCTATATGTGTTTATCTAATGCATTTGTTTTTGGATGGATATTGGCTATGGATGCAACGTATCTTATGTATGATATAGATAGATGGATGCATTTCTTCTTCATGTATGGATGTAGTTTTGATATGTTATTTCTCATGCATGCAATCTATATGTATGCACATGTAAATTATTATTTCCTTCATTTCTTGATAATATATTGATGTAATGATTAATGATATGGAATGAATGCAAAAAGTATAATCTCATGTTTTTATTGTAGAAAAGATGATGTTGAAATGATGTTGTCCTTGCTGATTTAACCCTGTTAATAATGTCATGTACCCCCTTTTTGATGCGACAATAAAACCCTTGGGAAAAATGCACATGCAATTAATCTATCATGAGAATGCATTTAACCTTTTTATGAATGCAGCTAAGTGTCACTAGCTTTTAGCAACTAAATGCCTTGAGGATATATTTTCATCATTGAGCACTTGGGACCGGAAAGTCGATACAATCACCACTGCCCACTGACATGATGATATGAATATCGCTTTTTATTTACTGCTCATATGGTAACCTCTGTTTTGCTTTCCCATCGGTCTCATCGATACGACTATCATTGATTTCAAACAATCATGAGAGTACGAATACCGATTTTGTCAGATTCTATGTTGCAAGTGGATTTTGTCATTTAGATATGAAGAATCTAAATATCCAAGGTATCCGGTTGCGTAAACAAACAAAGTTTAACTCATTGTTTTATAAGATAATCCTCGATGGTTCTTTGATGACCATGTCTTTAGATGAATTCTCATAAGGCAATGAATCTTCCTCCAAACAGTCACTTCATAGTCAAGAAAAATATCATGTCTCCATCATTGCCAATCTAGTCAAAACATCATTGATGAGCTAAAAAGACTTGATACAAATTGAATGAATGTAAGTAAATAGATTTTTAACCAACTTTTCAAAAGAATCTATCTAAGTGTTTTGCAATGTTTTCTGATCTTCAACAAAATATATTTCCAAGTGTTTGATCATGACATGATTTTTGATTTTTAATCCTGAATAATAAAGTCAATGAAGGCTCAAGGATTTTGTTGTGGTAGTCAACTTCTTGGTTATCAATCAAAGGTTTACAAAAAAATCTGATCTCTCTTCTGAAAATGTTGATCCCTTTCTGCTTGTGACTGAATGTTGTTCATATGAATCCTTTTTGAGGTACCCACTTTCCAATCCGTTTATGCTGCCCCCAAGTATTTGATCCCTTAAGTCATTTCCTTCCTAGCCACATGTGTACATAATGCATCTCATCATCCCATTTGTCTAAACCTTCATTGCATCCATCATTTGTACATAGTCATAATAACAGTTTGTAGCATCATCCTTTGCATTGCCTAAAGTTGTCAAAATAGATACATCAAATACTTGGGGGCAGCATAAACGGATTGGAAAGTGGGTACCTCAAAAAGGATTCATATGAACAACATTCAGTCACAAGCAGAAAGGGATCAACATTTTCAGAAGAGAGATCAGATTTTTTTGTAAACCTTTGATTGATAACCAAGAAGTTGACTACCACAACAAAATCCTTGAGCCTAAATTGACTTATTATTCAGGATTAAAAATCAAAAATCATGTCATGATCAAACACTTGGAAATATATTTTGTTGAAGATCAGAAAACAATGCAAAACACTTAGATAGATTCTTTTGAAAAGTTGGTTAAAAATCTGTTTACTTACATTCATTCAATTTGTATCAAGTCTTTTTAGCTCATCAATGATGTTTCGACTAGATTGGCAATGATGGAGACATGATATTTTTCTTGACTATGAAGTGACTGTTTGGAGGAAGATTCATTGCCTTATGAGAATTCATCTAAAGACATGGTCATCAAAGAACCATCGAGGATTATCTTATAAAACAATGAGTTAACCTTTGTTTGTTTACACAACCGGATACCTTGGATATTTAGATTCTTCATATCTAAATGACAAAATCCACTTGCAACATAGAATCTGACAAAATCGGTATTCGTACTCTCATGATTGTTTGAAATCAGTGATAGTCGTATCGATGAGACCGATGGGAAAGCAAAACGGAGGTTACCATATGAGTAGTAAATAAAAAGCGATATTCATATCATCATGTCAGTGGGCAGTGGTGATTGTATCAACTTTCCGGTCCCAAGTGCTCAATGATGAAAATATATCCTCAAGGCATTTATTTGCTAAAAGCTAGTGACACTTAGCTGCATTCATAAAAAGGTTAAATGCATTCTCATGATAGATTAATTGCATGTGCATTTTTCCCAAGGGTTTTATTGTCGCATCAAAAAGGGGGTACATGACATTATTAACAGGGTTAAATCAGCAAGGACAACATCATTTCAACATCATCTTTTCTACAATAAAAACATGAGATTATACTTTTTGCATTCATTCCATATCATTAATCATTACATCAATATATTATCAAGAAACGAAGGAAATAATCATTTACATGTGCATACATACAGATTTCATACATGAGAAATAACATATCAAAACTGCATCCATACATGAAGAAGAAATGCATCCATCTATCTATATCATACATAAGATACGTTGCATCCATAGCCAATATCCATCCAAAAACAAATGCATTAGATAAACACATATAGCAGCATCTAAAGGAAATCTCATATATCATCAACTAAAAGTAGGAAAGATCATAAATGTCCTCATGTCACATGTCTACTCATAACTCAATACATCAAGTATAACAATGATATCATAAAAATCAAATCTATAATCGCCCATCAACAGGGGCATCAATGTCAAATAAGTGTCAAAGTACAACTAGAAAGGTGACATCAAGGTCACAAGACTATGGTACAATATCAAGTATCTCAGCATCAGTACATAAGTGATCAATAAGAGCACTCATAGCTCAACTCTCGTCACCACTGGGAGGAGGTCCTGGATGAGGCTGTGATGGAGGCTGTTGAGGAGGCGTCTGACCAACCATATCAACAAGGAGAGGAACCAAGGGAGCCAAACCTAATACCAACTGCTGAATCATAGATGACATCTATGACACCTCTGTCCGTAATGCTCCCACATCTGCTCGTAGCTGGGTAGTACTAGAACTCTCTCCAACCTCATAGGTACTCTGAGGATCACCTGTATTTATAGGAGCTTTTCCCCGATCATGGGAAGAAGCTGCTGGCATCTGCTGTGCACCTGTATCCTGACCATCCATGGTAGCCTGCTGTAATCCTACTCCCGTATCCTATCCTGTACCTGGATCCTATCTAGTAGCCCTCACATGATCCTGATGATCTATCCTCTGTCTCTGTGCTATTGCAGGATGAGGAGGAGGAGGTGGTGCCTATACCTGTGCATCTCTCGCTCATCCTCTGAGCCTAATCACTGCCCTACCTCAGGGTCTACCTCTGCATCTCCTCCCACCACTAACATCATCACCATCATCATCTTGCCCAGGCACTGGCTCAGCAGGGTCTATAAATCGAGGCATCGGATGCTCCATCAACCAAGCTAGATACTCCTGTGTGACTCCAGCATCTCTGATGTGTAACCTCATGTCCCAATCCATATAACCCAGTAATGATATCTTCTCTATAGCGTCATCATATGAAGGCATGTGACCCCAAGTAGCACGCTCTGCACTATAATGAGCATATACTGTAGATCCCTGAGGCATAGGTTGAATCCCCCCAAACTGTCGTAGCACTCTCCCTGCCAAGAATCTCTCAAGAACAGAGTCGATCCTGTCGATCATCCACCGAGGAGCAAACATATATGGTAACTCCAAGCTATCCTCTCTCCAATCCTTGACCTCAACATATGGTCTCCAATAGACCTCATCCATGTCATCAATCTGCCGTCACCAATACTCCAAGTGACCCAAGTGATGCTGTGTCACCATACCAATATACTGCCATGTAAAAGGATATCCTAGAGGATGATCTCGATCTGATATAGGATGACTGACTGGTAAGTGCTCCCATATCCACAACTATAAAATATGAATCCCAGCAGATAATGAGGCTGATCTCCTGTAAACCACCTCATGAAGATCGTGATAAAGCTGTGCCAGAACACATGATCCCCAGTCAAAGCGTTGAGGCTGATGTAGCAAATCCTCGATAATCCTGCCCCATCCCACTGAAAATCTATGACCTCGCCGATCAGGTAATAAAACACCACCAATGATAGCACCTAATAATGCTGGTAAAACAGGAAATGAGGCAAACTGAGGCCATAAGATACAATCATCACCTATAGACGGATCTCTGAATACTCATCGACAATATGTCCCGTCATAGACTACATCATAATATACTATCTCTCCATGAGTTGGGATCTGTAGCAATCTGTAAACATCCTCAGGTGTAATAGTCATCTCGCCCTGTGGTAGCCAAAATGTGTTTGTCTCAGAGTGCCAACGCTCTGCGACAGTGGTAATCAAACCTCGGTTCATCTGGAACCGAGGAAGCTCTAGTACGCATAGTAAACCGTAGCGCCTAATCACTCACCTCTCAGTGTCAGTCAACTGTGCCCTAAGCTCCATCACCCAGTGTGGTATAGTCCGAAGGTACAGCACAGGGACATCCTCCTATTTAATCAAAGCAAGGGAATCACATGAGTAACTTATTATCAGGAAATCAAACAATCAATCATAGTCATCAATTTAAATATACCTATCAGACTTACCAATCCTAACTCTAAGCATTGAGGAAGGACGATCCTAGTTTTATGTCTCTAAGCATTTGAGCATAAAATGAATGGACATTTAGATCCATGACCTATTATTCGTGATGAAGATTGATTAACCTTATTCTTCGATATTATAGTTACCTATGTCCTAATTCATTGTTGAAATCAAACAAATGGAATACCCTAACTAAACATTCGATTGAATTCATTGACGTGATCGATATCAATCAAGTTGATGCAATCAAGCAATCAGAAGTCCTAGAAAAGTCTCAAATAAACAATTTTTTTTTTTACTTATGCGACTTTTCTTTCTGGCGTCATTTCTTTTACCAGAGGTGACATTTCTTTATTCATACACGTGATTTTATTCATCCGCGTGACTTAATTTCATGGAGGCGGTATAAGATTTTCCGCAGGTGACATTTTATTATCACGCGACACATGATTAAAATGATTAAACCCTAAGCGACATTAAATTATCCTTAGGCGATACAAGATTTTCTAAATGCGTGAGAAAACCTAAGGGAGGCGACATCAAATTTACTGAAGGCGACATTTTAAATTTTCAAGCGATATTAAAATACACGGAGGCGACATTTCTTTTCACGAACGCAGAATTAAAATTTTTAAAAGCATTAAATGAGGTCATAAATGCAACTTTAAAAACCTGAGGAAAATTTGAATGACATACCGGAGGACCATCAGTCGCTCTCCGACTGAACCGGCGTGCTCTCTCAAACCGATGCTCGCAATGTGGGACCACCATCGTCTCAAAAAGGCTAAAATCAGAGCTCAAATCTCAAGAAGGAATGGTGGAAATGAATAGTAAAATGAGGGGTTTTACCCTATTTAAGGTGAAATTGGTCCTCATAAACACTTAAAAATGCACTTTGGACCTATTATAGGACATTTTCATTAATCGGGGCATGAATCAAACTTGATTGTTTCTTTCAAATGGTATCAGAAATCAAAACATATTCCAACTACTTAAAAATCTTTCAAATCAAGGACTCAATATGTTTTATTTCTGAGGGGGCATCAGAGTATCAAATGGGCATCACATCAAAAACATTTATCAGTGGGGCATATCATATCATATCAAGTATCATATCATAGCAGTATCATATCAAGATAGCAGTATCATATGATATCATATCAAGTATCATATCATATCAAGTATCATATCAGGAGGCAAATCAATTGCATATCAGTTTCATATCCAATCTGTCATCATATCAAACCTATCAACATATCAGCAATCAATCAACCCAGGACCTTTATCAATTAACCCAGGACCTTTATCAGTGAACCCAGGACCTATCATCAAATCAAATCAGTATCATATCAGAGGCATCAGAATCATATCAGCACCATCATCAGAGGCACATCATCATCATCAGGAAGTACATCAATCAGAATGATCAGAGGCATATCAAAATCAGGACCTGAATCAGATCATCATACTAAGGGAATCTTTGAATCGGTGTTCTTCGCACATCAACTCAAAGAGGGGCATTTGTAGACATGGAAAATTGGCAAAGGCTTAAATCGATCAAAAGGTGAATCAAATCATCAAAATAGCACTAAAAATCAATAAATGGAACAAAGGCAATTTGAATCAAAGGAAAATTCAATTAAATGATTAAATGATTAAATAAAGCTTGAAAAGGGGAAAAACACTAAGAAATTGATTAAATTCAATTAATGACATAGTGGTTGAAATGAAAAATCAAAATGAACCTCTTACCCTTCATGGCTAAATTTAATTACTTTAATTAATTAATAAATATGAAATTCCCTCAACAAAGCAAAAAGGAGACAAAATGGACACAAATCACTCACTTTTGTTGAAATGGTCCAGCCTTTTGAAACCATTTAAATGTTTGTCCCCCAATTTAGGGACAAAGCAAAGCCAATTGACCTTACCCAAGCATAACCATGGTTATCTCACTCTACCCCCTACCCTTGGGAAAATCCTATAAATAGAAGGCATTTTTAGGCATTATTCATTCACTCCATATCTTTTGAATTGCAGCAAAGCTCTTGCAATTTGCATCCACACCACTCACTTAGCATTTTCATTGATAATTAGCTTCAATTGTTGATCATTTTAGAAATTTTCTTATCAAATAGAGCTAGAATTTGATAATTAGATCTATTTTGCATATCATTCTTAGTTCAATTCTCATAATTAGAGTGTCACTAGTGAGGATTTGCAGCTGAGAGCCTCACTTACTACTTCAATTTAGAGAACCATGAGATGTTGATAGATTAATTGTGCATTTGTTAGATTATTTTGCTCTAATTCTTGTTGTTCTTAGTTAATCTTGTAATTTCATGGTGTAAATCACTCACACACAGTAATATATATATATATATATATATATATATATATATATATATATATATATATATATATATATATATATATATATATATATATATATATATATATATATATATATATATATATATATATATATATATATATATATATATACTGATTTATTTTTAAGAAAATAAATTATATACTGCTGATTAAGAAATTATGGCAAAAGTTTTAAAATATTGAAAAATTTATATTATTAATAATTATTAATTATATGTTTTGGGGCTTTGAAAAAGACCCCCACTGCAATTTGGCGGGCCCTCTAGCATTGTCGTGCGCAGTACCTCGGTACTGATGCACGATAGTCCCCGAGGGGGCTGCCATGCGGTAGTACCAGAGGTACTGTCACCGGCTTAGGGACAATGTGACAGGGGTGTGGGGACCCGCGGGTACCCCCCTCAACTTTTGATATAAGTTTTAAAATTTTTGCATTATTAAATGTTAATCATATAATTTCAGTTATCATTTTTAATGTTTAATTAAATTTTGATAAATGTTTTTAAAATAGTTTTTGTTTAATATTTTTTTTAAAATTAAATTCATTTAGTTTATTTATTCAGTAATTAGTATAATTAAAATTTATTTTATTATTTAAAATTAATTCTTTTATAAATTAGTTAATTTTAATTTTTTTTTATGTAGTTAGATTTTTTATAAAAGAAATTAGTTTAGCCTTATTTCTAAGTTGATTCTTTTGTAATGTTGAAAAATTATTGTGAGGTGAATAATTATAGACCTAGGTTCATACTTCAATTGTTTTGTAAAACTATTGTCTCAATTTTGAATATGAACTTTTATTTGATAAATTTGATATCAGTTGATTTATTTACTAGATGAATTTGAAAGCTAGAATAAATTTCGTATTGTTTTTTAATTAATTGTATCTGACTAAAGTATATATATCCTAGTGTTTGTTAGTGATACAATCTTTGGCGTACATGTTTTATATGAAGACTTTTGATGCCCTTGGTCAATTTGACTTGTATTGATTTTTAAGGGGTTGTAGTTATCTTTTTCGCCTTGTTGTTTACCATGCATGCGTAGTTAGTTTGCATGAGTTTTTCTAACCCTAGGTGGGTTTGATCCTAGTGGTTTCTAGTCTTGCATGTTGAATCTAGTTGTAGAGATTCAGGAGTTGTGTTAAGTCAGAGTTCTTATTGTTCATGTGAAACCCTAGGGTGGGTCATCTAAGTGTTTATTAGGAAGTGGCTTGTAATTGGTACTGGAGCTCAGAAGTGGCTACCAAGAGACCCCATTGCAAGTAGTTTAATAAGTGATAATTAATAAACATTGGAAATTTAAAATGAACCTAATAAGATGATTTGTGCCTCGCCCATGCCTGAGTTCCTTATTGAGTTTGACTAGGATGGGAGTTGAGATGATGCTTGCCACCTTTATGGAGTAGAGATGGCATAGGTAGTATCTTGTCTACATGAGAGGTTACTATAACCACATAGAGTCACTAGGGAACAGGGGTCTGAAGAGACTACCAAGATAACCCTAGAGTTGGCTTGTGTGATGACACTTCTTGTATGCATCTTAGGTTTCCTACGTGTTTTGTTTGCCTCTGGTAGAGTTTATCTTACCTTGTTGTACTTTTGGTATCCTTGAGTTAGAAGCTTTTAGGACCTCTTCCTTGGTTATTGTTTGTTATCCGAGTGGGTTCTGATGTTATCTCCTTAGCACGGTGGGAGTGGACCATTTAAGTTCACGAGGTCAGGTGGTAGTGATTCTTTTACCATTTGAGATTCTGACATTTGTGTACCAAGGTTGGATGATCCTTGTGGCAGTTGTTCTTTCTTGTTCTTCTCATTCTTGTGATCTTGTATCATTGTATCATATATTCAAAGTTATCTTGATGTATTTCTTTTCAGTTATTGTATTTCATACCCTGCGACATGTGCAATGGATGCTTATTATTATGGTCACCTTATGGTACCAATTGTATTTATGTAATCATGCTTATGATGTTGTATTTATATTTCAGATGTAATCTTTGAATTCATATCATTATCTTATATTAATTAATTAACTCTTTCATAATCTACGTCAAGGAACCCTTGGGAGTTGTAATCTATGTTAGTTGTATATGCTTTGATTTGCTTCCACATTGTAAACTTTGATGTTATTGATTGTTAACTTTTAAAAAAAATTTATTCTGCAAACTTAGTTGCATGTTTAGGTTAAGTTCTTCTAGGTTCCCTGGTGGGGCATTATAAGATTGTTGTGTATTCTAGAATATGTGATGACATGCCAAAGATTATGTGTAATGTTAGGTATGATTCTTATTTGTTGATTTGATTGATAAACCATGAAGAGGTGCATGAACCTAGGGAAGTGTAAAATGTTTGATCTTTTGGTGTCAAATTGAAGTGCAATTGGATTCTGATGTGAGTACAAGATGGAAAATAATTCCAACTTATTTGGAGGACCTATAAGGAGGTAAATTTGAATTGAAAATGTAGTATTTAGGTGCATGTGATGAACTAAAACTAATTTAGAACCTAAATGGAGAATCTATAGTTCAAGATTACTGAGAAGCTATTGATTAGATATGTAAGATGATTAAATCAGTATTATGTTGTCATTGATGTCAACTAGCTTGACAATACTTCTCTTCTAAGTTACTATACTGACACATCTGAAGAAAGGTGAAAAGAGATGAAGAATAGAAATATCTACATAAGGAAGATGTATATATCAAATGAGGATAAGGAATACACTGAGTAACTTGTTGATGGGTCTATGACTTGATGAAATTGACTTTATTATGTTGCATTCATCTATGATGAAGAATAGAGTTGAAAGACACAAAGCAGTGTTGTCGATAAATGAAGCATTCCAGTATACACCAACGGAGTGTAGTGTATATTGAGCGTAGTTTTAACCAAGCTTGTGTTCACCAACACATTTCTTTGTTAACTGAGCAAAACATAAAGGAATTAAATGATCAGTTTAGCTGATAAAGTGATGAGCTGTAAAGCGTATGAAATCAAGGTAATAGATAAGGTTTGTTTTGAAGATCGATGGCTAACATAATTCAAGAAGGATCTAATGGAGTAGATTGAAATGTGTTACTAACACATCAGCTGAGGAAGCTTAAAGTGACAAAATCTATGAATATGATTAAGCGGCAAAATCTTACAGAGGAAAAGAAAATGTTTTACTTGTCTATATAAGAGACATTGGTTTCATTGTTGAAAGACACCAGAAGAAGAAGATACTGTAGAATTATCATGTGAACAAGTTTTCATGCATTTTGATCATACTGGTTAATGAGAACCAAGCTGCAAAACCATTACCGAGCTACAGAGAGTAATTACTGATAGATAGTAAGTTGATATAGTATTGAATCTAAAGTGGTATATTGATCAGAAAGATTTGAATGAGTTGAACATTGATCTGTAAACTGCAATTGAAGTTGTTTCAAGGCAGATCATCTAATGTTACATATTTAACCATTGTACATAGTCAAATCTCTTAACCGAGTGGACTATGAAAGTCTTTTGATGTTTCATTCATAGAGTGAACATTATTATCTTGTCAACCCCAAAGTGACTACTAGTTGGATGATAACTTCTGGTCTAAAATCCTCTAACAAGGTCACACCTAACAATGTTTTTGTAACCTTTAATAGGGTTGGATCTTCACCAACCTCACTTCAAAAGAGTGAACAATTTTGGGTTGCCGGTCCTAGGTAGTTTTTCCCTTTATAGGGTTTCCACATTAAATATCTTGTGTTATGTGTTAACTGTGATATTTTCTTGTTATCATACTTTTCATATTACATGTTTTATTTGATTGGTAACTACTATAAGTTTTAGACTGACAATCAGTAAAAACACAGATAGTGAAAGTATTTTATGTTTACCGAGTAGCAGAAGTTGAAGAATTTGTTTTGGATTATACATTTTGTTTTGGGACACTGGATAACTGATTCACCCCCCTCTTAGTTATTCTAACAATTGGTATTAGAGCTGTGGTTGCTTAGAATAGAGTTTTAAGGACTCCAGCAAAAAGGTCTCAAGATTTATAAGAGAGAAGTGCCAAAGCTGAACAAGGAGAACTTCGTAGTATGACAAAGCTGGATGAAGTTGCACATATCTAGAATTGGAAATTCTGCACTAGAACTGATGGAAAATGGCTACATTGAATCGACACCAGGTCCCCTGACACTTGATAAACTAAAGGATAGGAATGAACACAACATTACTATCATGGAACTTGCTACTACCTGTACTGATGCTGAATTTGAAGACATTAAAGGATGCACAACTACCAAAGCCATGTGGGATAAACTGACTCTAATATATAGTGGAGATGTGAATGTTAAGAGAGCTAGAGCAGAAAGCCTAAGAGGTCAATTTGATGATATGAAGATGAAAGAAGGTGAAAACATTGTGCAATACAAAAATAGACTAAAAGAGGTAGTACATGCTATTAGAACATCCAATGGAGTTATTGACGATAAAACAGTGATAAGCAAGATTTTCAGAACTTTGCTGCCAGTTTATGAGATCAGGATCTCTACAATTCATGAAACAAGGGCTACATCCAACCTTACTATTGACACACTGATCAGTAATCTTACAACCTTTGAATTGAATAATTTTGACAATAGTGTTGTACCTTCCATTGAATCCACTTTCATGTCCTCTTTGAAGATTGGTAAGTCTAGTAGCAGGAATAGTAAGAATAATGATAGTGATAGTGGTACCGATGATGAGCTTGATGAGCTTGAATTTCTTATGGCCAAAAGATTACCCAAAGGTAAGGGAAGGTATAGAGGTAAGCTACCTTTAGCATGCTTTAATTGTAAAGAAGTTGGCCACATCACTACTAGATGTCCGAATAAGAAAGATGATGATAGATCCAAGGACTGATTTAAAGGAAGCTATGGGAGAAGATTCAATAGAGGCTACTGACACAACAACAGAGATAATCGAGATAGCTATGACAAAGGGAAAAGGGTATGTTACATAGCCGAAGAATTTGAATCTAAATCTAACATTGATGATGATGTAGAAGTAGTATTTATTGCTATGAAAGATGATTTAGAGGAAGAAGAGAAACATGAAGAAACAACACTAATATCTAAAGTAAGTAGAAATGATACATGGATCATAGATAGTGGTTGTACACATCATATGACTGGTGATATAGAGAAATTTGATCTACTTGATGAATATGATGGAGGATCTATAAGGATGGGAAATGATGCACCCTGTATGGTAAGAGGTAAAGGCTCACTGATGATTAATGATAGAATAAAATGTGAAAATGCATATTGGGTAGATGGACTAAACTATAATTTGTTAAGTGTGGCATAGCTGAATAAATCAGACCACCGACTTTCTTTTGAGAGTAGAAAGGTAAGAATCTATGATGATGGAGGAAGACTTGTCAGAACCAGTACACAATCCAGAGGTAATCTATTTTATCTTGATATTGATCAGTCTTCTTGTTTATTAATGAAGGATGAAGATGCATGGTTGTGGCATAAAAGGTTATGCCATGTGAACTTTGATAACATGATCAAGATTAGTAAGAGGAAAAGAGTTAGAGGGTTGCCCAACTTATCAAAATTGGATCATTCAATGTGTCATGAATGTCAGAAAGGTAAGATGACTAAGTCTAGTTTTAAAAGAAAAGACTACTCAACAAAGAAGATACTTGAGTTGGTTCATACTGACCTATGTGGTCCTATGAGAACTCAAAGTTATTATGGAGATAGATACTTTATTCTTTTTTTTTATGACTACACTAGACTGATGACAGTTATGTTCTTAAAAGAAAAATCTAAAGCTTTCAAAATGTTCAAATGGTATAAAGCTAAGGTAGAAAAAGAGACTGGTAAAGAAATTAAGTGCTTAAGATCTGATAGAGGAGGTGAATTTATCTCTGATGAATTTACTAATTTCTATAATGAGCATGGTATTAAGAGACAGGTCTCTACACCAAGAACACCTCAACAAAATGGGATTTTTGAAAGAAGGAACAAGTCAATCATTAACTGTGCAAGGACACTAATGCTACAAAAGAATATTTCTTAGACATATTGGAGGGAAGCTATCAACATAGTTGTATATGTGCTTAACCAAGTACAATTGAAGAAGGACACCAACCAGACACCTTATGAGCTATGGTTTGGACACAAATGTACTGTAAGTTATTTTAGGATTTTTGGAAGCAAATGTTTTATTCTGAAAGATGAGAGAAATTGGAAATTTGATTCTAAAGGTGATGAAGGAATATTCTTAAGATATTCTATTAAGAGTAAAGCATACAAATGTCTGAATAAGGTTACAAATAAGATAATTGAAAGTACTAATGTTTGTGTTGATGAGTTTGATGACAAGAACACAGAAGAAAGAAAGGAACCAGAAGACTATGGTAGATTCACTTACATTGAACTTCTTGATTATCTACCAAAGTTGCAACTTGTGATAACCAGTCAATAGGAAAATATCCCCAAGGAATAGAAAAGGGAAACCGATGAACAAGATGGTGCTACCGAGCTAGCACATGAACCTGAATAGGATGAACAAGAAAGGAGAAACTGAGTACTAGCTAGTTTTGTTAGAAGACATCATCCTGAGACACAAATTATTGGAGACAGACAAGCTGGCATGTAGATAAGAAGAAAAACAAGACAAGGTACATGTCTAGTTTGTGAATTTGAACCAAAGAATGTGAAAGTTGCATTAGAGAATGAAAAATGGGTTAATGCAATGAAAGAGGAAATAGAACAAATAGAGAAGAACAAAACTTGGTCCTTATTACCCTGACCTAAAGATAAAAAATTTATCGATACTAAATGGATATTCAGAAACAAACTGAATGAAAATGGTGAAGTGAAAAGAAATAAAGTGAGATTGGTATGCAAGGGATATGCATAGGAAGAAGGCATTGACTATGGTGAGACATTTGCACCTATTTCTAGATTGGAAGGAGTTAGAATGCTACTTGCATATGCTACACACAAGAAATTTAAGGTTTATCAAATGGATGTGAAGTCAACATTTCTGAATGGTATACTTGAAGAAGAGGTCTACATAGAACAACCTGAAGGATTCCTTGATCTAGACAATAGAGACATGGTATGTATATTACATAAAGCTTTATATGGTTTCAAGAAAGCACCAAGAGCATGGTATGAAAGGCTACATACTTACTTGTTAAGTATTGGATTTGTAAGAACCAGTGAAAACAATAATTTGTACATGAAAGGTGATATTGATGACACTATTCTTATTGCTGAAATTTTTGTTGATGATATTATTTTTGGAGGTCAAGATCATGTATGTAAATCTTTTGCTAATGACATGAGGAATGAGTTTGAAATGTCTATGTTCGAAGAGATTAAATTCTTTCTCAGATTACAAGTGATTTAGCAGAGTGATGGGATACTCATCGCATAGTCCAAGTACATAAAGGATGTCTTGAAGACATTTGGCATGGAAGATGCTAAACCTATGGGAACATTGATGGCTACTAGAAGTACACTGACTAAGGAAGACAAAACTATAGAGGTAAACTAGACACTTTACCAATCCATGATTGGTAAGGTAATGTATGTAGTTCACAGTAGACCAGATATAGCACATGTTGTGGGAATTGTTGCTAGATTTTTTGCTAATCCTATAGAATCACACATGATTGCTACTAAAAGGATCTTAAGATACCTGAAAAATATAGAGGATTATGGTTTATGGTATCCTAAGGAAGGTAAATTTGAACTGATGGTTTATACTGATGCTGATTGGGCTGGAAATGTGGATGACAGAAAAAGCACCACTAGAGGAGCATTCTTCTTTGGTGAAAGACTTGTAACCTGGACAAGTAAAAAGAAGGCTTGTATTTCTCAGTCTATAGTTGAAGCAGAGTATTTTTTTGCTACTACTAATTGCTCAAACATTGCATATATCAAGCAAGTGTTGGAAGGAATGAATGAGGTAATCACTGACCGGGTGATTATATACTGTGACAACACAAGTGCTATTAATATTTCAAAGAATCCAGTGATGCACTCTAAGATAAAGAATATATCAATTAAGTATCACTACTTAAGAGAACAAGTGTAAGAGAAGAAATTGAAGTTAGAATTTGTTACATCTAAAGAACAACTTGTAGATATCTTTACAAAGCCTCTACCGAAGGACACATTTGAATACTTGAGGACTAGACTTGGGGTCCGTCCTATGTCCATCGGTCACTAATGTGATTTGGATGTTGCATCAACCTAATCTTATCAAAAGATCATTCATGTTGATGTAGCATAGTTCACACTTTGGATAATGTTCAAGGTTTTGATTAAGTTTTAAGAACTGAAATAGATTGGGATATCAATATACAAAGATACAGAGACTGTATTAGACAATAGAGAGTTACTTATCTAGTACAAGAGCTGATTATTTATTTGTTTCTTTGGCATTGTTGTGAAAGGGAGAGATATGCAACAATGAGAACTACCTGATGTTGTTTAGTAATGTAGTGATTAAACATATTAAGCTAGGGAGAGCTTACACTACACAACATTTGATCATAGAGTTGTAGAATACATGTTTGGTATGTGTATGGTACATTTCATATTACTTGAGTTTCCATCAATGCCAAAGCGAGAGATTGATGAACTATAACTGATTTAGAGCCTGAATGGAGAATCTATAATTCAAGATTACTAAGAAGCTACTAATTAGATATGCAAGATGATTAAATCAGTATGATGTTGTCATTGATGTCAACTATCTTGACAATACTTATCTTCTAAGTTACTATACTGACACATCTGAAGAAAGGTGAAAAGAGATGAAGAATAGAAATATCTACATGAGGAAGATGTATATATCAGATGAGGATAAGGAATACACTAAGTAACTTGTTGATGAGTCTATGACTTGATGAAATTGACTTTATTATGTTGCATTCATCTATGATGAAGAATAGAGTTGAAAGACACAAAGTAGTGTTATCAGTAAATGAAGCATTCCAGTATACACTGACGGAGTGTAGTGTATACCAAGTGTAGTGTTAACCAAGCTTGTGTTCACTGGTGCATTTCTTTGTTAATCAAGCAAAACATAAAGGAATTAAATGATTAGTTTAGCTGATAAAGTGATGAGCTGTAAAGTGTATGAAATCGAGGTCATAAATAAGGTTTGTTATGAAGATAAAAAACTAACATAATTCAAGAAGGATCTAAAGGAGTAGATTGAAACATGTTACTGACACATCAGCTGAGGAAGCTTAAAGTGACAAAATCTATAAATATGATTAAGCAGAAAAATCTGATGGAGGAAAAGAAAATGATTTACTCGTCTATATAAGAGACATTGGTTTCATTGTTGAAAGATGTTGGAAGAAGAAGATACTATAGAATTATCACATGGAAAAGTTTTCATGCATTCTGATCATATTGGTTAATGAGAACCAAGCTGCAGAACAATTACTGAGCTATAGAGAGTAATTACCGACAGACAGTAAGTTGATATAGTATTGAATCTGAAGTGGTATATTGATCAGAAAGATTTGAATGAGCTGAACATTGATTTGTAAACTAAAATTGAAGTTGTTTCAAGGTAGATCATCTACTGTTACATATTTAACCATTGTACACAGTCAAATCTCTTAACTGAGTGGACTATGAAAGTCTTTTGATGTTTCATTCATAGAGTGAACATTGTTATCTTGTCAACCCCAGAGTGACTGCTAGTTGGATGATAACTTCTGGTCTAAAATCCTCTAACATGGTCACACCTAGCAGTGTGTTTGTAACCTTTAACAAGGTTGGGTCTTCACTGACCTCACTTTAGAAGAGTGAACAATTTTGGGTTGCCGGTCCCATGTGGTTTTTCCCTTCACAAGGTTTCCACATTAACTCTCTTGTGTTATGTGTTGATTGTGATATTTTCTTGTTATCATACTTTTCATATTACATGTTTGATTTGATTGGTAACTACTATAAGTTTTAGACTGATAATTGGTAAAAACACAAATAGTGAAAGTATTTTATGTTTACCAAGTAGCAGAAGTTGAAGAATTTGTTTTGGATTATACATTTTGTTTTGGGACACTGGATAACTAATTCACCCCCCTCTTAGTTATTCTAACAACATGTATGCTCTAATTATTGAAAATGTATTAATATCATTTTGTAATGTATTTTTAAGTGTGTGTGAAAAAATAAGCAATAGAGATTGTTCGTGTGGCAGAGATAGATAGTAAATCAAGAGGTGTGATTCAGAGGAGAGGTGAATATGCAAGAGAGGAAAAAGTGTGAAACTAATTAGATTTGTACATGCAAGTAATTGGTGCTATTTTCTAGATCAACCTTCTTGTTGTTCCCTAACAGTTACAATAGGTTAAATCCCTTAACAGGGTAGATCCTAATAGATTTTTTTTATAAATCCTTTGATAGGGTAGCACTTTAGCTAGTCTTTAAGTCCTCTCACAAGGATAATCCTAATAGGATAAAGTTCATAATAGAGATATACATAAATCCCTTAACCGAGTGGCTCCTAAAAGGGTTTTTTCTTAACCAGACTTTATTGTAAGCTCCTTATAGATCCAAGCTATTAATGGGGCATACTTCAAAAGAGTACTTTATTACTCATGGGCATCATTCCCACCATGGTTTTTCCCTTTTGGGTTTCCATGTGTAAAACACTTGTGTTATTTGTTGAATTTGTGTGGATGTTTATTACTTTTTGCATGTCTTACTACAAGTAAAGGTTACTTATTGAATGCATGTGGTGAGGATTTTAAAAATAAGCTTTATCAAATCAGATTTGTGTTTTTTGGAAGATTACTGATTCACCCCCCCCCCCTCTTATTAATCTTAGGGTTTGATTATTCCAAAAATTGGTATTAGAGCCTAGGTCCTCTTGGTGATAAGATTAACCACTTGAGGAAAATCTATGATTGACAAGATGTTTAGAAAGAAGGCTCCCAAGTTCACAAAAAATAGCTACCTAGTATGGGCAGATAGGATATAGTTATACATAAGAGGTATATGTGATCAATACTGGAAGTGTGTTAAAACTCAATATACTATGCCTCAGGGAACCCTAAATATAGATCAGTTGAAGGGGAAGCAAGAGAAAACACAAGTACGAGAAGCTATAGTTATAAGTACCCTTTTTGGTACTGAATATATTGACATTAGAACAATTTATGAAGTTTGGAAGAAACTTGAAAAATTCTATGGAGGTGACAAGCATTTGTAAAAGGAAAGAGAATAAAGTCTCAGAGGAAAATATGACAACATGAAAATGGTAGAAGGATAGAGCATTGCTCAATATGGTGCAAGAATAAAAGATGTTTTTTCTTCAATCAGAGGTGTAGGTGGTAAGTAAGATGCTAAGAACCTTGTTACTTGCTTATGTCATTAGAGTGTCTACAATTAATGAGCCAAGAATATTTGATAAGTGATTTTTGATGGAATGGGTGGTAAGCTTACTTCTTTCAAGCTTAATAATTATGATAATAGTATTATAAAGGTTGAAACTTGTTTTAACACTTCTATGGTAAGTGTCCCTACAAGGAAAGGTAAAGAGTTGATGACTGAATCTGATAGCTTGTCTAGTTTCACCAAGGATTTAGATGTTATTTTGGAGGAAGAGAAAACACAAGGAGAACTTGAAACATTGATAGAAAGGTTACCTAGAGGAACTCGTAAGTACAAAGGAAAATTACCTTTAAAATGCTTCTCTTGTAACAAGACTAGTCACATTGCTACTAGGTGCACTAATGGAGAACAATACAAGGATAAGGAAAAATACAAGAATTAAAAAGGAAAGAAAAAGAAATAATGTTATACGGTTGTAGATGAAGGTGTAATGTATGAATAATTTTATGAAAATGATGAAGAAGAATTTTTTTGTTTCTATCAAGGAAGACCATCTTGCAAGAGATAAAGAAGGTGAAAAAGAACTTGTTTCACATATCAGACATAATGATGACTGGATCATATACAGTGGGTGCTCACATCACATGAACAATGACAAAATTAAGTTTCTTAAACTAAATAAATTTGATGGTGGTGTTGTGAGGTTTTGAAATAATTCACCCTACTTAGTGAAAGGTAAAGGTACTATTTATTTTAATGGAAAAATAAATACAAATGATGTTTATTATGTTGAAGGTCAAACCCATAGCTTGTTGAGTGTGGGTCAACTTAATGACAAAGGATACCAAATTGAGTTTAAAGGAGGAATGTGCAAGATCATTGAAAGTTCAGGTGATGAGATTGCTACTAGAAGGAAAACTAGAGCTAGTTCTTACTTCAATTGAACAATATAGTTAGTAGTTATTTGGTTGCTAAGATTGAAGATAATTGTTTATGGAATAGAAGATTTTTTCATGTAAAATTTGATATCTTAGTGAAGATAAGAAATAATAATGAACTAAGAGGAATGACAAAACTTATGAAACTAGATAATTTGATGTTTAAAGAGTGTCATCTTGGTAAGTCAACTAGTACATCTTTCAAAATAAAATCTTATTCATCAGAAAATATACTTGATCTAGTGCCTATCAATTTGTGTGGTCCTATGAGATAAATGAGTTATAATGGTGATAGATATTTTATCTTATTTACTGATGATTATTTAAGAATGATGTGGGTTACATTTCTTAAGCATAAATTAGACACATTTAGTAAGTTCAAGGGTTTTAGACTGGTGGAGAAGGAATCAGGAAAAAGTCTGAATTGCTTAAGATTAGATAGAGGAGGTGAGTTCACATTGGATGATTTCATGAAGTATTGTGAAGACAATGGTATAAAGAGACATATGTATTCTCCAAGAACTCCATAGAAAAATGGTGTTTTTGAGAGGAAGAACAAAACAATTGTTGATGCTACAAGGACTATGTTGATATAGGGAGATGTACCAAAGATATACTAGAGAGAAGCAACCAATATTGTTTTCTATACTCTAAACCAGGTGTAAGTGAAGAAGGGAACTGACAAAATAGCCTATTTATTATGGTATGGTAGTTATCCAAGTGTAAAGTATTTCAAAAATTTTGGGATTAAATGTTATATAAAAAGACATGAATTTTCTGGAAAATTTGATCCCAAAAGTGATGAAGGCATATTTTTGGGTTATTAAACTAAGAGAAAGGCTTGCAAATATTTTAATACAAGGAATAATAAAATGATTGAAAGTAATAATGTCAAGATTGATGAATTTAATAAGAAATATGAGGAAACAAGCAAAAAGGAGACAAAAGATGAACAAGAAATAAATTTTATTGAATCGGAAGAGCCTATACCAATAGAGTAGAACAATGAGGAAGAAGTAGTGAAATTGGAAAAAGGAGAAGTTCCTAGGTTTGAACCAGTAATCCTAAGGTATGTGAAAAGGAATTATTCTTCTAATCAAATAAGTGGTGATAATAATGAAGGTGTGTTGAAAAGATGTAAGGTTAGAGAAAGAACAAGTCTGATATGACAATTTAAGCCCAAAATAGCAAAGGAATAAATTCAAAATGATGATTGGGTGAGAGAAATTCATGAAGAGTTGGATTAGATTGAGAAGAATGAAACTTGGACTCTTGTGCCAAGGTCTGAAGAAAAAAATGTGATAGGTACAAAATGGGTTTTTCAAAATAAATTAAATGAGGATGGTGAATGATCAGAATAAAGAAAGAATTATGTGTAAGGGTTATGAACAAGAAGAAGGTTTAGATTATGGTGAGATATTTTCTACTCTAACAAGTTTGGAAGGTGCCAGGATACCACTTTCTTATGCTTCATTAAAAAAATTCAAAGTCTATCAAATGGATGTGAAATCAGTGTTCTTAAATGGAATTCTAGAAGAAGAGGTCTACATTGAGAAACCAAATGGATTTTCATTAACTAAGGACACAAGCATGGTATGAAAACTTCAAAAAGTATTGTAAGGTATGAAGCAATCCTCCCAAGCATGGTATGAAAGATTACACTCACATCTCATTCATATTGGTTTCAATATGACTTCTCATTATAGTAATGTATAGTTAAAGGTTGAAGGAGAAAAGATATTAATTGCTAAAGTCTTTGTTGATGATATAATTTTTAGTGGTGATGATGAGATGAGTATGTCTTTTGCTAATGAGATGAAGAAATAATTTTTGGACAATGGAATATACATAAGTCAATCTAAATATGTAAAGGATGTGTTAAAGACTTTTGGCATGGAAGATTCAAAACTGGCTGGTACGCCCATGATTATAGGTTGTAAACTATCCAAGGATAATGAATCTGAGTCTGCTAATGCCACTTTATATAGGTCCATGATTAAAAAGATACACTATGTTGTACATAATAGATTAGATAATGCACAAGTAGTTGGCATAGTTGCAAGGTTTCAGTCAAACCCAGAGGAGTCACACATGGTTGTAGTAAAGAGAATATTTAGATATCTGAAAGGCACTATGGATTATGGATTATGGTATGCTCATGAAGGTGATTTTTTGCTAAGTGTTTTTATTGATGCTAAATGGGTAGGTTATATAGATGATTGAAAGAGTGCAAGTGGTCATACATTCATTCTAGGTGGTAAGCTTGTGTCTTGGACAACCAAGAAACGTAATTTCATATCTCAATCTACAGATGAAGTGGAATATGTGGCAAAAAATATCAATTTCACACAGGTAGATTGGATGAAGAAAATCATAGAAGGGATTAAGGAGAAGGTAATAGAACTGGTGACAATTTATTGTGATAATACTAGTGCTATTAACATTTCTAAGACCAAGAACATTTCTATAAAGTGTCATTTCTTGAGAGAAAAAGTGTAGGAGAAAGTGGTGAGGTTTGAGTACATTCCAACTAAAGATAAAATTGTAGATAACTTTACCAAACCACTTCCTAAGGATAATTTTGAGTACCATAGAGATAAGTTGGGGGTCATGCTCCTACCTAAGCAAAACTAAGATGCAAATGTTGCATCGATATAGTGGGTATTATTGTCTTATTTTTTAGTGGATTGGTGTAAAGAGGAATACTCCTTAGGGGGAGTAGTCAGATAGATGAAGTCTTGAGCACTATGGAACCTTTGACATTTTTGTCAAAGGGGGAGGATAATGAGAATAGAATAATAGAAAAAGGGGAGATGAACTATGTGTAATACCCCAAAATTGGAATCTTGCAATCCTAACCAATTTTGTTGCATTTAGTCTCATCCCTTCAAATTTCTACATCATCAAAGTCCTATTGTACCAGGAAAGTCTATCTTCTAATTGAATTTACTCAACTTAGTGTCAAATGAAAAAAATCTTAAATTTGCATTAATCACATGCTATATTTAATTCCTAAATATTGACCATAATTGGCTAAATAAACCCTATGATTGATTAATTTAATTACAAAGTCCTAGCACTTTAATTAAATTAACTCCACCCCTTTTAGCTAAAACACATCAAGAGGAATTAAATAATATTTAGTTCTTTAAATGAATATCCTCATTTGAATTTAATTATTCAAATAATTGGAAAAGTCACCCATGAGGTCATATTTCATTTATTTAATTAAATATTCTCTCCAAATGCTTCACTCCCCCCAAGAAGATGAATAGTCGACTGTTTCTTTGCAAGAAACTCTTCAAACTCCACCAAGCTTTTCTATAATAGAACCCTCTGATTTCTCTTTTAGGGAGACAATATTTTGATTATCAAACCTCTGGTGGATTGTTCTCTCATTTATGTTCAAAAGCTATAATCATCTTGCATATTAGAATAGTATTCATTTCTTATAATAATGGTGCATTTGTTCTTAATTTAGTTTCTTTCATTGTTATTAGATTCATGCTCATTTTCTTACAAGTTTTTAGATCAATATTGTACTCTCATTTTAGCATAAATCTTAACTGCATCTTAGCTTAAATCCTTCACTCTAGACTAGTCTATAGTTGTTGGACTCTCAATTTTGAGAGTTACTCAAAACCCTACCTAGATAGAAGGCAATAGGTCAAATCATACAGGCGTGTGAAATGAGTAATTTCATATTCATTCTCATATGTCACTGATGAATAATGACTATGTTGAAGTCTATGGATGAATAAGAGGTCAACATTTAGCTATAAAAATTTTGGCACCCACCATGGGGCAGAAAATTAATTTCTGGCCTCATTAATTTTGAAATTTTTCTCAAAACTTTGCACTCTGTCTGTATGTCCGTACATCCATGGTACAGAATCTTGCATGAATATTCTCACTCTAGCACGTGAAGTTTTTTTGGTTTTGGCATTTCCTCATGTGAAAAAGGTGTTTTATTGCATGGGACTATACACTTCCTTGTATGAATTCTGACATCAGAATTTTAAAATTTTTTAGTTTCTATACTTTCCTATTGCTATTTTCTGACATTTACTATTTGTTGTGATTTTTCAAGTCTCTATTTTTCTGATACAACATAATAGTGGGCTGCAAGATGTTTGATGAAGACTTCAAAAACACAACTATGCATACTTATTAAAGTTTTGCTTGCAGGACGTTTGTGAAAGTCGCTTGACAAAGCTATTTTAAAAACATTATGTCTATTTACTACTTTATTCACATAGTTTAAATACGGCCTTGTGAAGATTTCTTAAGGGTCTTGATAGAAGGATAGGGTAATAGGCTCTTCATTACATGGAAGTGATACCCATGGATGAACCTGAGACTTGGATTTTTCTAGCATGATAGATACTTGGAGAAGAAAGGAAAGGTAATGCATCTTTAGCACGTCATTAGTTAGGGGGTTATGCTCTTCTCTCTTTGAGAGAATCAGAAACCCAAAAGCTTGTGGATTGGTTGAAGAGGAGTTAGCTCAATGATGGCCATGTCTGGTGTGTTTGGGTAAGGTGAAGAGGTAGAGGATTATGCTCTTCTCTTATTGAGAGAATCAGAAACTCTGACCCTTGAATCCAAGCCAAGTTTGTGCCACCTTTAGAGGGCCTACTAGAAGTTGAACCTCCAGGAATGACCCAAGTGAGTACACACCTTTTGCCGGTGATTCCACCTCACTATAATAAAGTAGCTTTGTTGAGTCTAAAGACTCCAAAGCCATGTTAAATTCTTTCTCTTGATCCATGACTATCATCTTGAGAAAGCTCTATCTATTGTACTGAGTGGCATCGCTCCTAGCCCTAGGTGTACAACTTTCAGGTGTCAGTGTGGCTAAGAATCCCTAGGCCTGTATCAGAGGCATCGAAGGTTAGTATGAATGGAATCCTATTAAACACTCTCTTAGCTAGTTGCCTACTTGGTTCATCTCCGAAAGGGGACATAATCTTTGCACAGGGAGGGGGAAGAATCTCTCCCCTAGATTCTCACCATAGGCATGCACCTGGAAGTTTGAAGATGGTATATGACACTGGCCCCTACTTCAAGGGTAACCTTTGAACATATATTATTGATTCCTTGGAAACACCAAAAACACGGGTACCCTCTAGGGGGTGACACAGCTGTGTGAGGTGAACGGATGCACATAAGTTGTGAGGCACATATTTTGTCTTCTCTACCATTTTCTTTGCAGGGGCAACTAAGTGTTTGTTTTGAGTCTTAAATTGTCCAACATGATCAAACTTGTCAAGACTCTCATGATTCTTCAGAGTTTCTTTGTCCTCGGTAGAACTTTTTTTGACTACTGATTGCTTCACTATTGCTTAGTCCAAAATCTATTCTTGTAAATGATTGATTTCAAACATTCAAACTAAGATTTTTTGATTCAAAACCATCCTAAATTAGTTTGAAAATTGGACATTCTGCCAGAGAAAAGATCACATTGTGTCTCAAAATTTGATTCTATCTCAAAAACCATGTCAAACTTTGGTCTTTTCCTGTGTGAGATTTTAGTTTCTTGTACCTTTCCTCATGTGAGATAGCACATCTTCATGCATAGTTTAGCATTTCCTCACGCAAGATTTCACTTCTTCACATGAGACTATCTCCTGATTTTCAAAACAATGAGCTTATTCCCGTTAGTTGATCAATTTTTTTTCTAATCTGGTTCTTATCCGGGGTCTGTCTACTTGTTCTCCTATTGTCCACTACTTGAAACTAGATGTCTTGAGCTAAGAGCCAAGGAATTACTACTTAAACTCACTTTGTCTCTCTATTATCTATCCTTTCCTACTGTGCTCTTGTACTTTGTGATGTGATAGTCACATTTTGGTTGTTCTAGCCTTACTCTCAACAATTTGTGCTAGGTACATTTCACTTTTATCACTTTTTGGCTATCCCAAAGATAGAGTTCTAAGAATAATCCTAAGTCCTCTCTCATTACTTAATCTTTGTCTATGACTGTTACAACTAGAAGTGGCAATGCATTCCCCTTATGTGGTACTAGACAAGGTAGAGGTAGATATTGCAATCAAGGAAGAGGTCATTCTAAACCTATCATGCAATCTAAGTGCTATGAGGGATCCTCACATTCCTCCTTTTCGGGTGCATCAAAAGAGAGCCCATCTTGATCCTCATCTCCTATCAGTCAACCTAGCATCAAGCATTCATTCTTCATAGACATCAGTCTGAATCGAAATCCAATGTTCTAGGAGTGTTATAATTCAACGTCTCAAAAATAGCCTAACTTATTGTTTCAAGAATAGTATAACCCATTGTTTCAAGACCATCAAAAATCTGAAGGGTCACCATCTGAACCTGACCCTATTAACATAACAAAGGTTACCTTAGCCATGACCTCTCGGCATACTACACACACTCATACTAAGTCTATGTATGTTGCACACTCATGCATTGATAAGATGGAAAATCAATACCAAGAGGGTGAATATAGCAAAGGTCATGATGAATCTCAAAATGACCAGCATCTATATCAATCCTAAAGCATTTTTTAAATTCTTGGTAATGACAATGAGGAGATAACCCAAAATGACATAGATGCCTCAAAAGCCAATAAAAGTATTCTCAAGATGATGGAAATCCTCCTTATAGAAGAAAAGGAGAAATACTTTCTTGAACTAGCCAAACAAGGGGCCAAGTTACCTCTAGACTACAAAGTAGAGACACTTGTGGTCAAAGAAGAGGAGACTGAGATTGCTAAATTGAAAAAGTTAGTTTGAGACATGCAAGACCAAATCAGTCAACTTGTGAAGGAAAAGGATAAACCAGCACAATAATTCACACTGGAAAACATCTGTCCTTTCCCATTTGATAAAATTATTTGCATGCCTCCATTTCCCAAAGGCGTAGAACTTCCCAAATATGAAAAATATTTCGATACTTCTGATCCCCAAGATCACTTAACAAAGTTTGGTACTTTATCTATGGAGTTTATACATGACCAGACTTACCTCATGCATCTCTTTCCATGTAGCTTGGGTGGATCTACTATGGAGTGGTTCTCTCGACTACCCACTAGCATCAAGTCTTTTGATGAGATTTCTAATTTGCTCCTCTAGCACTATTCACACAATATCTAGCATCCACTTAATATCCAAGATATTTTCAATCTGAAACAATGACAAGGGGAACCTTTCTTGGCATTTCTTCAAAGATGGAGACAACTCTGTACAAAATATCCTCGTAAAATACTTGAGTCTAAAAAGCTCGACATCTTTTTAGACAATCTTGTCCCTGATTTTGGGTATCAATTGTATTTGCAAGGCCCCCTAACTTTTGATAATATGATTAAAAAAGTTTTGAGAATAGAAGCATTCATGGTCAAGAAAGGAGAGTTGAATTTTCACAAGGATAACAAACAGGGGTCTTCCTCCTCAAGCATAGACAAAGTTAAGTTGTCAAAAAAATTGGGATGTTGTGAATGATGGAGCTGTTGACAATGTGACTCCAAAACCTTCGAAGGCTATTTTCAACCTTACCTCTAGTATGCAGACAACCAAAGCCACTGAAAAGGCTATGATAGATACTCAGCCACCTTTGAGATTTTCTAGAAATTAACCTTGGCCCCCTCGATCCAAATGTGAGTTCACTTCCCTAGGAGAACCCCTTGATGTGGTTTACAAGACTCTCTTGCAGAACCAAATACTCACTCCTCTGGAAAATTTGCATCCTTATGATCTACAACTGTGACCTACTTGGTGGAATGAAGCCGCATACTATGATTACCATCAAAACAAGGGTCATAAAACTTCTAGCTGCATTCAACTTTGACATAAGATCCAAGATTTTATCAACAATGGTGATATTGTTATGAGTGGTCATAACAAGAACTCGGATCATCAAGCAATCTTCTAAGACCCCTTTCCTCCTCACAAGAAGGGAAAATCTTCTAAGACCAAGAATGCCAAAACTAAGGTCAACTACACATACAATACCAATGACAATGTCATTAATATGGCTAAACCTGTTGAGGTCAAATAATGTGATGTGATCACCATCAAGGGGAGTGAGGATTCTCCTAGGTCTAAGACTCCATTTGTCCTGCAAGGCCCTATGTCTCACTCTTCCAAACCAGAACAATCTCAGGTTTGTGCAAATGTTGTTACCCAATCTCATGCAAAGATCATTCTTAAAGGTCCTCAGCCTTCTACATCCACACTGAAACAACCCATGGATAAAGCTATTGTTGGCCCCACCAAAAAAAAATTGAAATTGGTCCCCACACCTAGCACTATCAATTACAACATCCTAGACTAGTTGCAACATACCATCACTCAGATCACTATCTTTGAGCTATTGAAGATCTCATCTACTTGTAGACAGATTCTTGATAAAGCCCTCACTGAGGAAAATGTCCCAAAAGATCTGTATCTTGACTAGTTTCAATCCATGGTGGGTCACCTGACCTCACCCCATTATCTATCTTTTTCCAAGGAAGATGACCGTTTGCTGAGCCTGTTAAAATAACTAAGAGGGGGGTGAATCAGTTATCCATTGTCCCAAAATAAAATGTCTAATCCAAAACAAATTCTTCAACTTCTACTACTCGGTAAACATAAAATACTTTCACTGTCTGTGCTTTTACCAATTATCAATCTAAAACTTATAGTAGTTACCAATCAAATCTAACATGTAATATGAAAAGTATGATAACAAACAAATATCACAATCAACACATAACACGAGATTTAATGTGGAAACCCTGTGAAGGGAAAAACCACCTGGGACTAGCAACCTAAAAATGTTCACTCTTCTGAAGTGAGGTTGGTGAAGACCCAACCCTGTTAAAGGTTACAAACACACTATTAGGTGTGACCTTTTTAGAGTATTTTAGACCAGAAGTTATCATCCAACCAGCAATCACTCTGGGGTTGACAGGATAACAATGATCACTCTATGAATGAAACATAAAAAGACTTTCTTAGTCCACTTAGTTAAGAGATTTGACTATGTACAATGGTTAAATATGTAATAGTAGATGATCTTCCTTGATACAACTTCAATTACTATTTACAAATCAATATTCAGCTCATACAAATCTTTCTGATCAATATATCACTTCAAATTCAATACTATATCAACTTATTGTTCATCGGTAATTACTCTCTGTAGGTCGGTAATTGTTTTGTAGTTTGGTTCTCACTAACCAGTATGATCAAAATATATGAAAACTTGTTCACGTGATAATTTTGCAGTATCTTCTTCTTCCGGCATAGTTTCAACAATGAAATCAATGTCTCTTATATAGATGAGTAAATCATTTTCTTTTTGTCCATCAGATTTTTCCACTTAATCTCATTTATTGATTTTGCCGCTTTTACCTTCTTCAGTTGATGTGTTAGTAACACGTTTCAATATGCTCCATTAGATCTTCCTTGATTTATGTTAGCCATCGATCTTCATAACAAACCTTATCTTTTACCTTGATTTCATACACTTTCTAGCTCATCAATTTATCGGTTAAGCTAATCATTTAATTCCTTTTTGTTCTTCTCGGTTAACAAAGAAATGCGTCAGTGAACACAAGCTTAGTTAACACTACACTTGGTATACACTTCACTCCTTTGATGTATACTGGAATGCTTCATTTACCAACAACATTGCTTTGTGTCTTTCAGCTCTATTCTTCATCATAGATGAATGCAACATAATAAAGTCAATATCATTAAGTCATAGACTCATAAAAAAGGCACTCAGTGTATTCCTTATCCTCATCTAACATACACATCTTCCTCATGTAGATATTTCTATTCTTCATCTCTTTCACCTTTCTTTAGATGTTTCGGTATAGTAACTTACAAGATAAGTAATGTCAATCTAGTTGACATCAATGACAACATAATACTAATTTAATCATCTTGCATATCTAATCAGTAACTCCTTAGCGATCTTTAATCACAGATTCTTCATTCAAGTTCTAAATCAGTTGTAGTTCATCAATCTCTCCCTTTGGCATTGATGGAAACTCAAGTAATATGAAATGTATCATACACATACCAAACATGTATTTTATAACTTTGTGAACAAATGTTTTGTCAGCTCTCCCTAGCTTAATATGTTTAATCACTACGTTACTAAATAGCATTATAAAATAAAGCTTTGTCATTTTATAGATATGATCATTTTAGCTCTCAGGTTTCTGCTTCTATTCTCTGTAACTGATCTTCAATGTTTTATTTTTGTCAGATTATCTCTCCCTTAGATAGTTCTCATCGGTGCATGTTTAACTTTTCTTTCATATTATTTATCTCTCCCTTTGACAATAATGCCAAAGAAACAAATAAATAATCAGCTCTATAGTAGCTAAGTAACTCTCTATTGTCTAATACAGTCTCTATATCTTTGTATACTGATATCCCAATCTATTTCAGTTCTTCAAATTTAATCACAACCTTGAACATTATTTAAAGTGTGAACTATGTTGCATCAACAGGTGTGTTCATCTGATAAGTTTAAGCTGATGCAACATCCAGATCACATTAGTGACTGATAGATAGGGGACGTACCCCAAGTTTAGTCCTCAAGTATTCAAATGTGTCCTTTGGTAGAGGCTTTGTAAAAATATCTACAAGTTGTTCTTTAGATGTAACAAATTCTAACTTCACTTGCTTCTCTTGCACTTGTTCTCTTAAGTAGTGATACTTAATTGATATATGCTTTGTCTTAGAGTGCATCACTAGATTCTTTGAAATATTAATAGCACTGGTGTTGTCACAGTATATAATCATTGGGTCAGTGATTACCTCATTCATTCCTTCCAACACTTGCATGATATATGCAATGTTTGAGCAAATAGTATTAGTAGCAACATACTCTACTTTAGCTGTAGACTGAGAAATACCAGCCTTCTTTTTACTTGTCCAGGTTACAAGTCTTTCACCAAAGAAGAATGCTACTCCGGTGGTGCTTTTTTTGTCATCCACATTTTCATTCAGTTTGTTCTTGAATATCCACTTAGTACCGATAACATTTTTATCTTTAGGTCAGGGTACTAATGACTAGGTTTTATTCTTCTCTATTTTTTCTATTTCCTCTTTCATTGCATTAACCCATTCTTCATTCTCTAATGCAAATTTCACATTTTTTGGTTCAAATTCACAAACTAGACATGTACCTTATCTTGCTTTGCTTCTTGTCTACATGCCAGCTTGTTTATCTCCAATAATTTGTGTCTCAGGATGATGTCTTCTAAAAAACTTGCCAATACTCAGTTTCTCCTTTCTTGTTCATCCTGTTCAGGTTCATGTGCTTGCTTGGTAGCTCCATCTTGTTTGTCAGTTTCCCTTTCCTATTCCTCGGGGTTATTTTCTTGCTTACCAGTTATCATAGGTTGTGACTTCAGTAGATAATCAGGATGTTCAATGTAAGTCAATCTACCATAGTCTTATAGGTCTTTTCTATTTTCTTCTATTTTCTTGTCATCGAACTCATCAACACGGACATTAGTACTTTCAATTATCTTATTTGTAACCTTATTCAAACATTTGTATGCTTTACTCTTAGTAGAATATCCTAAGAATATTCATTCATCACCTTTGGAATCAAATTTCCCATTTCTCTCATCTTTCAGAATAAAACATTTGCTTCCAAAAATCTTGAAATAACTTATAGTAGGTTTGTCTCCAAACCATAGCTCATAGGGTGTCCGGTTGGTGTCCTTCTTTAGTTGTACTCGGTTAAGCACATATACAGCTGTACTAACATATTCCCTCTAGTATATCTAAGAAATTTTCTTTTGCAGCATTAATGTTCTTGCATAGTCAATTATTGACCTGTCCCTTCTTTCAGCAATCCCATTCTACTGAGGTGTTCTCGGTGCAGAGACCTATCTTTTGATACCATGCTCATTACAAAAATTAGTAAACTCATCAGAGATAAATTCACCTCCTCTATGAGATCTTAAGCATTTTAATTCTTTTCTAGTCTCTTTTTCTACCTTTTCCTTATACCACTTAAACATCTTAAATGCTTCAAATTTTTCTTTTAAGAACATAACTGTCATCAGTCTAGTATAGTCATCAACAAAAAGAATAAACTATCTATCACCATAATGCTCTAAGTTCTTATAGGACCACATAGGTCAGTATGAACCAACTCAAGTATCTTCTTTGTTGAGTAGTCTTTGCTTTTAAAACTAGACTTAGTCATCTCACCTTTCTAACATTCAGGACACATAGCATGATCAGGTTTTGACAAGTTAGGCAACCCTCTAACTCTTTTCTTCTTACTAATCTTGATCATGTTATCAAAGTTCACATGGCATAACCTTTTATGCCACAACCATGCATCTTCATCCTTCATTAATAAACAAGAAGATTGATCAATATCAAGATAAAATAGATTACCTTTGGATTGTGTACCAATTCTGACAAGTCTTCCTCCATCATCATAGATTTTTACCTTTTTTCTCTCAAAAGCAAGTCAGTGGCCTAAATTATTCAGTTGTGCCACACTTAACAAATTATAGTTCAGTCCATCTACCCAGTATGCATTTTCACATTTTATTCTATCATTAATCATTAGTGAACCTTTACCTCTTACCATATAGGGTGCATCATTTCCCATCCTAACAAATCCTCCATCATATTCATCAAGTAGATCAAAATTCTCTACATCACCGGTCATATGATGTGTACAGCCACTGTCTATGATCCATGTATCATTTTTGCTTACTTTAGAGATCAATGTTGTTTCTTCATGTTTCTCTTCTTCCTTTGAGTCATCTTTCATAGCAACAAATAATACTTCTACATCATCATCAGTATCAGATTCAAATTTAATATCTTTAGCTATGTAACATACCTTTTCCCCTTTATCATAGTTATTTTAGTTATCTTTGTTATTGTGTCGGTAACCTCTATTGACTCTTCTCCCATAGCTTCCTTCAGATCGATCTTTGGATCTATCATCATTTTTCTTATTCAGACATCTAGTAGTGATGTGGCTAACTTCTTTACAAGTAAAGCATGCCAAAGGTAGCTTACCTATATACCTTCCTTTACCTTTGGGTAATCTTTTGGCCATAAGAGCTTCAATCTCATTAAGTTCTTCATCGGTACCACTATCACTATCATTATTCTTATTAGTCCTGCTACTAGATTTACCAATCTTCAAAAAATACATGAAAGTGAATTCGATAGAAGGTACAACACTATTTTCAAAGTTATTCAGTTCAAAGGTTGTAAGCTTACCGATCAGTGTGTCAAGAGTAAGGTTGGATGTAGCTCTTGTTTCATGAATTGCAGAGATCCTGATTGCATAAACTGGTAGTAAAGTTCTTAGAATCTTACTTATCATTATTTCATCCTCAATAATTCCATCTGATGCTCTAATAGCATGTACTACCTCTTTTAGTCTATTTGAGTATTGCACAATGTTCTCACCTTCTTTCATCTTCATATCGTCAAAAGGACCTCTTAGGCTTTCTGCTCTGGCTCTTTTAACATTCAAATCTCCATAGTATATTAGAGTCAGTTTATCCCACATGGCTTTGGTAGTAGTCCATCCCTTAATGTCTTCAAATTTAGCATCAGTATAGGCAGCAACAAGTTCCATCATAGTAATATTGTGTTCATGCCTGTCTTTTAGTTGATTAAGGGTTAAGGGACCAGGTGTCGATTCAATGTAGCCATTCTGTATCAGTTCTAGTGCTAAGTTCCCAATTCCAGATATGTGCAAGTTCATCTAGCTTTACCATACTATGAAGTTCTCTTTGTTCAGCTTTGGCACTTCCATCTTATACATCTTGAGATCTTTGTGCTAGAGTTCTTAAAACTTTGTTCTAAGCAACCATTTCTCTGATACCAATTCTTAGAATAAATGAGAGGGGGGTGAATCAGTTATCTAGTGTCTCAAAAAAAAATGTATAATCCAAAACAAATTCCTCAACTTCTACTACTCGGTAAACATAAGATACTTTCACTATCTGTGCTTTTACCAATTATCAATCTAAAACTTATAGTAGTTACTGATCAAATCTAACATGTAATATGCAAAGTATGATAACAAACAAATATCACAATCAACACATAACATAAGAGATTTAACATGGAAATCCTGTGAAGGGAAAAACCACCTGGGACTGGCAACCCAAAACTGTTCACTCTTCTGAAGTGAGGTCGGTGAAGACCCAACCCTGTTAAAGGTTACAAACACACTGTTAGGTGTGACCTTGTTAGAGCATTTTAGACCAAAATTTATCATCCAACCAATAGTCACTCTGGGGTTGACAGGATAACAATGTTCACTCTATGAATGAAACATAAAACACTTTCTTAGTCCACTCGATTAAGAGATTTGACTATGTAAAATGGTTAAATATGTAATAGTAGATGATCTGCCTTGATACAACTTCAATTGCAATTTACAGATCAATATTTAGCTCATACAAATCTTTCTGATCAATATATCACTTCAGATTCAATACTATATCAACTTACTATTCGTCGGTAATTACTCTCTATATCTCAGTAACTGTTCTGTAGTTCGGTTCTCACTAACTAGTATGATCAGAATGCATGAAAACTTGTTCACATGATAACTCTACAGTAGCTTCTTCTTCTGGTATAGTTTCAACAATGAAACCAATGTCTTATATAAATGAGTAAATCATTTTCTTTTTGTCCATCAAATTTTTCCGCTTAATCTCATTCATTGATTTTGCCACTTTTACCTTCTTTGGTTGATGTGTCAGTAACACATTTCAATCTATTCCATTATATCTTCCTTGATTTATATTAGCCATCAATCTTCATAACAAACCTTATCTTTTACCTCAATTTCATACACTTTCTAGCTCATCAATTTATTAGCTAAGCTAATCATTTAATTCCTTTCTATTCTACTCAGTTAACAAAGAAATACATTTGTGAACACAAGCTCAGTTAACATTGCGCTTGGTATACACTTCACTCTGTCAGTGTATACTAGAATGCTTCATTTATCGACAACACTGCTTTGTGTCTTTTAGCTCTATTCTTCATCATAGATGAATGCAACATAATAAATTCAATATCATCAAGTCATAGACTCATCAAAAAGTTACTCAATGTATTCCTTATCCTCATCTAACATACACATCTTTCTCATTTAGATATTTTTGTTCTTCATCTCTTTCACCTTTCTTCAAATGTTTCGGTATAGTAACTTACAAGATAAGTATTGTCAAGCTAGTTGACATCAATGACAACATAATACTGATTTAATCATCTTGCATATCTAATCAAAAACTCCTCAGTGATCTTTAATCATAGATTCTTCATTCAGGCTCTAAATTAGTTGTAGTTCATCAGAGCCATCTGCACAATACCCCTCTACATATTGAAGTCATGATAGGTTCAAAGTGCATCCACTGTGTCCTCATTGATAATGGTGCTGGCCTTAATATTTTCTCACCCAATTAGGCTATGATGAAGACTAAATAGATGCCCGCAAGAAGATCACCATCAAGGCATATGATGAAGAGGAACAAAAATCCAAAGGTTTGATTGTGCTGCCAATCTGAGTTGGACGTATTGAGAGGGGTGTCATCTATCAAGTTCAAGACATTACCATTGCATATAATATACTATTGGGAAGACCGTGGATTCACAAAATGCAATCAGTTCCATCCACATATCATCTGTGTATCAAGTTCCTATTCTACAGAGTAGAAGTAACAGTACCTACCAATATGGGCTATTCTTGCAATACACTCACACAATCTACTGACAACTTTGTCCCAACCAATAAAGAGTCTACTAAATTCTTTGATGCCCAACTCAAAGAAATGGAACAGACTCTCAAGCTCAAAGATACATGCATGGGGGTTATCAGATTGAACCTGTGTTGTCATTAGCATCTCTGCCTCCATCTTCATGTTCCTATGGGAGACCCTCTGAGAGCAATAAACCTTCTGTCATTTCTCCTCAAATAGTCTATGATGGTGCCTTTGTACAAGCCACAATGCCACTAGAAGCTGAGGATGAGGACAAGGCTATTATAGCTTGAGTTTATAAAGGAAAGAACACATCTGAAACAATCACTCCAGCTCATGACTTAGAACAAGAACCATACAATGAAGCCTTCAAAATCATGAAGCACTTTGGCTATAAAGGGAGTGGCCCTATAGGGGTAAATGAAAATGGATTAGTCAAACCAATTGAATCCACAAGTCATCGAACAAGAGACACTACTGGTCTAGGGTTAAAGAAGATCCTATTTCAATTAGGGATTAACAAATTTATACCAGAACCAGAATGCCAGCCAGAACCTAAAGGCACTACCTTAGCTAACAAATCAAAGGACAACTCTGACGAGGATACCTTTCCCTATCCTATTCCTCTAGATCTTGCCACATTCTTTGTAGAGCTACATGATCTTATATCACATGTCAGTAGAGCTAAAACTGATAGTGATTCTGATGATACCACCTCAATCACACCATTTCCATATGAGCAGTTGAGAAAAATACAAACTGCTCATCCCAACTATCAATGGGAATTGTACATGATGCCTCCTTTCAAAGAATGGTTCAAACAAGAACAAACCATCACTGCTACAAGGGATGAGAATGAGTCAAATGGTACAACTAGTATTGATGGGGTTCCTATATCAAGCATCACTGATTCACATGAGTATGAGTTTGATTCTCTGTCTGATGCAACTTCTGACAAGGACATAGATACTGTACACACATTTGAAAATCTCCTCGAAGTAGGTGAGGATCTAGTGTTAGGATAATTGAGTGCGATTATACCGATGTTAACATACCCTCTACTTCTGATGTGAGTTCTTGAAGGGACTCAAACACACCTCTGGATGAGATCACTTTAGGTCTTGACTTGCTTGTTTGCACTTTTGATGACTATACTATGAACACACTTGAAATTATCACTTCTCTTTCACTCTGCCATGCCAAGCTCATTAACTGGATCTCTCCCTCCCCATCTAGTGAAGTCCTTACATTCCAAAATGACTATACTCTTGTCTGTTACCTTAACACTATCGAACCTATAATGTTCTCCACCAGTGAAGATAGTGTCAACATGACTGAAGCCGATATCAAGTATCTTAGTCACAAAATTAAAAGGAAAAAGAATAGGCGCTATGATGGTGAAACCCACATTGTGGTAGTGTCAGAGCCAAAAAATGTAAAAATAAAGATGTATCCAAAGGTGAAAACCTCTTTGAGGTGCTTGAGGATGGGATACTTGATACACTTCCAAATCATTTTCAAGAAAGATCATTAGTGTTGATTGAACCAACCCAACTAGTGAACATGGGCACAAAAGCTACACCTCAAATTATTCATTTGGTACAATCACTATCTACAAAAGAGAAAGAAGAATTCACCAATTTCTTTCAAAGAAAGAAAGTCAATTTTGCATGGACCTATTTTGATATGCCGAGATTAGATCCTAATCTGATCATGCATCACCCGTCTATTGCACCAAGCATTAAACCTGCTAAACAAAAGCTTTGTAAGATGCATCCACATGTGGCACTCTTAGTCAAGGCGGATTTAGAAAAACTTCTCAAATCTGGTTTCATTAGAGCCATTGACTACACGGAATGGATTTCCAATATTATTCCAATTTCTAAGCATGATAAATCCATCTGAGTCTGCACAAATTTTTGGGACTTGAATAAAGCATGTCCTCAAGATGACTTCCTATTACCCAACATTGACATGATGTTTGGCTATGAAATATACTCTCTAATGGATGATTTCTCTGGTTACAATCAGATAAAGATCATGCTATAAGATCAAGAGAAGACTACCTTCACATGTTCTTGCAAAAATTTCTATTGGAATGTCATGCCCTTCGGACTTAAAAATGCTAGAACTACATATTGTGTGTGTAAATTTTCTACCTAACTACAAACACAACACTTCAGTAAAACATTAGAGGTTAGCAAATCAAGAAATCTGCAATATAAATGAAATAAGCCAACCAAGTGATTTACTGCCTTCTAGTAGGTGCGAGTATGGTATTCTCAGATTCAAACCAAGATAAGTGATAATGCAACACCTAAATGAAGGATTTAATGCTAAAGACACTACAACATTTGGGGTCAAATTTTGATGCCAATTTATGATTCCACTACAATTTTTGTATGTTTTTTGTGTTTTTTTTTGCAAGTGCCCCTGACGGTGTCATAATAGCGATGATATTGTTGTAATTGCGACACCCAATGGGTTATAAACAAAAAAGAAAAAGAAAAAGGAAGTGTCATTTGTAATTTGTGAATTCAAAGAGCTGTCGTAAAGATGACATTGCATTTATGCATGGAGCAAAGAGGGCATCTGAGTTTGGCATGTACAAAGAGGCTGACACCATTTGGGAAGAGGGCAATGGCACTTGAGGTAGGCATTCAATCTTTTTATTCTCATTAACTCAATTTTAGTGGCATTGTTTACATCTTAGCATTTTTAATAGTGGCATTGTTTACATCTTAATTAGCATTTGGAATGCTCGATGACCCGTGAGCTTTGAGATCTAGGGAATCATTGCTATTACCTTCAAAGCATTGTGTTAAGTGTTTTATCTCTCTTTATTTGTTTTTTTGTTGATATTCACTATGTGGTACTCCCTGTTTGTGATCATTTCATGAGGAAATGTCTTGATGGCTCATGGGCTGCAAGCTAGGGCATCATACATTGTTTATGAGCTCACTATTTAATACTTGCATTGTTTACATATTATCATTTGGAATGCCTAATGACCCGCAAGCTTTGAGAGCTATGGAATCACTTCTATTACCTTCAAGGCATTGTGTGAAGTGTTTGATCTCTCTTTATTTGTTTTGTTGTTGATATTCACTATGTGGTCCCCGCTTATGATCATTTCATGAGGAAATGTCTTGATGGCTTATGGGCTACAAGCTAGGGCATCATACATTGTTTATGAGCTCACTGTTTAATACTGGCATTGTTTACATCTTTTCATTTGGAATGCTTGATGACCTGCGAGCTTTGAGAGCTAGGGCATTTTTTCTATTACCTTCAAGGCATTGTGTGAAGTGTTTGATCTCTCTTTATTTTTTCTGTTATTGATATTCACTATGTGGTACTCCCCGTTTATGATCATTTCATGAGGAAATGTCTTGATGGCTCATGGGCTACAAGCTAGGGCATCATACATTGTTCATGAGCTCACTGTTTAATACTGGCATTGTTCTTGATCTCACTGTTTCATATCTGGCATCATGCAAACATACATTAATACACTTACTATTTTGAATTTGAGCTTGACCATCATGCAATGTTATTTTTGTCATTGCATGCTTTCTACTATTGTGCACCATATATTGTTTTATACACTATTTATTTCATTGAGACCATGAGCTTGGCATTTGTAATCTATTTTCTGTTATTGGATCAATGCTACCATGTTGTTGAGTCTATGTATACCTTGAGTATGCACATGCATAATTGTAGATGAGGATCAGTAATATGGTTCTAGGCATTTCTTAGATCCTTTGGATCTAACCCCATCTTTTCCTTCATTGCAAGTTTTGGATCATACAAGAGCATACTAGATTGAACCCCAGGTCAACACTTCATTACTTCAGGCAATCTCTGGTACCTTCATTATTTATGGTCATCCACTTATGTATGTTTGCATTCATTCATATTCTTTTGAAAGTTGGCTATTAGTGACCATATAGGACCATTCTTGATGTTTTTGGGTCATTTGATGAAAAGATGTAAATAGGGACATCAATAATAAAATAGGGATATCTTCATAGGGATATCTTAAGATTAATATCGCAAGTAAAAACATTACACAGTGGCATTCAGATTAAGTACAATATGAATTCACATGCCTTTAATTATGATACACTTTTGAAATTATCACTCATTGGTCATTTGACAATTCAAGATATAAGTATCAGAATATAAACTATTGCAAAAGGAAGAAACCCATATGTATCTATCATCATTTGGTACACAATATAAAAGTATTCCACACACACACAATTACTATTATAACAACCATCCTCTAATCCCATGGTGTACTAGTCTCAAGGTAAGAACAATTTACTTAAGCCATCATATAAGTATCATCCTAAAATTTAAATAGACATTGACTATGGATATACAACACTGAACCATAATAAATTACAGAGTTTCACTGCAATTTCTATGTCCACTTACAATTATCCTACTACTTACACTGCAATTTCTATGTCCACTTACAATATAAATTATAGAGTTTCAATGCAATTTCTATGTCCATTTCCATTAAAATATATCAATCATCCTGTTATATAAGCATCCTTCTCATTAAGTGTTTCCATTAAAATATATCACTCTTGTTATATAATGTATATGCATACTTGTTTAAAATGCCATAATTGTTGCTCTTAAATATTATTACTATTTCACTCAAATTTACATGACATTAAAACCAAGCCCAAAATGTATACATATGTGTAAGTATAGGAGAAGCTAGATTTTGCAACTATTGAAAAAAAAAAAACTATACCAATAGCAACTTACAAGAAACTATACTTGTTCTTGCCATACAATACCTCAAAATCATAATGCTTATCATTTTCAAGCTTGAGTGAAGCTTCGTACCATGCACCATTTGTAGATTTGTATGCAACACTGATTTAGACTGGAGGTAAACTACATGTGTCATGTAAACAACATGGTTGAATACAATCTCTTTTGCATGTTTTCAAGAGTTTTCCCACCAATACAAGTGTAAATAATGCATTGAACGTAATCTACAAATAGTGCATGGTATGAAGTCTCGCTAAAGCTTGAAATATATCCACTCCTCATGTTATTGTCAAAATTAAATTCAAATATTTCTCAAAACATTTATTCTTGTAGAATTAAGATATCCTTGTCTCAATAATAAAACAATCTTCCATAATAGCTTTTGAATCACATTAACACACACCCATGTTCTGTAGCATAGTTTGTTTTAGAAGTGTATGGCTGATGTGAAGTGTGAAGTGTTTGTGTGAAGTGTTTGATCTCTCTTTATTTGTTTTGTTGTTGATATTCACTATGTGGTACTCCCTATTTATGATCATTTCATGAGAAAATGTCTTCATGGCTCGCAGGCTACAAGCTAGGGCATCATGCATTGTTTATGAGCTCATTGTTTGAGCAACTCATGTCCCTATTTGATTAGCCGATGCTCTATTTGTTATATTGAGTTTACATCATATATTTAGTCTTAATAAATATCTTATAAAACAACATAAAACTAACCCAAAATACTTTGTCTTAATAAAATCTTAATAAAACAATATATTTAGTCTCAATAAAATCTTATAAAATAACATATATTATGTGAAGTGTTTGATCTCTCTTTATTTATTTTGTTGTTGATATTCACTAGCTATGTGGTACTCCCCATTTATGATCATTTCATGAGGAAAATTCTTGATGGCTCATGGGTTGCAAGCTAGGGCATCATACATTGTTCATGAGCTCACTATTTAATATTGGCATTGTTTACATCTTTTCATTTGGAATGGTTGATGACCCGTGAGCTTTGAGAGCTAGGGCATCATTTCTATTACCTTCAAGGCATTGTGTGAAGTGTTTGATCTCTCTTTATTTGTTTTGTTGTTGATATTCACTATGTGGTACTACCTGTTTATGATCATTTCATGAGGAAATGTCTTGATGGTTCACTAGCTGCAAGCTAGGGCATCATGCATTGTTTATGAGCTCATTGTTTGAGCACCGACCAATCAAATAGGGATATGAGGTGCTCTAGTGAGCTCATAATGACATAAACAATGCATGATGCCCTAGAAAAACAAATAAAGAGAGATCATATACTTCACATGTCATGCCCCGCAAGGGAACCAGGGAAATGCACGAAGGTTTACTTTGTAAAAGAAAACCTAAGTAGAGTTTTACGAAAAATTTTGAACTTTTAAAGTTTGCAAATAAACAAAACGTATTCTAACTTCTTTCCAAGGTTCCCTTAAATGTAAATGTATAATTTATAGAAAACTGATAAACTATTACAAACATTTATTACCCATACATATTTCATTTAAAGATCCTATTTGGGAAATGCTTCAACATATTCATCTTCAATTTTACATCTAAAACTTTTAAGAATCAACTACTGTAATTCCATTTCATCTAATTAACATATTACAATAGCACAACAAATGATTCATCAACATTTTATATAACTTGATATATAACAACATTACATCCTTTCAACATACATTAAATGAACATCCCATATAACCCTTTTCCTACGTCTACCCATTACATCATTTGAAATTAACATTACATTTCAAACTCCTCATAGGAGAATACATAAGTTTACAACAACATGAATAAGTACAAGTCTTCATTCTTCAACAGGTGCACAGACAAATATGAATCTTCAGTTGTTTACATCTGCACAAGATACCTTGATAAAAAGATTTTCCAGCCTCCTGTCTTGTCTCGAAACCTACCATCATAAATATAATTTCCTCTCCAACTATATGGTTGGAGAAGTTTCTTTACGGGAAGAAACTTCTCCAACTTCCATAGTCGGTTGGAGGAGAAACTAATCTCTCCCGTAAATATAATAAAGTTTTGTTAATTTTAATTAAATTATTATCCAAAACAAGCTTTAATAACAAATTTAGTTAAATACCTCACAAGGAATTCACATTGATAACCTACTAACAAAGTTGAGCATACCCTAACAGCAAGAACAAGATCCAAACCCTAATAACTGATAAACCACATAATACCTCCCTACCAGGAACTGATCGGGCACTTCCCACCTAAGGTGAATGATCAAGGATAAAGGTTTTCTTTTGTGAAGCTTGGTGATATCTCCATGACAACAACAACGATCGAGGATTTTTAAGGGATCGCTCAGACTTGTGGAGCCAGCTGGAGACGATACCCGGTACCTGCAAATCCTGCATCACCAAGAAGAGATACATGTACATATAGATATACAAATCAGATATATGCAAGTAGATGACTAGGATCGATACATCGTGTGGACCTCACTGAGTGAGTAACTACGACTTCGTCCTGAGTCATGAAAACACATCAGACATATGTATCCATAAAACAATCATGATAAGGGTTAGTATTCAAATCA